>SKCR01001382.1:0-335174 GCA_019454045.1 Zanthoxylum bungeanum | reverse complement strand
TTCCCAAAAAAAAAAAAAAAAAGCAAATGGGCTCCCATTGGACTTGCTTGCTGCAACCACTCAAAGCAAGCAAGCAAGCAGCAGCTTGCTTGCTTGCTGCGCTCATCCGGACACCCATTTCTCTCTTCTTCTTTTTTTTTTTTTTAATCTAATATTATTTAATATCAATTTCACTTAATTTTTTATTATATGTAAATTTGTTTAATCTAATGTTATTTAATTTTAATTTCATTTAATAATTTTTTAAAAAAATAATCATAAGTTTCTTATTATTTATATCACATGTGCACAAATAATTAAATATTTTAGAAATAATTTTTTTTTTCCAAATATTCATTTAATCAAATACAATATATTTCATTTTCTCACAACACATAGCTCAGATATACCACACATTACATGTAATATATTTAATCATTTTATAAATATATAATGTGTTGTATAATTAAAAGAAACTCATGATGAATTTTTTTATAAAATTATCAAATAAAATTGAAATAATATGAAACTTGATTAAAAAAATTATATTTAATAATATAAAAAATAAATGAACTGCTAAATTGGGGCCTATTTCTATCAGTGGAGCTTGTTCTAGCGTCCACTCAAAATAAATGAGAATTGAGCGAGCACAACTGAGTCAAATACATTGTATTTGATTAAATGAATATCTAGAGAAAAATTAATTTTAAAATATTTAATTACTTGTGCTATATTATGTGTGGTATAAATAATAAGAAACTTAAAATATTTAAGCTGCTGCCAGCTTGTTGGGCGCCCGTTAAAATTCATGGGTTAATTTTGAGGATAATTTTGTCCAAATTTTTTTTCTTTGGTAAATAAAAATATATTTTGAAAGTTGAGTTAATTTTGATAATGAGAAAAATTAATCATTATGGAACTAAAAATGGGTTGATGATAGTTGAGGTTTCAAATTGAGGAAGGGAAAGGGCATGGGTAAAGGAGGTTGTTACCTCACGTGTATTGCCTTTTAATTGATCAGTTGTTTGTTTAGATGATTAGAGTGTAGACAAATAAAAGAATGGTAGTGGTAGTGGATGATTATTCAAAAAACAAACTGAAGGCCAAGGTTAAGGTCACGTACGTGACGTGATTAGTCTTCAAAGAAGACTGACTGATGACCTACTTCTGATTTGAAAAATAACAAAAACAATTTCAGAAAGCCAGACTATATATATATATATATATATATTATCCTTATTGGCATACTCAATTTTACTTATTTTATCTTATAGTCCACATAACATGCATACAAATGGCAGAAATCAAATTTATGGATTATGACTTCCTCAATTCCCAATTGTCTCTTATTTATTATAATATAAATAGAGGATGAGGTCTCATACTCTCCAATTACTGACTCAATCTAAATTTTTTAGTGATTTCGAAAAAAAAAATGAGAGAGAGAGAGTAAAAAAGATAATCAAAAGCAGGCAAAAACAAAATGCGTGAAAACGCTATAATTTTTCAATCCGAAAATAGCTCATACAGGCGCACACGTTGAACGGCGCCAAATATGGATCGTTTGATGATTCGCAACTTGAGGATCGACCAATTAATTACAGGAAGTCACGTTGTAAATAATAATGAAATAAATTCATGTATTTGGTTGGGCATCCGTGTAATTAACTGTGCAAGTACCATTTTTTGTAAACAAAAACTTATTCACCTAATTAATTAGGTTGCTAATTAAGCTATTGGACTTGGTATCAGCTCGTATAGTCGTCTACAATAACATTTTTACCAAAAAAAATATGTTTGTTAGGTAATTTTGATTTAGTCAATAAACTAGACTTTTGGCTTATTCAATATTGAAGCTAACCTAAGAACTAGTCGAATTCTATCTATGTACAGCAGTATAGCACAAAATGTCAAAAGTAATTTTATTACACAAACGTCCATTCTGCTTCAACAAATATTGTCCTACTTAAAGACCCACAACATATGATTTTGTAACCTTTCTTTGGGACATATATGTTCATCATGGATTTCTTCCCATCGTATAAAGATGTTGTAGTAAGCTCTTGTGGAAATGTAAAGAAAATTAGGGTTTAAAAAGTTAAAACCGGACCAGGCCGGTCGAATCGGGAATCGGCCGTGAGTTCGGTTTGGATGAAGGTAAAAAACTAGTCAGATAAAAAATCGATCAAAACTGATCAAATCCGGTAAATAATCGGTCAAAACCAGTTCAAATATTTTTAATTTTTTTTTGTATTTTTTGATTTTTAATTAAATAAAATTATTAATTAAGTAAGCCGATTTTACCGATTTTTTGGACACGGTTCAACCAATTGAACCAGTGATCCATTGAATTTTTTCCATCTCTGATATGATTCTTTTAACTTGAAGTATTTTTTTTTTTTTTTGGCAAATCGAGGCTATACAACAATTTTTAAATATTAAAATGCAAGATAATTAATCCTAAAGTGGCTTAAGCATAACTATCTGTGATACCTTATCCCTTGAGAAGTTATTTTATTTGAATTTAAACTACCCATTATCTTCTCTTCCCTATCTTTTTGTTTGCCCACTAACCACTACTCCTAACTTGATAACACTACTAACTCCTTTTGCTATATAAGAAAAACTAAACCTAATATATTCCTTTAACATGTGTGTTGCTGTGAATCAATTGAGAGTGAAAAATATATTGAATTCCAGAGATCATTTGAACAGTTAGAGAGAGAAACAGACGCGTAGAGAGAGAACACGAAACCAAAAGAGAGAGAAGGAGTCGTTCGACGTCTTCCGGCCATCATTTCCGACAAGTGACCATATCTGGAGAATCCTCTCAACGAGACGAATCCAACGCCATCGGACCGCTGCCGTAACTCCTCCGCACGCGCCCTCACGCGCTCTCACGAGCCGCCACATAGCCGCTTCACGTGCCCCACGTGCCGCCGTGCGTGAACGACACCTCCAGGACCAGAATCTTCCCCTCGTCCAGATACGCGGGTTAGACACCTCGTTTGCCCAATTCGGACCTTCGGTTGTCGTGAAACGAGCCAAGAACGAGAGTTAACGCCGTTCGATCGTTCGCCGGTTACCACCAAGCATCAGCCATTACCATCACTGCCGTTGTGATCCTGGTGACGTGTTCTGTCTATTGATCACCTCATTTTGAAATTTGAAAGTCGTTGGAGTTCGGTACATTATATTTTACAGTTTTAGGGGTGTATTTGTAAGATTTTGAGAGTTTTGGACTTATTCGTAATTTGGCATGTTTAGGGACCTAAATGTATGAATTCTGATTTCTTGTGAGTAATAGGTGATAAATGAGAAGTTTGAGACTAAATTGATAATATTGGAGAGTATTGGGGTTAAATTACAAATTTGAAAAGTTTAGGGGTAAAATCATAATTTTAGTAAAATATAGGAATCTGATCGTAATTTTATAATTTTTCTAGATTTTAGCTAGGACATATAGATATAGAGAGTTTTTGCATGGATTGAGGTAAGTACAAAGCACGATGATTCCCTTAACATAAATGTTTGTTGATTGATGTTTGATATGTGAGTTTACGTAATATAATATAAATATATTTATATATATGTTGGAAAATTGATAGCATAAGAACATAAATTGTGAATACAAATTTTAGGTATAAAGTGTATACTTGTACTATGAATCGAAGTATTTGAGTATTATGTGATTTTGAGATGAGTTGATGGATGAAATGCGATGAGATGTGTTGTATTGGATGCTATGTGAGATTGTTGTTATGCTGCCTGATTTAGTATGATAATGGTCAGATATGCGAGATTATACGAGATTAGCAGAGGTGTGTGGTTCAATCCCCCTCTTTCACATTTATGCGGGATTATATGGTGAAACCTTGGGGGTAAGAAAGGGACTCTCCCAATGGTTTTAATCCATTATTATACCGAATCCGGATAGCAAACCTTGTTTGATTGAGATGTGTTGTTGTGAGTATGTTTTGCCTGAGTTAGCTTTTATATATATTAACTGTTGTTTTCATATATTTCATTATGATATATATATTGTTGGTGAGGTCATGTTGAGAGTATGAATGTTTTTACTTATTGAGCTCTTTAAGCTCACCCCCTCCCCCCATTTCCCAAACATCCCAGGTAGTTCGCCAGCGTAACAGTAGCAATATCAGTACCATGATTTGACTCGTTTGCCATAGTTGTCAATCGGGTTGGTCCAGACATTTCTTTTGGTTTTGAGATAGGATATTTCATACAACTTTCGTGTTTTCAGACACTTTTGGTGTAAATATTTATTTGGAATTTATTGGATTGCATTTTATGGAATATTATTTTTCTTTGCGAACTTTTGGTTCAGTTGCATGACATATAGGTGCTCGAGCTGAAGTGGTTCGCGAACCCCTTTTTAGGGTTGGGTCCGCTCTAGGGAGGGGGTCGTGACACTATCTTATAAAAAATACCAATCAAAAACCTCATACATGGCCAGTATAAGTTTTAGAAAATAAATTTGAATCCAACACTAAATTAAATTTTTGATAATCTTTTATCATGTATATTTTAATAATTATACATAATTAAGATTCAATTTTATTTAAATTATTATCCAATAAAAACCTTCACCACAACTCCTCCAACCTAGTACAAACCCTTCAAACAAAAAAGAAAGAAATTGGAATTATGTCATATAGGAGCATTAATTGAGTTAGCAAGATGCAGCCTCATAAAAGAGAGAAAAGAGTATCGAAATATGGATCTAGAAAGCCTCATCTTCAAACAAAGCTGCAACTGGGAACTGAAATGATAGAATAAGGAGAGAAAGTCTTTCTGACTAGCTAGTGATTCGGTGAGAATCGTGACTGCTTAAAGCGATGATTCAATGATGGGATATTTCATTGGGGTATTTTATTTAATTAAATTTGTTGATGCTCTTTTTGTATTTCCTAGTTCTACAAAGCCATCCATATTAATTTGACAAGTAAATTCTCACATATATCAGTTTCTTAAGTCTATACAATGAAAACTAGTGTTCCAGACTTGAAGAAGACAACTACCGCATCGAGGATGGTCTTGGAGACAGCCGAGATATGATTGGTTAGGGTCTCCAAATTTAAGGTTAAATTAGGAGCCCATAATTTAAAAAAAAAATAATGCACAAAATGAAAAAAAAAATCATGTAAACTATCGACATCATTAATTCGTATAGGACCCCCAAAAAATATGTGGAGTAAATTCATCTAGGACCCTAAATACTCGGGACTGTCCCTTGTTAAACACCTCTCGGTAATTAAAGTCAAAGCACCGAAAGGTGCATTGAATTAAATGCACAATAATCGCAAATTAATATATTAAAAAATATATTAATTATGTGGGTGGGTCCCACATGTATAAAAAGAAAATAATAAACAAAATTAAAATTCACTATTTGCATAGTGAATCTCATGCATATAAATAGAGACTTCATTTCATTATTTTCTTCATTTCATTCTCAATCAAATCTTTTGTATTTTAAGAGAGAAAAATATTATTTCTTCTTAAGAGTTTGTGAGAGAGTTGTAATTCCCATATTCTAAAGAGAGTGTGAGATTATTCACTTCTTGTGTTTAGAAGGAGGTTGTAAAATTCTTTCCAATATAGTGAAATCATTTTATATTTGCCCGTGGATGTTTCCCGCATATTAAGGTTTTACCACGTTAAATATGTGTCTCATTGCTTTATTTTATTGTTAATATTTATGATAGGCTAAACCTCATAATTATTATTGTACAGTTATATGATAGGCAAAGCCTCCTGAACTAACAATTATTCTCAATTTCACTTTACTTGTGTGTCAGCTTCAACCCACGATCTCCTAACAGTGGTATCAGAGCTTTGGGTTCAGAGTTACTGTTCACGGAGACTGTTCACATATACGATACTATTCACATATACGATATTGTATACGATCCTATTCACGGTGGAATAGTAAAAATCGATTCAAGTGAGAAGCTGTTCGTCATCAGAAATTTGGCAGGAAAGTTCGAAATTGAGAAACGGGAGCAACTTTTCCCTATGAAAACTTAAAATAAAAGCGATTTTGAGAAAAGAAAATTGCTTAGCGGCAATTGGTGAGAGACCATATAGAATGACTTATGAAAAATGGAAGGATATGGATGACAATGCTATGGGAAACTCGTATCTAGCCTTAGCAGATTCTGTGTTATCCAGCGTTGCAGATAAGAGGACTGCAAAAGAGATTTGTAATGCACTTACCAAATTGTACAAGGTCAAGTTATTACACAATAAGATTTTCTTGAAGAATAAACTTTACACTCTTCAAATGAGTGAGTCCACATCCATGACAGATCACATTAACAACTTGAATACACTATTTTACCAACTCACTATGTTGGAATATAATATATCTATAAATGAACGTGCAGAGATTCTACTTCAAAGTCTATCTGATTCGTATGATCAACTTATCATCAACTTGATAAGTAATGTTATCACTGAAAATCTAGTCTTTGACGAAGTTGCAGTTGTTGCAATGGAAGATGAGTTTAGGCATAAAATAAGGAAGATATATCATCTAGTTCACAACAAGTAGAAGTATTGTCTATGACAAGAGGGAGATCAACAGAACGTGGCTCAAATGGGAGTCAAAATCATGGTAGATCGAAATCAAAAAGTAAGAAGAATGTTAAATGCTATAACTGTGGCAAGTAAGGGCATGTCAAGAAAGATAGTTGGAATCTGAAGAATGGTGCAGGAAAAGCTCATGTTGCAATAAAATCTCATAGATATGTTACAATTACTTCTGAAGAAGATGGGGTGCACTTTACTGTGAAGTAGCAATGGTGTCCAATGATAGTAGAAAACAATTAAGTGATGAATGACTGGTTGATTCTGCAGCAACATGGCACATGACCTCTAGGAAAGAATGGTTATGCCATTATGAACCTGTGTCTAAAGGATCGATTTTTCTAAGCAATGATCGTGCCTTGAAAAATTTCTAGATGTACAATTGTACTATCTGCACAAGTGATGAATAATTGTTCAAGATGTTCGACATATTGTGGGAATGAAGAAAAATTTTCTATCAATTGGACAGTTAGATGACCTCAGATACAAAACCGTTGTTGAAAACAGGGTATTAAAGATGATAAAATGAGCACTTACAGTCTTG
Source organism: Zanthoxylum bungeanum (assembly GCA_019454045.1). Taxonomy (NCBI): domain Eukaryota; kingdom Viridiplantae; phylum Streptophyta; class Magnoliopsida; order Sapindales; family Rutaceae; genus Zanthoxylum; species Zanthoxylum bungeanum. The sequence goes on along the minus strand of SKCR01001382.1, from coordinate 328,039 downwards.
AAAGTTGAAAAGATCTAAACGAACTTGTATATGCTATTGGGAAACTTAATTCAGGAAGCAACTGCATCGGTGGCATCACCGGATTCTGGAGAGAAAACTTCTATATTGTGGCATCAGAAACTATACCACATTTCAGAACATGGAATGAAGATTCTCGTCAATCAAAAGCTACCCTCGGGCTTGAAAGCGGTTAGTCTACCGTTTTGTGAGCATTGTGTTACAAGTAAGTAAAATAGATTAAAATTCAGCAAGTCAAGTGCTCAGAATAAAACCATTTTAGAATTAATTAACTCTGATATTTGAGAAAAATCGATTCAATCTCTGGGAAAAGAAAAATATTTTGTATCATTTATTGATGACTTTTCTAGAAGATGTTGGGTGTACCCAATCAAAAACAAATTAGATGTGATGTCAATTTTTAAAAACTTCAAAGCACAAATTGAAGTAGAGACTGGAAGAACAATCAAGTGTTTAAGGACAGATAATAGATGAGAATATTGCAATAAGGATTTTGATGCATATTGTCAGTAAGAAGGCATCACAAGGCAAACTACTACATCATACACTCCTCAACAAATTGGTGTGGCACAAAGGATGAATAGAATGCTGCTAGAAAGAGTAAGAGTTATGCTCAGAACATCTAGTTTACCAAAGTATTTTTGGGCAGAAGCAGTTCATACAACATGCTATGTTGTAAATAGATCTCCATCAACAACAGATGATTTGAAGACACTGATGGAGATGTGGAGCGGAAAGCCAACTGATTATGTTGGACAATTATGACCCATAGCATCACTATTTGTAAAGAACATGGTGTTCTTGTACAAATTAACTATGTGACAAAGGAAATTGCTCTTTTATTATTTTGTAATTGGATTAATTGGATATATAAATGATAAAAGTCCATATGATTAGTACCGGATTAATAAGATATGAGACGGTATTAATCCACGAAAGGTTTAATCATTAAATATCCCTAGTCGTAGTATTATCGAGACTGGACATCGATAATGCGGAATAACTAGTATTACACTTGTGCGCGTTATGGAAGCTTAACGGCATACTTCTCATATATTTAAGTATTTGATATTTTTGCAAGTGTGATATGAGGTTCTGTTAGCCGTTGGATCGGGAACAGCTTCGCTCTGGATAGACCCCTCAGAATCCTATTGGTAGTATAACTATGTGTCTATGGGAATCTGAATCAAGGTAGGTGTATGTGGTCTTAACCTGAGACTTGCATCGCTAATACTTGCAATAATCAGTACGCTTTGGTTTTGGTTGTCCGGGGCTTTAACAGGTTCTGTGTATGCCTCTTCTGGGTTTACTGAGAATCGTAGTGTATTGGGTGTGATGTCAAGATGAAAGTATCACTTTAGTCATATGGAGATGATGATCACGCTGGATACAGAACTGATACTCTTAAATGTTGAAGCTATCGGGATAGTATGACAATGTCATTATTATCCGATTAAAGAGACTAGTTGCTAGTGATCCGATATATGCTTCGTACGGGACAGACACAATTCCAGCCCCAGGCCTAGCATGTGACATCCGATACTGGATCGTAATACGCAATACGCAGTATACTATGCCTGATAAAGATTATATATTCTTCGTTGAATATTTCTGGAGAATTGGGTAGGCACAGTGCTTTTCTAGAAGCCAACCATGTCTTGTAAATCGGTAAGAATGTGGTATCGGGTATGCACGTGTTCGGATAGTCCGATGACCGTATTTACTACCAACATATCCATGAATCTCTTGGGTCGCTTCCCAAAGATTTACCGATGACATTTGACTCGAAGATAATTAATATGGGATTAATTATGAGAGAGAAAATTAATATGGGATTAATTACGGCAAGAATTAATCTGGAATTAATTATGAGACAGAAAATTAATCTGGGATTAATTACGTCAAGAATTTATCTGGGATTAAATTCCTCTAGAAGAGAGAACGCGATTAATTTGGAATTAATCGGCAAAGTAAATTTAATAGTTAAATGGGATTTTACTATTTAATTTATGTAATTCGGGCTAAAATAATATATTGGATATATTAATTGAAATTGGATTTCAATACGGAATTAAAATTGGATTTTAATTCAAGCGAACGAATTAATTTGGAATTAATTCGCAAGCGACTTTTGTAATAATTTTGCTAGGCATTATTATTTAATTAAATTGGATTCAATTACGTCGTGACGGAAAATTCGTTTAATCGGATTAAATGAACCCGGCCCAAAGCTAAGTTGTGTGTGTTGGAAGCCAACTTAAATTTTGAATTTAAATTGGGTGGGACCCATTGACTTACATCACATGCCAAGCACTTGATCGAAGTTGTTTAGCTTATTAAATGTTGCATTTACACCAACACACCAACAAAAAAACTTAAAATCAAGTTGTTGGAAAACAAAAGAAATTATTCCTCTCTCTTCTCCAACACAAAAACCGTGAGCCTCTCTTACCCATGGAAATTTTTGTTGCAAAAATTTCATGCAAGCTAGCACTTGGGAGTCTCTTGAAGGTGATATGGAAACTCAAACTTGTAGCTTCTACATCCATGGAGTTTTTTAGAAAATTTCAAAGCCGATCAATGTGAGTATTCCGCAACTCCCTTTGATTTATTTACACACAATATCATGACTTAAAGACCTTGGGCATGTCTAGGACACTAACAAATTACTCATCTCTTTACATTTTTGATTATCATATATATGTGATACACAATGCTCAAGAAAGAACAAAGCTATATCCAAAATCTAGAAAATATATTTTCTTGGGTTATGTTGATTAAGTAAAGGGGTATCGCTTGTGGGATCCCACTACCCACAAGATCATCATCAGTAGAGATGTGATATTTGCAGAAGATCAACCGCAGAAAGAAGGAAATGATAACACTTCAAAAGAAAGTACATAGACTACAACAATATTTGTGGAAAATAATCCAGAATAAGAAAATTCAGATTCTTCTGAAGTAGCACCAGAGTACGAGGTATCAGAACCAATTAAGTTTGAAGCTTCTAAAGTTTTCCGATCAACTCGAGAGAGAAGACCTCCAGGTTTGCACTAAGAGTATGTTACGTATAGTAACATTTCATATTGTCTTCTAACAGAGGATGGAGAGCCATTAACTTTCCATGAAGCTATAAATGACTTAAATATATCTTTGTGGATGACAGCAATGCAAGAAGAAATAGAAGCTTTGCACAAAATTAATACATAGGATTTAGTACCATTACCACGTGGAAGAAAAACCATTGGTAATAAATGGGTGTACAAGATCAAGCGAGATAGTAATGATCAAGTGGAGCGGTATCGTGCACGATTGATGGTAAAAAGATATGCTCAGAAAGAATGGATTGAATTCAACGAGATATTTTCTCCAGTGGTTCGACTTACAACAGTCAAAGTAGTCTTGGCTAGGGATGCAAATACACTGAGACAGAAATAACAATAAGATTTGGTTTTCTCAGAAAAATTACTTGAAGAAAATCTTACGGCGGTTCGATATAGAAGATTGTAAGCCAATTTCTACCCAACTCCCTGTTAATTTCAAGTTATTCTATTTTATGTGTCATAGCAATAAAGTTGAGAGGAAAAAGATGTCTCGAGTATCGTATACATCAGCAGTGGGAAGCTTAATGTACGCCATGATTTGTACAAGACCAGACATAACACAAGCAGTGTGAGCAGTTAGTCTTTTTATGGTGAATCCTGGTAAAGAGCATTGAAATACCTTTAAGAGGATATTTAGATATATCAAAGGAATCTCAAATATTGCATTATGTTATGGAGGATCAGAATTATTTATCAAGGGCTACGTGGATTCGGATTTTATAGGATATTTTGACAAAAGAAAATTCACTACATGTTATGTGTTTGTACTTACAAGATGAGCAATAAGCTGAGTATCCAAGTTACAAAGTATTTTAGTTTTGTCTACAATAGAAGCTGAATACATGGCAGCTACACAAGCCTACAAGGAAGCTATTTGGTTTCAAATGTTATTGGAGGAGCTTAGGCACAAAAAAAAAGAGATTTCATTATTTTGTGACAATCAGAGTGCTTTGTATATTGCAAGTCAGAGTGCTTTGTATATTGCAAAGAATTCAGCATTTCATTCAAAAACAAAGCATATATGGGTACAATACCACTTTGTTCGTGAAATAGCGGAAGAAGACAATGTGGACTTGTTGAAGGTACACACCAATGAGAACCTTGTAGACGTAATGACCAAGCCTATCAATACAAATAAGTTTGTATGGTGTAGATCCTCTTAGGACTTAGCAGAAACGTAAGCAGTTTGAAGACAACAAAGTAGAACAGATAGTGTGGAAACTGATTGGTTCTCAATTAAGTTTCTAAGTGGGAGAATTCTTAAGCATCTTTCAATGCTTAAAGTCAAAGCACCGAAAGGTGCATTGAATTAAATGCACAATAATTACAAAATAATATATTAAAAAATATATTAATTATGTGGGTGAGTCTACATGCATAAAAAGAAAATAATAAAAAATTAAAATTCACTATTTGCACAGTAAATCTCATGTATATAAATAGAGTATTCATTTCATTATTTTCTTCATTCTATTCTCAATCAAATCCTTTCTATTCTAAGAGAGAAAAATATTGTTTCTTCTTAAGAGTTTGTGAGAGAGTTGTAATTCTCCTATTCTAAAAAGAGTGTGAGATTGTTCACTTCTTGTGTTTAGAAAGAGGTTGTAAAATTCTTTCCACTATAGTGAAATCTTTCAATATTTGCTCGTGGATGTTTACCTCACATTGAGGGTTTTACCACGTTAAATTTGTGTCTCAATATTTTATTTTATTATTAATATTTATGGTAGACTAAGCCTCATAATTATTTTTGTACTGTTACATGATAGACAAAGCCTCATGAACTAACAATTATTCTCAATTTCACTTTACTTGCATGTCAACTTCAGCCCACGATCTCCTAACGCATCTGATAAACACATCCCCATGCTTAGAGGAGGCGGTTGACTTCTCTAATAAATAATAAGACATCTAAAAGCACAGATGCATGGGAAATATCAGTATATTCAATTTTCCTACCTACAAATCACATGAACGTAAAATCCAATTGTAATATATCATAACCAAAAAGGAAAAACAAAGAAGTAATAAATCCCTATGCACCCCATCAGTTATAAATGATAAACAATACATGCATATTTATGTGATATATGACTTGTGTGACAAAGATCATTAGAAGTTCAAAACAAGCTTAGTCACAAGACGACTACTTTAGGGAACAAACACATTCATCACTCCACTGAAGAGATTTTTTTACAGGTATAGTCATCCTAGACATGAACATTGTTAAGTCTCTTTACTCCAGTGGGACAAGACCTAGGGAGTAATAATTTCGGATCACTGGAATTATCTTCAAATTTCCGAAGTTATTTACTTTTTTTATATTTTTTTATAATATTTCATTAATAAAATAAAATAAAATATATTTATTTTTGAACTAATTTTTATAAATTCCATTTTTTTTTCTTTTGGGACTTATATATAACAAAATAATATATATATATATATATATATATATATATAACAGTTAATTATATAATAAAATAGTTAACTATATATCAAAATGAAAAAACTACATATCAAAATCAATGTCAGCCAATACATCATCATGCCTAATATCTCTCTCAGCTGACATCCTCCTCGGAAACTCTAACGCCTCATGTAATGATCGCTCTATTCCTTTCTGTCGATCATCCATTCCTTTCTGTTGGTCCTTCATTCCTTTTTGCCGATCATCCATCCTCTTTTGCTGATCCTCCATCATCGTCTGTCCCTCATCTATCTCAAATACGCAATCATGTAACAAAGTTACTAATGGATCACCTGGAGGATGAGAAGCGTGAGATGACCCAGTGTCATCAAAGCCTTCTGGTGGATCATCAGCAACAGGATCAATATGTGACGAATGGTTCTGCGTAGCACGACGACCTACTAAACGGATAAATAAAAAATTTAAATACTCGAAACTAATGACCATGCCATGGGGAATGTCTGTCCTATTATGGACATAAACCTGAAACCAATGCCCTATAATAAGAGCTCATATATCCACCTTGCGGCGCTGTAAATAAAAAATTATTATTAGGATTTGTCTATAATATAAAATATAAAGATAAATTAATATATAATATAAAATATGACATGTAGTATGCAGTCTAGCAAAACGTTGTCTAAATTATTGACCTCATCCTGTTGATTGATACGCGACACAATGATCAACTGAATGATATCTCTTATAGGTCGAATACCTAGTTTGATGTGTCTCCGCCTCAAAACGTGCAATCGACCATCACAAAATGTGGCGCACTCACTCTCCATAAGCCTCGGTCCCAATACCATACCCATTGCTTCTCTCTGATCAAGCCATGCTTTGTACCGCCAGCCATCATAAGGCCCAACTGCATACCCTCCACAACCAGACACCCCAGTACCTCACATATCAAGTCAGAGGTATCTCGCACAACCAAGTAGAAAACTGAAAGGGGTGTTTCTGAATCATTTTCAGATCGATGTTACTTATAAACATCTAACATAATTGAGCATACTGAGGTGTCTAAAGTATATATGTTGTCTCATCTCATCTCGCTCAGTAGATTGATTTGTCTATATCATGTAATATCTTATATATCTACTGTATATGCCCCAACAATATGCCGCGCAATTCAAACATTGTGGTATCGATTGAAATACTCATTGTCTGGGAAGTAATAAGGAACAACATCAGCCATAACTTCAGAGATAAGTTCAAATTTCGTTGAAAAATCAGAGAAAATTTTGGATTCCTAATTAACTTCGGAGAAAAGTTCGGATTTCCTAGGTCTTAATGGATAATTCAGATATTTTTATCGTATTATGTGAACACTTCAGAGACCTCGGCCTTTATAATTTTCAAACTTAGGATATATGAAGTCATAACTTGATATTTGAAGTTTTAAATGCAAAAAAAATTGGTGTAGACTTCGGAGCATTTGGATTCTCCGAAGTCTACTTTAGAGAAAATTGACATTTTGGCAAAACTCAAACGTTGTAACTCATTTTGATAAATAACAACGTTTTTTTTGGCTAATTTTGTCAAATTCCCTATATCCTAAACTTAACCATTTGTTGTATAAAATTGAGCATTCTTATAACTTTGTATTTTTTTTTTTTGGGAATTGGAAAGCAGAAATTCAAAACACATATCTATAAAGTTAGATATCCCTATACAATTTCCCATGTTCATGCGTGTACAAAGCCACAATGATGCTTATAGAATTAGACTGCTGAACAATGAAATAAAAATTAAGAAATAAACCTAGCCCATTTTGTACGACTCCAGTCCTAAACCAACTCATAATTCTGTAACTAATTTATGTAAGCGATAATCTACAATCATTCATGTTGAGGTTTTGGGCGAAGGGCGCAGCGGAAGCGCGGTTCGGGCGAAATCGTAATTTAAAACTTTTCAAATTACCGAATAAATTATTCAATATCTAATATGAATAATTTATTCATATTTCACCTAAACCTATTTATTCGATATCAAATAGCGACATAAATATAAATAAAACATCGTGAAACTTTTACGAAAAATGTTTTTCTGCAAAATGATGCAAAACGCGTTTTTGACCAAACCGACCACCTGAAACTTATGGAGACTGCCCAGGTCAGCCCAAATAGTGTTAGGACAGTTCATGGGCTGCCCAAACAGTGACGAACTCACTGTTTGGATAGCCGTCACCCGGTTGACTCAAAAGTCACATTGTAACGCCGTTTTTCGCCGTTTTCGCTTATTTCAACTCCGAAACATTTTCCAGAAATTATTCCAACTCCAAAAACACATCCAATATATTCATATGACATCAAATTCATCACAAAATTTCCAGTTTGTCCAGAACTGATCCAGAAACCGAAATTACCAAATTTCATGCTTTAAATCCATTTTTCAAGATTATTCCAATTAATCCACAACACCAATCAAAGTCACCACACATGAAGCACCCAAGAAAAATTCTAGGTGTTACAAGAGTGGTCATAACACTCTAGAATGGTAACATGTCATCAAATGAATAAATTGGACAAAAATTACACTAATTCCATCCAAAACTACTTCATACATGCATCAACACTTCCAATTCACCATCCACAACCAAAAGCCCCAAATTTTCAGAATTGAAGGAACCCTAGAACCTTTCTAAATCATCAAGAAACAAGAAACTAAATTTCCAAGCTTAGGGTTAAAGTAAATTACTTTTAATCTCTTGTTTCCTAAGTTTTTTTCTTGATTTTCCTTCATTTCTTCATGGATTCTTCAAACCAAAATTGAGAGCTTTTCTAAATGGAGGTTTTCGGCCATTGATGAAGAATATGAGAGAGAAAATAAATTTTTCCTTTTAATTCCTCTTGACCGACTTGCCTATGGTCAATTTGGTCATTTTGCATTTTTAATTTCATTAAATTAAAAAGGAAAATAAGATAAGCTTTAGTTGGAAAAATCAAATTTGAACATTTAAGCTTAATGAAGTCATGCCATTTGAACCAATAATAATTGGACAAACTTCATAACATTTATGAAAAAAGTTTATTAATTAATCATTTAAATATTTAACAATTAAATATCCAAATAATCAATTAATATAATTATTATTATATATGTATTTTTGTTTATAATAAATAACAAATACATATATTCATGGCATGTGTCAAAATCTCATTTGATGAATAATTAATGTGTATCTAATCGTATTATGTATCAAATACAAATACACAATAATTACGATTGGCCAAAATCCATTAATGCATATGTTATCATTTAACTGATTAAACGATCTGAATTAACTCATTTAATCCGGTGAAGTATTATGAATAATCTGTATTTTTCATATCGCGTTACCCAAGTGCTCAACGAGTACACTTCATATTGTAGGACTCTCTAAGTTTAGGTTTATCCGTCACGAAATCCAATTTCGTGTCCATAATTCACTCACTTATGAATTATGACGACAACGGATAATCTCGCTAAACTATGCAAGCCGATGTCATTGCATACGTATAATCCATTCGTCATATACTATCCATATTATACATGGGGTATAGATAAAAACGTTAAACTCGTTCGATATAATATAGTCGACTTTCAATTTACGATCTCTAAATAACACTCGGAACTAATTTCCAAAGTTATACCACAACCATTGATTTACTAGATCGTAAACACGTGAGGATGTCCATGCCCTGTACACAGGACTGGCGGATCTTATCTTGATATGCACTGGATATCATGAGCATCAGTCCACACCCAACAAACAGGCGGAGGTATGATCTAAATAGATCAGTGACGTGACTGCCATCAAAGTGTGGAGGATAACTCATATATCCCACTGTGGTATCTCAAGTCGAAGGACCACTATGTTCGTTTAACTCGTGAAGATTCCTATTGATGTTGGTGTACCATCTATTAGGAAATCTTCAGTGAGTCATTCAGTGTTTATCAAATAAACACCTACATGTCTATACGAGTCTCCCAAGACTCATGGTTCATTGGGATAAACCATCGGACTAAGTCACGATATACGACATGTACTGGTCTCAACGGATTTTACTAACCGACCCGTGTTAGTAAATCTTGACCATGAACTTTATTTAAGGATATACATCTTATAGTGCGCTTCCCAATATCAATTACAAACTACGTTGTAACTGCGCATTATATTATAAATCCTAGGGTCTTTGTCTAATATACACGTATCACTAAACTAGACCCCAACAAAATTTTCTAAATTAATTAATTTTTTTTAAAATATTTTATATTAAATCCTTATTTTTTGTTCTCATTTTCTCATAAATTCTAAAACTTCTTAAGAAACAAATACAAAAGATACAAGTCATCAACAACGAAATTCAAAGGTGAGTGAGCAACTGCACAAAGCAAATGAGGGTCCAGGGGCGGTTCTACTTTTATTCCAACAATTCAGGATAATACTCTCTATGTATTTTTATGCAAAATAAAAATGGGTTTGGAAATTAATATTATCGACATATCGTATTGTTCAATTTTTTCTATGCTCATTATTAGCTATTTAGTTTTACAGTTACAGATTACTTTGACGTAGTTAATTTGTTATTAATTTAACATAGTGAATCTTTTATTAATTTAGCTTGATGGTGAGGATGCTAGACTTACAGTTACCCTTTTTGCAGCCAAGTATATTTGTTGTAATTTAACATAGTCAATTTTTTTTATTAATTTAACATAGTCAAATTTGTTTTTTTTGAAAAAATTGAACAATATGATATTAATTTTGAAACCTAATAATGATTTGTTGATTCCTTTAGGTTTTTTCAATAAATTTTTTTACAAGAAACTAAATTGTTATTTTGTTTATTTGATATAGTAATGGAGTAATATTTTAAAAGAAAATCAACATTACAACCTTGTCCAAAGAAAATTAAATTATTAAATTTTGAAATTATTCTCCAAAGAAAAAGGTACAGTTCAACCTAAAAACCACAACTTTAAATTATCAAATTTTGAAAATCAAAAACAGCGGTTTGTCTTAACTTGATTTGAAAATTTTGGATCATGGTTGGAATATAGGGTAGAAAAAAGATGCTGCATTTTGTCTTTTTTGTTATCTTTTTAAAGAAGAGAATGGTAAACAAAGTGGTGGTGATATATTTGTTGGTAAATGATTTAAGAATTGGAAGAAGAAAGAAAAATTTATTGAACATGAGGGAGATATGAATAGTGCTCACAACAAAACTAGACATAACTGTGAAGCGTTGATGAATCAGAAGCAGCATATTAAAATAGCTTTCTCAAGCAAGAAGCGCAAGGCGCACTTTACTTCGATATTCTAGAAGGCCAAGGCTTGGCCAAAGGCTTCCGGAGTGTGAAAAGGGCAAAAGGCAAAATCATTATAATCTTCTGGGAAGATAAAGGACATATCCCAGAATGTCTGCCTAAACTGTGGCAAACGGGGACACAGAAGCGTGACTGCTGTATGGGCAAGGCATACATGAAGGAATTCAAGAGGGGTAAAGCTCCGGCTTCAACCATGTTTGTCATAAACATGTTCGCAACTAGTATTAAAATTGGATTTTAGATACTGGATGTGGTACATAAATATGTACTAGTGTGCAGAATCTGCTATGAGCAGGATACTGACTTCAGATGAGATTAATCTACGAATAGGAAACGGGACGGAAGTCGCTGTTTTAACCGTAGATACCTAAGTTTAGGAACTACCCTTCAGGTGTGTACTTAAATTAGGAAACTGTTCAAATGTAACTGGTTTGACTAGATACATTATCTCTATATCAGGGTTTAATCTGTTGCGGATATACCTTTATATTCTAGAACACTAAAGTGTTTTATTTTATAAAGATGATATTGAGATAAACACATTAGATGTGAATAACAGTATTTATGTTTTGAATATAAATAAATCTCAAACATATGACATGACAAACAAATAGCTCAAACTGAATTAATCAGTTGAGACTTATAAGTGGCATTGTTGTCTGGGACACAATTTAAACAAGACTCGTATATCCACACTATCTATTTGAGCATAGCCTTTAACTCTCCAAGAGTTTACTATTGCAATTTGTAACTTCTAAGATCTAAGGATAGATCTATGAAGATCCTTTAATTTCATTTTCATACTATGAGGATCCAATCCTTAGTTCTGAATGAGAAATTAAGGAGTCTATTTGGCAAGTCTAATGGATTAAGCACTAAAGTTATCATCACATGAATATTCCAAATATCATGTTCTACTATTTGCTTAACTCCGGGCTTAGGCTCGAGACGTCACTATATCAAATAAAGTAACTTCTCGGATTTCAGGACTATCCTGATTCATTATTCCCAATTTGAAAATTAAAGTCGTTTAAATACATTTTCACCCATGATTATGTTTTAAACACTAATCTTTCAATTATCTTGATTCTAATAGTCCAACTATTTAATCAACAATTTTAGGTACAATTTATTATAATGATTACAATAGTCCAACTACATAATCAACTATAATTTAATTAATTAAATTCAATTATATTGATTACTATAATCCAATTATAAAATCAACTATTAATTGAAAGAGTTTGAATACGGTCCAACTGTTTAATTAAAACAACGATTAATTATTAGTCCAACTAATATATAATTTATATTGACGAAAATTTTGTAATGAGCGCGTATGACAAGTAACTAAACGAATATTGCAAATTTAATACTTGCCTCCCACTATTTTTCGGCGAGCCTCTAACCCTATGTTGAGTACTTGGGAAACCTTGTTTCCTAGTAGACTAGGATCCCGTTAAATAACACACAATCTTGACTTTGGCCAACAAACTGTATGATAATTAACTAGGTAGATCTCTAAGATCAATTGGATCCAATCCAATTCCTAGATCCAGTGGGTGGACATCCAAGTCCGAAACATATATCTTATATATGCCAATAAATCCAATATATTGCCTAACCTTTTTCCTCTGAATCAACTAAGCCTTGGCTTTGGCACAACAAACTTAGTGATCCCAGTTAAGCGGAACCCATTGACCTTGGAAAGCTTCGTAATCAATGTCGATGGACAAGAAGTGATCTTGACTTTGGCCAACAAATCACAACTTTGACAAGACACCAATATGGAACAAAGCCTTCATGATTCAAACACATCCTCGACGGACAAAGGTCTTGACTTTGGCCAACAAACCAATGCCAGTCTTGGAGCTTGAGTAAGAATCACTCAATGGAAGGAAAAACACTTAATATATTGTGAGGGTTTTTTTGCGTAATTGGCAACCAATTAATTATCTTTGTTAAGGTCTCATCATCATACACCCTTAAACATGCATTTTAAACACATAATAAGGCGCATATAAATAAATATAATAATGATATGCAGATGGATACTTAAACATTGTTCCTAGAACAAATCTCTCATTTTCCTCTCTCCCGCTAGCACAAGTATTACTTCTACCAGATTACATAACACTTCTAAAAAAATCTCATTATATTGAGGGGAATAGATGAGAAGAGAAATACAAAGAGTAAGGAGGTAATAGGCTGGACACGCAGATCCAATTAATAAATTCTAAATTTATTACAACAATTTCCAAAATTGCCCCACCCATCTAATATCCATCCGATATACATTATTCATACATCGCAACCATGTATTCACACAAGCATGTTATCAATCAATCTAATCCAATTAATTAATCTGAATATTAATGACCATCCAATGTTCAAACAACGATTTGATTTTGCGCGAGTCCGACTCGTTTTGCGAATAAGTACTCAAAGTACGAATTCTTGAATTAAATTAAACTACAACATTAAATCCAATTTAATTTGTATTTAATACTAATTCACTATTTAATTCCAAATTAAATATTACACTTTATTAACGAACCTTTACGACTTAGATTATAAATTTAATCGTTACGGGTCCCAAAGCCCGATTAATATCCAATGTTAATTTAATTTAAAGTCCAATGGGCTTTTAATTAATTTCTAAGGCATGGACTTTTGGTCAATATGGGTCAAACCCAAATACCAAAGCCCATTTAAGGAATCACCCGTATTTGCCAAGAAACCAATTTAGGCCCATTAGGACCAATTATTATTAAAGGTCCATTAAGTCATAATTGGACTTTATGGATATGGTTTTGGGCCTAATTGGATCCAACCAATTTAGCCTAACCCCATCTTGGTACAACCAAGCCCATTAAAGCCCAATTACAACTTTTAAGGCCCAATTCCAAAATAAACCCAATTAATTAACTTACAAGATTCCAAATTTCACAATTAATTAATTAAAGTGTATGCCATAATTAATTACCCAAATTAACATTTCCAAAACACAAATTTGTACAATTAATTATGCTCATTACCATCAAAACATGTCCAACACATTTTAATCAAAAATCAAACCCATTTCATGCTTCTAAGCTCACGGTAATTGGGGATTATGTACATCAATTTTGATTTCAATCCAATTAAACCACAAATTAATACATCCCAATCATTTCAAACACATCCAATGGCTTAAAATCAAAAATCACACAAGAGCCACAAAATAGGGTACCATTCGGCCAAGCCTCACCAATTTGGGGAAAATTGTTCCAAATCAATTTTCATGAAATTGATCATATCCAACTTCAATTAAACATCATTCAAGCATACTCAATCAATTAATTTAATCAAATCATGCTCAAAATCAATTTACCCAATTTTAACCCTAAGTTCAAGTTTCATGCTCAACCTCGCTCTGATACCATTGTTGGGTTTCTACGGTCTAACCGGGATCGATTCAAGCAATAAAACCAGTGCGAATATAACAAGGAAGTTGCGGAATACTTATAATGATCGATTGAGCGATGCGACGAAGAAAAATCTTTTCCTCCAAGGTGATGAAGCTCTCGGCAGTGGGCAGAAATTTGGCCTCCAAATTTTCGGTCATCACCTCCAAGTGTGCTCCATTGATGCTCCAAGCTCCAAGCTTCTCAAATGGTGATTCCAAGCTCACAAGTGCGGTTCCCTATCACCTTAGGATGACTCCTTTGTGTGCTAGCACTCATGATTTTGCAACAAAATCTTCACTTTGCTTCTCCTTTGTTCACGGCAGTAGCAGAAAAACAGAAGAAGAAATGTGGTCCAAGACCGTGAAAGAGATGAGGGAAATGGCTCAAAACCGTGTGTATTGAAGAGAGAGAGTGATGAATTAATTGGTTTGTGTATCTAATACACAATATTGATTTGCCAAAATCAATTAATTGATTTACAAATTCAATTAATTGATTTACCAAATTCAAAATTGGTAAATGGCATTAAAGCCAACAAACTACTTCCATCAATCACTCAAATGACAAGTTGTCACATCACTCAAAGTGATAAGTGATTTGACGCTTGATGTGACTAATGATTTGACACTTGATGTGACTTGTAGGCCGCACTTAAATTCGCAATGCGAGTGCGCCCGCAAACACTCCCGGGCTCGGGTTCGCTAATTCTAAATTAACGAATTTTCCTTTGCGACGTAATTAAATAATTATGCCTAGCAAAATTACTATTCACATCGCTAACGAATTAATTCTAAATTAACTTGTTTGCCCGAATTAAAATCTAATTTCAATTCCACGTCGAAATCCAATTTCGTATAATATATCGAATATATTATTTTATCGATTAATTCCAAATTAATCGTTTTCTCTCTTTAATTAATATTTTATCCCAGATAAAATATCTCCGTAATTAATCACAGATTAATTTTCTCTCTCATTTAATTAATCCTAGATTAATAAAGTGCGAGCCATACGTCATCAGTGAATCTTCGGGAAGCGACCCATGAGATCCCCGGATATGTTGGCAGTAAATCCGGTCGTCGGACTATCCGAACACGTACGTACCTAGTACTACGTTTGTACCGATTTACAAGACAAGGTTGGCTTCTAGCAAAGCGTCATGCCTACCCAATTCTCCAAAAATATCCTTACAGGAATATGTGATCAATATCCGGCGTAGTATACGTAGTATTGCGTATTTCGATCCAGTATCGGATGTCACGTGCAAGGCATGGGGCTTGAATTGTGTCTGCCCCGTACGAAGCACATATCGGATCTCTGATAACTAGTCTCTATAATCGGATAAACATGACCTAGTCATAATATCCCGATAGCTGCAACATATAAGAGAACGAGTTTCGTATCCTACATGATCATCATCTCCACTATGACTGGAGTGATACTTCCATCTCGACATCACACCCAATACACTACGATTCTCAATATACCCAGAAGAGGCATACACAGAACCGGTTAAAGCCCTGGACGACCAAAACCAAAGTATATTGATTGTCGCAAGTATTAGCGGTGCAAGTCTCAGGTTAAGACCAAATACACCTACCCTGATTCGGACTTCCATAGACACATAGTCATACTACCAATGGAATTCCGAGGGGTCTATCCAGAGCGAAGCTGTTTTCCGTACCATCGGTAAAACACAACCTCCTACTACACTTGCATGAGTATCCTATACCCAAATATATGAGAACTATGCCGTTATGCTCCCACAACGCGCACAAGTGTAATACTAGTCTATTCCGCATTATCGATGTCCAATCTCGATAATACTATGACTATGGATATTTAATGATTAAACCTTTATGGATTGATACTGTCTCATATAATCTCAATCCGGAATTAATCATATGGAACTTCTATCATTTATACATCTTGGCGATCTAATCACAAATGATAAAAGAGCAATTTCCTTTGTCACATAGTTAATTTGTACAACAACACCATGATCTGTACAAATAGTGACGTTATGGGTCATAACTGTCCAACATATATTGGATGGAAACCCAGACATAAATTCCGTAGCCGAATCCGAATAGATGGTAGTGCGATCTTTACATGGGATACAACTCCACGTACCGCTTGAAAAACACTCATGCATATGTTTATGTCATTATAGATGTCGTTTTTATAATCTCGTTCGAACGTGTTCCTGAACATCACACGAACGTAAGCATTATGCCTTACTCCGTTCGAACGCGTTTATGAACGCTACTCAAACGCATGCATTCGCCCTTACCCCATTCGAACGCGTTTACGAACGCTACTCGAACGCATGCATTCTGTCTCACTCTGTTCGAACGCGTTTCTGAACGCTACACGAACGCGCACACACTGGACAGATTCTTTCCTAATGTTTCATGCATGTTTGCCTCTTTGGTTATTCCTTTCTGCATCATGTGCTTAAATATCTATTTTTAATGTAATATGCTTCTATTGTTTCTATTATTGTTCATGGTTATGCAAACTTGTGTGTTGATTAAATTATCTTGCATGTGTTGCATAAGACTTGGTTATATTATTGCATAAATCCGTTCATTACAATTGGCATAAGTAATGGACCATTCTGAACCCAACGGTTTGAGTTCTTCCCTTGCGAGGGGTGAGTGTGGCCTTAAATCATTTCCCAGTTCACACTGGGTGGCGACTCCATTATTCTCCAGTTTACTCCGTACTCCCGACCGAGCCGCGAGCCCGGACAGCATCACCGTGTCTACAGAGATAAAATTAAAATATCGGTTCTCTGAGTCGGTTCAAGTGAGGTTACCCTCCTTGGGTGGGCTGGGTTCTATGAACGTCCCTTCGCTGATGGGTTTAGATTCCCGATTCCCAACCTAGTTCGAGAGGTACTAGATCACTATGAGATAGCCCCCTCTCAATTGATGCCAAACACTTGAAGGGTTTTAATGTCGATTGAAGTCTTGACCTACGAGTTGAGAGTGAGGTTCGGGGTGAAAAACCTACTCTATACATATTATATGAAGGAACATGTAGTGGAGAAAGGGAGATATCATCTGTTTCTTCGACAAAAGAGGGAACATTTGATTTCTGGGCTGACTACTAATGATAGAGGAGGCTGGCAAAAGGCTTATTTTTTTATAAAATGAGAGGGTGTGTTCGGGTCGACTGGGCCTGGTAGAATACCCGAGTGTTGGGAAATTACGAGTGAGTGTTGGTCTTATACTCTTCACTTGTGTGTACACTCGATGAGACTCTAACATTCTCCTTTTGTCCATTTTATAGGTTCGAACCGTAATCATAGCTTCGACGTGACGCTTGGGGTCATAGCGAATACAAAATACAGTTTGAGCATTCCAACGCCTGAGAGGAATTTAAGGGTGGTTTTGGTGGAGAAAAGACTAACGTTGACTCCATTGTGGAAGGGGGTTTTCTACCCGGAAGGTACCCCCTTACCTCTGACAAAAAGTATATTGACAGTTATTCTCATAACTTGGGCGTGTCGGTTCCTAGACTTTGCGGACTCTAACCCCCGAGGGAAATTTATGCGCAGTGGAAAGGATGAGCCAATTCAGACTCCATTCAGTAGAGGAAATGCTCGAACGGAGGAAGAAGAAAAAGTCCAATGGGAAGGAAATTGAAGCAGTCTCTGACCCCTAGCTGTCAAAGAAGGATCCCCCACATGTTCTCCCAGTTGAGGCTGCTCGTAAATTATCGACTGGATCAGGGCATTCTTCAAGGAAGAGAAAGCAATTAATGGACCTTGAATAAGACCCAGAGAATGTCGTGATCTAGATCCCGAGAAGTACGACTATTATGTCGGACCCTTCGAGCATGTCTAGGTTTGTTGAGGGATTGCTGCTAGAGGAAGACGAATGTCGTATGTTGACATTGGGACCGTTGGAAGCCACAAAAAGAGCTGTCGCACGAAATTACGAGGTAATTATTCTTTGAGTTATGATTATCATTGATTAAGTCATTGACATTTTCCTCATCGTTGTAGACTCTGGAGTATGCCATCTTCCAGCAAAAATACGTGGAGACTAGCCTGAGGAAGTCGAGGGACATGGAGAAATCAAACACAACCCTGCGAAAGGAGTTGGCCGAAGCTAAAGCTGCTCTGGAAGATTCGAAGAAAAATTTGAAGGACGCAGAAAATGAGACCAAAGCCGTGAGGGCTACCTTGAAGATAACGTCGACTGAGCTGGAAGCCTATAAAGAAAATATTGATGTTTTGGAAGGCCAAAAGGCTGAACTCATAGATAGGCTGGAAGAAGTGGACATGGAAGCTATCATAAAGGATATGAGCCAGCTCATGAAGGAATACTTGTCTGGGGAGCACAGCTCCTAGAATCATAGGAAATGGATAACTCTTGGGGAAAGATTGGAGGTTGGTTTCTCTTTGTTGATTGAGAAACCGAGGCCGAAGGAGGGCAGGAATTCAATTCCAGGGAAGCTGCTGCCAGAGAAATTGAGGAAGTTATAGTCGAGGGAACTGAAGAGGTTCCGATCGCTAAAGAACCCGTTGAAAAGGTCACTGAAGCCGTCACTGAAGAGTCCGGGCCGAGAGAGCCTATGGAGACTGACTCTCTGCCTCAACCAGTAGACGTAGATGATCCTGTCGAAAGGCTAGATTGATGTATATATCAGTATAGGCCTCGTTTTTGTGTTATCGGCTCATGCCATTGTTGTAAAAGACAAATCCTTCCTTTTGAATATAAGTCCCAATTGTTGTTTATTTTATGTCGTTTGAACTAAATTGAATTTTTAACAACTTGTTTCAGAGGAAACTGTAAGTAAAATTACATGAAAGAAATTACATGAAACAAAAAACCGAAATAGAAAACAAACGAGTAGGTCGCCTCAATGTAGAAGGATTGTGGTTTATCGAATAACTTCCGAACTTGATTATCTGTAGAATTTATTGAGGTGAATGGCGTTCCAATTGTTTTGGATATGTCTACCATCCTCTGTTTTTAGTTTGTAGGCTTCGTGGCCTACAACTTTCAATATGATGTATGGGTCTTCCCAAGTAGGCCCGAGTTTTCCATCCTTAACTTCCCTGGTATTTTGAAAGACTCTCCGTAGGACCCAATCTCCTTCATTGAAAGTTCTACTTCTCACATTTTTATTGAAGTGTTTGGACATCTTTTGTCGGTAGGCTGCAAGCCGTATGGACGCATTCTCCATTAGTTCGTCAACAGTGTCGAGTGCATTGGACATGAGTTGAATGTTCATATTCTCATCTACCCATTGGTATCGTGGCAATGGTACGCCATAGTCGGTTGGAATGACCGCCTCAGTGCCAAAGGTCAAGGAGAATTGTGTTTCGCCAGTGGATGATCTCACAGTTGTTCGGTACGACCATAAGACTCTTGGGAGTTCGTCAGCCCAGGCCTCTTTTGTTTTCTCTAGCCTCTTCTTCAGAGTATTCATTATGGTCTTATTGGAAGATTTGGCTTGTCCATTGGCTTGTGGGTAGCGCGGGGTAGAGAAGCTAAGCTTGATTCCCTAATTCTTACAGAAGTCTTGGAAACGATGACTGATGAACTGAGACCCGTTATCAGTAACAATCTCCCTAGGTAGACCGAAACGACAAATAATGTTCTTCCAAACAAAGTTTTGCACCTCATTGTCCCTTACTCTTTCGAAGGCTTCTGCTTCGATCCATTTTGAGTAGTAATATGTCAATGCCAGCACGTAGACTCGCTGTCCCGAGGCGACGGGTAGTTTCCCAACAATGTCCATTCCCCATTTCATGAATGGCCAAGGGGACAAAGAAGGACTGAGTTTCTCAGGTGGGAGATAGGAGATGGGGGCGAACCTTTGGTACTTCTCGCATTTCCTAGTGTATTCAGCAGCGTCGACTCGCATCGTTGGCCAATATTACCCAGTTGTGCGGGCTCGACATGCGAGACTCCTCCCCCTATAGTGATTTCCACATTCTCTTTCGTGTAGCTCAACTAATACGTATCGCGCTTCTTTGGGAGTCAAGCACTTGAGGTAGGGTCCGGAAAGAGATCTCCTCAGCAGTTGGTTGTCGTACAGAGTGAACCGCGCAGCTTGCCGTAGGATCTTTCTGGCTGCTACCTTGTCTGCTGGCAACTCTCCTCCCTCCAGATATTTGACCAAATGGGACATCCATGAGTCGATTTGTTTGATGTGGGAGACGGCTCCTTCCTCAGTTTTAAGAATGGCTGGCCATTGTAGAAATGCCACAGGTATGGCTCGAATATTATCCTCTTATAGAGCGGACCCGAGAGTAGCTAGGGCATCTGCATGAATATTCTCGGTCATGGGAATCTGCGAGATCGTAAATGACTCCAAAGAAGATTGGATTTCCTTCACCTTTGATAAGTAGGCCGCCATTTGATCTCCTCGAGCTTGGTAAGATCCTCGGATTTGATTGACAATTAGTTGAGAATCAGATGTCGCCTCCACTCTCTTCGCCCCAAACTCCTTAAGCAATGTTAGCCCGGCTATCAACGCTTCGTATTCCACCTCGTTGTTGGTAGTCTGGAAGCCACATTAAAATGCTTGTTGTATGACGTCGCCCGAGGGAGAGGTGATTACAACTCCTAACCCAAAGCCTCGTCAGCTGGAAGAACCATCTACCGTAAGTTTCCATACCTCATTCGCCTGGACACACAACACCTCTATCTCCACTTCGATTTGTAGACTGGGGCTGAAGTCCGCCACGAAATCCGAAAGAGCTTGGGACTTGATAGCGGTTCGCGGTTGGTAAGTGATGTCGTACTCCTCAAGTTCAACTGCCCATTTGGTTAGTCTGCCAGAGAGCTTGGGCTTGTGAAGAATGCTCCTCAAATAGTAGGTGGAATATATGGTGATTGGATGACCTTGGAAGTAGGGTCGGAGCTTGCGGGCTACTGTCACCAATGCAAGAACTAATTTCTCCATTTAAGTGTACCGAGTCTCCGGGTCCAGTAGAGCTTTACTCACGTAGTAGACTGGGAGTTGCTGTCCTCCTTCCTCCCTTATTAAAACAGCGCTGACCACCTGTTCTGGGACTCCAAGGTAGAGGAATAACCTTTCACCATCGACTGGCTTGGACAAGAGGGGAGGTGTGGTCAAATATTCTTTCAATCTGTTCAAGGCTTCTTCACAGGCTGGAGTCCAGTCGAACTTCTTTGCCTTCCCAAGGGAGGAGAAGAACAAGAAGCTTTTGTCGGTGGATTTGGAGATGAATCTATTGAGAGCGGCTATCCTCCCTACAAGTCGCATGACTTCTTTGGGGTTTGTTGGGGAAGGGATATTGATGATGGATTTTATCTGCTCCGGGTTGGCTTCAATTCCACGTCGAGTGACCAAGTAACCAAGAAATTTCCCGGAGGCTACTCTGAAAGCACACTTGGTGGGGTTCAGCTTCATCCCATACTTTCTCATTACGTCAACGCTTCCTCCAAGTGTCCCAGGTGTTGCTTGGCTTGTAGAGATTTTACCAACATGTCATCAATGTAGACCTTCATGGTTTTCCCAATCTGATGTGAAAACATCTTGTTGATAAGACGTTGGTAGGTAGCACCAGCATTCTTCAGCCCAAATGGCATTACTTTATAACAGTAAATTCCTCTGTTAGTGACGAAAGCCGTTTTCTCCCGATCATCCGGATGCATGAGGATTTGGTTGTAGCCCGAATATGCGTCCATGAAACTAAGAAGTTCATGTCCCACTGTAGCGTCGACCATTGAGTCGATATGAGGGAGTGGGAATGAATCCTTCGGGCACGCTTTGTTTAGGTCGGTGAAATCAATGCAGACTCACCATTTACCATTCTTTTTTCGCACAACCACAACGTTAGTGAGCCACTCCAGGTATTGTACTTCCCTAACGGCCCCATTCTCCAACAACTTTTGGACTTCTTCGTCGATGACTCGGTTCCTCTCTGGGGTAAACTTCATTCTTTTCTGCTTGACTGGCGGGTAGGCTGGATCCACATGCAGCTCATGTGTCATCAACTCCGGGTCTATTCCTGTCATGTCTCCATGCGAAGCAGTCGTGATGCTTCTTAAGGAATTCCACCAGTTCAGTGAGTAGCGTGGGATCGAGGTCGGCTCCAACTTGGGTCTTATGGTCTGGGTAGTGAAGGTGAATTTGGACTTTGTCGAGTTCTTCCATTTTTGAAGTATCTTCGTAGACTCGATAATACCCTTCATGTAATTGTTATGTGGTCTGGGGTTTGGGCTTGAGGGTCGTTTGGTAGAAAGATCAAGAGGCGAGTTGGTCCTCTTTGATTTCCTGGACTCCCCACTTTGTAGGAAACTTCAACACCTGGTGATAGGTGGATGAGACGGCCCTCATATCGTGAAGCCACGGTCGACCCATTATTAAGTTGTAGGCCGAAGGGCAATCTAGGACGAGGAACGTAGTCATTTTTTTTTATTCCTCCCGTGTATATTGGGAGAGAGATTTCCCCCATAGTGAATTTTTGTTCTCCACTTAAGCCTATCAAAGCCGTGGACCGACGATTCACTTTCTCCAATCCTCATCCCATATCGTTTAGGGCAGCAAGGAAGACGATGTTGGCTGATGATCCTGTGTCGACTAGCACTCTCTTGATCATGAAGTTGTCCACCTGCAAGGATATCACCAATGCGTCATGATGGGGGTTCTGAAGACTGGATACCTTGTCGTCCATGAACTAGATCGTTATTCCAGTAAAGTCTCCTGCTACCATCTCTGTGTGTCCCGATGTGACAGTTGCTACCATTCTGGTGTGTCGTTTCGCTGCTGAATAGGTGATCCCACTAACTTCTGATCCTCCCGATATAAGATTGATGGTATTGTTAATTGGTGGAGGTGGTGTTGGGGCTCCTCCCCGGTCAGCCCTTTCTTCCCTCCGGGCCAATGTGGCTTTCCATTTTCCGTGAGCAGGTCTTTCAGGTGCCCCTTGTTTAACAGCTTCATACCTCCAATCTCAATGTTATGCAATCAGTCGTTGTGTTCCCATAGTCTCGGTGGAATTCATACCATCTACTTGTATCTTTCCTTCTGGAGCCCTCATTGGAGCGTGGAGGCCACTTCACTTCGTTCCCCATTTTCCTGAGAACTGAAACGAGTTCACCTGGTGAGATGGTGAAGTTGTAGTCTGGGAGTATGGGGGCACCATCAGAGTTCCTCTCTCTCCTGTCGTATGGGATCGCCCTACGTTTGGAAGTCCTGTCGTAGGGACGGTTATCCCTGGTACGATGGGTTCTTTGATCGATCGTTTGTTGGTCCCTCCTACCGAATTCCTCCGGTCGTCTGTATGGATATGTCCCCTTCTCTTGTAGACTAGCTGAGCTTTCCCCCATTGCATTCCTTTTATCTTATTGCCATCTAATTTTCGTTTGGGCTCTGGCCATTGCCTGGTCCATAGTGTAGCACCGATTCTTCTTTAATTTTTTGTAGAGGCCGCTATCGGCCAATAATCCATTCCGAAATGCTTCCACTGCTGTCGGATGGTGGAGATCTGGGATGGTAATTCTTTCCTTGTTGAAACGTGAGACGTAACTTTGCAGAGATTCTCCCTTCCGCTGTTGTATGGCATTGAGGTCATCTGTGGTCCTCTCGAATTTGCACGAACTAGTGAAGTGTTCCACGAACTTGTCTGCCAATTATTTGTATGACCCAATTTAACGGTATGGCAAATTGATAAACCACGTGAGGGCTGGGCCAGCCAACATCTCGCCAAACCCTTTACACATTCTTGCTTCCCTTTGATGTGAAGATAGGCATGTGGACATCATCTTGTATTTGTAGTGGATTATGTGGTCGTCGGGGTCGCTTGATCCATCATACAGCTTCATCTCAGGTGGGCTGAACTTTCGAGGGAGTTCCACTGAATTAATACCCTCGACGAAATGAGTGTCCGTAATGGTTCATGCTCTGCTCCTCTTCAAAGGTAACTTGGCTCCTGGTAGGCTGGAAAGGATTGCTTCTTTGAATTCCTCAATTTCCTTGCGCATGGATGAAGCTGTTATTGCCTCGGCTGGAGGTACGCGTAGGTTCCTCCCGTGACCGATTGGATGATTTTTGAAAGGGGGAACGTCGCCCGTTGCATCGCCTGACGTCTCCATTGAATTGTGTTGGTGGCCCGGATCATTGGGGGGATCGGGGAGCCCTCCCTGCCTGGAGGTGGATGAAAGATGTTCGGGCTATTTTTGAAGGTCGCTATTGGAACTCTTCATGGCTGAATTCTCTTCTTCCAAAACTCGTAAGCGTTCCTGAAAAATGGCCAAATGGTCAGCTAGAAGATTTGAAGACTCGCTACCGGAAGCCATGGTAATGCTTGTAAGTTCTCATAGGCTGTAAGCTTTGTCTGCTTCTAAATCGCTCGAGCCCCACGGTGGGTGCCAAATTGTAGACGCTGGTTTTCACCTGAGGTCCACAATCGAGATTTCGTTAAGAGAGGCACTAGCGATCCTACAAAACAAAGAAGTAGGGTGAGCGTGGAGATTTTACCTACCGGTGTGGTGGATGCCGTAGACACTCTGACACCCAAGTCAATAGAGGAAATGAGCTATTAACACCGTAGGATGAGGAACAAGGACGGATATTACCTTGATCCCCGTATGATGTCGTGAGGGCGGTAGGTTGGTGATTATGAGAATTCTGGAGAGAATGCTATTAGGCTATGAGTAGGAGAGCTTGAATATATCTTCTTGTACACTTTCTTCTCTTATATATATACGCTCGTGAAACGTGTGTATTCATTGCCTATAATTGCTCGTCTGCTGGATCTAGTAACGGTCGATTCATGAAGGGTAATTATTGT
Source organism: Zanthoxylum bungeanum (assembly GCA_019454045.1). Classification (NCBI taxonomy): domain Eukaryota; kingdom Viridiplantae; phylum Streptophyta; class Magnoliopsida; order Sapindales; family Rutaceae; genus Zanthoxylum; species Zanthoxylum bungeanum. The sequence goes on along the minus strand of SKCR01001382.1, from coordinate 302,899 downwards.
GTTCGCCCGTTGAAGGTTGGAAACGGCTGGGTTATGAGGGGTGTTTATGAGTCCGAGCGTTTCGTGGGCTGGCGTATGGTGGGCCTTGGTCATGGTTTGGATATGGGGTATTTCATTGGGTATGGGTCCGTGGATCTCTAGGCCAGTATATAACAAACTCGGGGCTCCTTTTAGTGTGTGGGCTTGAGGTAGTAACTTGGGCCTGGACCTTATGTTGGGTACGGTTATGGGAGTCTAGGGTGTATTTAGTATTGGGCCTAAAGTAAAAAGTCGAAATTGCCCTTGGCCCAAATTTGGCCCGTACAACCATGAAGGTACAGGACCAAGAAGTAACATTCAATATTTTCAAGGCCATGAATTTCCCAGATGATGAAAAGAATGAGGAATGTTTCAGACTTGATGTGATACACAGTATCATCCAGAACTCTAAAGCAATGCAAAGTTCTACTACTGACAACTTAAAACCTGTCAATTGTCTGTGAAGCCTGAAGATAAAGCGTAATGCGCATTGAAGAAGCCTATTCTTGCACTACAAGCAACAGAAGAGGAATAGTTCCACCAGTTCAACGAAATGGAGGAATTTCACATACAGCCTTTTGAGAATGCCAAATTGTACAAAGAAAAGGCCAGGAAAAGACATGATGAAAAGTTAGTGCGCATACAACTGGAACTAGGGTAGAAGGTACTGTTAAACAAATCAAAGTTGAAACTCTTCCCATGGAAGCCAAAATCATGATGGTCAGGTCCATTCCTAATCATCAAAGTTTTACCAGATAGAGCCGTTGAGATACATGATCTCGACTCAAACAAAACATTCAAGGTTAAAAACAAACGTGTCAAGCACTACTGAAGAGAATCATTTGAGCGATAAAAAGAAAGTGTCACACTTTCAGATCCACCCTAAAGTTCGGGCAGTCACGTCTAGCTGACGACGTTAAACTTAGCGCTAGCTGGGAGACAACCCATGCAATTTGTTTATATATTTTGATTTGGTGTGATTTAATTTGGTGTGTTTAGTTTTTGTAGGTTAAGTCATTTCAGGATGGAACAAGCTCTCGTAAATCTTCATAAATAATTTCATTCTCTCCCTCAAAAATCTCTGATGAAAGTCTACAAAGCTCGGAACATATGAGACTACTGATGATCAAAGGTATTCCTACTGATATTCGTTGGATTATTGAAGCACGGGTCTGATTGGCAGGTGAGTCCCCTGACTCTTTTTTTCACATTTGCATGGTTTAGGAAGAAGCACCTATGTTAAAAGAGAAGAGCTAAAAAAATGGGTGTATGCTATAAATGTGCTTGTATGTTTTGTGAACTCGTTGTCTTTTTTTTAAGAATGGTGTATGATAACCGTGAAGATAAGATTAATTTCATTAGGGATGGCTTGAGTAAGGAGTCTTTGGATGACATATCCAAAACTCTTGAGACGCATCCCAGTGGATATGTCACAAAATTCGCGTGTTATATACACAATTCCAAAAAAAAAAGACAACAGTTAAGTCTCGGAAATCTGACTCAAAAAGACCTTGTTTGCCAATTCATAAGAAAATTGGATGGGAAGCTTGTCCCTGACGCATAGACGTCAATCAAGTCGCTTCTTTTCTTGTAAATATTATATCTCTTTGTCTTTTTCTAATAATTGTGATTTGTTTTATTGCTTTCTTTTATTTTCTCCGACATGATCCATATCTTTTTTTACCTTTCACGATTTATTTTACTGTTTAACTAATAATTGTCATTTGGCAGGTATTAGTGTTATTTTTACTTACCCTTTTCAGGTGTTATAAATTCAAATCATCATTGCACTTTTGAAGGCATCCAGATTTAAGAAAAGAAACATACATAAAATGGAAGCCACTTCAAGAAGACGAGTTGAAAAAATCTGTCTTTTGCGGTACTGGTGTTGGTACTAAGCCATAATGCATAGCAGCAGCACAGGAATTGGGTCGAGTCTTAGCTGAAAGGAATATGCACTTAATATATGGCGGTGGCAATCTTGGTGTAATGGGGATTGTTTCAAAGGCCGTACAGGATATGGGCAGTCAAGTTTTGGGAATCATCCCAAAACCTTTGGCTGAGGCGAATATGATAGGATCATCAAATGGAGAGGAACTAATTATGCCAGGTATGTCTGAACGACTGGTAGAAATGATTAATCGTGATGATGCTTTTATTGCTTTGCCAGGTGGCTTGGGCACGTTGGAGGAAATTTTTACAGTGTTATCTTGGGCGAACCTGAACATACACCAGAAACCACTTGGACTGTTTAACGTTGAAGGATTTTATGATTTTATTTGTGTGTTTCTTGATGATGCCCAGAGAAATGGGTTTGCGTCAAAACCTTTAAAAGAACTCATCTTTACTACCAGGACTGTCCCGAATTTAATTGATCAAATCTTAGCTTTTGAACCACAAATTGACCCTATCATTTCCAAGATAAAATGGTTCGATGATGATCGTGGTAAGAAGCGTCAGATAAATCTGGATCTTAACATTTAATTGCTCTTTAGAATTTCAGCTAACCAAGTACTATCTTCTAAACTCATGCTTCTACTTTTTAAGACATTGGGGACAATGTCTCATTTAGGTTTGGGGGTGAGGAATAGTTGACTAGTATCTTGTTTTTTTTCTTGTTTTTATTTTTAGTCCAAAATTTTTTGAAAAATACAAAAAAAAAAAATTTGAAAAATTTTACAAAAATCAAAAAAATATTTTGTGTTTTTAACTTGATTAATCAGGTGAAATTGGTGAGAGATAGTTGTGTAAGGAGTTTCCACTCCTGATACGTATCTCAAACCTATTTCGGAACAAATTATTTTTTGTTTATTTCCTTTTGAATTATTTAATTTGTGAATTCTCCATAAAACGGACTAAAATGGATCTTCATATGCTTAGTTGACAGGTATTATCAACATGCATGGTAACATACGGACATGAGTTGTAATTGACGAGTTTGTAATATTGAGTGCTCTGGTTTTATTGGAGGAAGAATCTTTAAAAAAAAGCGATGGGATAAAAAAAACATCTGAGATCCGAGTTATTAAGTCTGTAAGGGTGTTTTAACACCTAATGCCCTAAAACCAACTGGTTTGGGAGTCACTGGCCCAAAACTCGCTACATGGATCGAAGATGTTGTAAAATATATATATATATATATATATATATATATATATATATATATATATCTGAAGTCTGAGTAATTAAGTCTGTAGGGGTGTCTTAACACCTAGTGCCATAAAGCCAACTGGTTTGGGAGTCACTGGCCCAAAGCTCGCTACATAGATGGATGTTATTGTATATAAATAAAAAAAAAAAAAAAAAAAAAAATCAGAAAAATTATTTCATTGCTTAAAAAAGATGTGAATTCTGATAAAACTTTAGGACAAAAATATTACTCTCTTCTCAACTACACTTGTGACTATTGTGGGCAAAATGAGTTGATTAATATTTTGTTGGTTGTGTATATGAAGAATGGTAAAAATAATCGGAGGATTTACTTATTCGGTAATTTAGAAAGAAAGAAAACAACTATTAAGTTGGATAAGAAGTTTTACATGTTTAGTCACTACTTCTTTATTCTCTTTTCTCCTGTCTTTTTGCTTTTGTGTGTATTAGTTTTACTATCTTTTTACTTTTATATAAAACGTTTGTGGGTATCATCGCTGTAAACCCTCACGAGACTACAACTCGTCCACTAGGGACACCTAGAGGTTTAAAGGCTTGTTGCATATGATAAATGCAACTGTGATCCCTACGAAAGTGACTTAGTTTAATTTTAATTGTTTATTGTATTTTATTTTATTGTTTTACTCGAGGACTAGCAAAATTTTAGGTTTGGGGGTGTGATGAGAGAAAAATATATCAATATTTACCGTCCATTTTACCTAATATTTTGTTTAGTTTCTCGGGTTTGATGAATGTTTTGATGTTTTTTATGTGTTTTGTAGATAAATAAAGTATCGGGACTTAATGGAATCAACTCGGGGATAAAACGATGAAATCCGGAGCAAAAAAAATGGCGAAAATGGAAATTTACTATACGCGTCACAAAGTGCAGTCCTAAATTCCAATTTTGCGCAAGTTTGGTATTTTGGCCATAACTTTATCATCCGATATCCGATTGAGCTGATTCAAGTTGCAGATTAAAGAAGACTCAAAGATCTACAACGTTGAAGAACAAAATAATTTCGAATTATGAATTTTACATGACCGAAATTGATGAATAATCTAGTGTATTTTGTGTAATTACTATAGTCATTTTCAAAATATAAAATAAAATAAATAAATAAAAATTGTCAAACTTCCACCAAACATGCTTACAAAACATGCTTGCATGTTTGGTGCCATGTTTGGTGTCATGTTTGGTGGAGCAATTGGTGGAGTAATTGATGGAGAAATTAGTGGAAGCCTTTAGATTTTCCTATAAATACCAAGCTTAACTTTGTAAATTTTCCATTCTTTATTTGGAGGAATTTCTCCATGAAAACCTAAAGGAAAATGTTTTGTATATTTATTTAAGTTTTCTTGTATTTTCTTTTTATTTAATTAATAAAATTTTGTGTGTTTTCTTTTACAGCATGAGCAGGTAATCTCATTCTACTGGGGTGAAAATGTGAGACTTTTAATATAATGAATTAGATTAATCTCCCTTATTTTAATTAAAATTTGGATTAATTAGTTACCTCCTATATGGCCGGTTTAGGTGACAACCTTATTTACCGCCTATATGGTCGGTTTTTCATTTCAGACGTAGTTTCCACCTATATGGTCGGTTTAGGTAATAACCTTGTTACCGCCTATATGGTCGGTTGGATTTAATTGAGACAAATGAAATTACTGCCTTTATGGTCTGGTTAATTAATCGGTAAACATTGAGAATAAGGGAGATTTCTAATTTTGAAATATTAAAAATGGATCATATAACTCGAGCATTTTCTTTTATCGTACTTTTACATTTTTAATTTCCAGTATTTACTTTATTTAATTTCCAGCATTTACTTTATGTCTTTTATTTTATTTAAGCTTTATTAGCCTTAGATATGTGTCGTAACTAAGTCTGTTATCTGGGGTTGTGATGAATTCCAATATCACCGGGTTAGAATGGGTTATTTTATGGTTTGGGTAATATAATGTTTACTTATTAAGTCTTAAACTTAATGCTTCTTGTTAACTGGCCATTAATAAGATTGATCTGATAAACTTAAAATAAACTTCACAAATGAATTTTAGGTTTCAGCCTTAGACTTAATAGCCCACGATCTTCCTTGAGGATAGATAACCCCTTAATAGATTTCCTTAAATGATAGGAATATACCTGTCGGGCGGAGGTAACCATAATTGGAACTTAATCTTAATGAATTCAGGTAACTTGGTTGACATAAGAATATGATTAATTGGGTTACACTGGGTATTTGTAACTGACCATTGGAAGAGGCTTTTACATATTTTCGTGTCCCAGGTTAGTAAACCAATATATTGCACAAACGTGAAATAACCACTTCATCTTTTAAAAGATATTGGAAAAATTCACAACCCTGGATAGTTTTGTAAATTTGAATTTTTCTCAACATATTTTCGTGCAATTTTATTTACTTGTTTTTAAGTTTAAAGTCATCACCCAGTCAATCAATCAACTGTTAAATACTAGTAATCATTTGGCCTCATAAAATTAATAGCTTAGGTATTAAGTCCTCGTAGGATCGATACTTTTTATACTATTTGAACGATACGTGTGTTTGTGTTATACACGTGTGATTACGCACCGGTCACTTTGCCTAGGAGATTAGTTCTCCATGGAATAAAGAGATGCATCTTGAATAGATTGGAAAGACGTCATGATTTCCTTGAAGTTCTTCGTTCTTCCTCTTTATGAATTGTGTTTTTGGATCTTTTGTGTTTTTCTCCTCTGTTTCTCTATGATTTTCTCCTCTTCTAGGGTTTAGGACGAAGTTGGGTTTATATAGAAAAGTTCTGGAACCCTAAATTGCATTAAAAACGCACAGCACACAATCCTGGAATCGTGGTTTCGCGTCGTGACGCGCCAGCGGCTTTGTAGGATGCTACAATTGACTATATCTCCTTGAGTACATGTAAATCGATATATTATGGGTCTCGTAACTCTTTCTAGATCAAAAGTTATAGCCTTTTTAAATTCAGTGCGCGGCTGATGCTCCCACGTGCGTCCGATACGTCTATTAGGCTCTGAAACATATTCAATTGCTCCATTCTCCTTGATCCATTGCTTCATATTAACAAATCACAAAATGACTCTAATTAAGATTAAAATATATGATAATAAAGTTGAGTTAGTAGTGTTCTAAGTACACTTTCGTGCACTTATCAGTAGCCCCTAACGCGTTCGAGTGAAACTGAAATGGTTAGAAATGAATTTGGGAAATTTCTTGAGCTTGCGTCGCGACGCATATCAGGGCGCGTCACGACGCGTATCATCCAGAAGCGTACCCAATCTTTTTCCTTACGCATCGCGACGCAAGAGCCCTTCGCGTCGCGACTCGTATCACACCCAGATTGCGTAGTGACGCGGGGAGGTCTGCGTCGCGACGCAAGGGCGAAAAATCAGGATTTTTTTCCCTTCATCTCCACATACTCAATTGGCCCAACATCACACTCAAATATACCACACAAGATATCAACAACCATAAGTATTCAAAATATCATCAACCATAAATTATATCCATTGTATATACACTACTTAATTCATACACCAAACTTACAAATTTGGGGGATTTCCCATGTAACATCCCCGATCTGGGAGATGTTACCAGCAAGGGATAGCAGTACTAACCCCATAAGCCTCTGACTATTTAACCACAATAAAAACTAATATACTTTTCTTTATATGACTATATTTTGTGTGGGACCGTAGCCAAACTAAAGAACAAAGAAAATAAACTCAATATTAATTATTGTATTTAATAATAACCATCTTACAATGACTACACACGACCATGACTTATACAAGACTCACACTTGACTATAACTGGACTCTCACTATGTCTCTGACTCATACTAGTGGACTTCATCCCTAGTGACTGCATCAGTATCCGTCTTCTCGAGCTCGTCCTCCGAGAAACTTGCAAAATATGAAAACTGGAATGGAGGTTAGATCTCTATACGATTTAAGTGAGTGGACTAAAAATGAAAACTGTTATAAAAATATTTGGTTCTGAAACCGAAAATTCATGAAATAGTTTTATAAGAAAACTGGTTTCTGTTTTAAAATTCTGAGCTTCTTTCTAAAAATCTCTTGTAAAACTGTTGTTTATGGAAACTTTCTTTTCTAAAATCTCTTTCTGAAAACTGGAACTGAAAACTCTTTCTGAAATCTGGGCCTCTGTCTGAAAACTTGACGTATGAGGGTGTTACGTATCGACGTCCCCCCATACGCCTAACTGTAGCCAGCAGTGCAAATCCATGACTTTGGGGCGTTACGTATCGCCGTCCCCCAAAGCATGCCACTACTGTTTCTGAAACTGGTGGTCTTGGGGCATTACGTATTGTCGTCCCTCAAGCCACAAACTAGAACTGGGGGTACGGATCTATGCTACCACCCAAGCTTTGAAACCAGGATTTCGGGGCATCTGTCATCCCTAGTCTTGAACTAGGATCTAGGGGCGTTACGTATCGCCATCCCCCCATTTCTATGGTTTTAAGGTCAAAAATCACACTATTATTATCACAATTTACCCCCTAAATACTACACAAGCATTAACTTTTAAAAGCTTGAAATTCCATAATTTGGGTCATGGATTTCTTACCTCTTCCCTTGCTTGATTTTGTTCATTCTCCAAATCTCTCATGCTCAACTTGCCTTATCACTTTTCTTTTCCTTCTTCCTTCTTCTTCTTCATTTTTTTTATCTTCTTCTTCTTTCTCTTCTTCTTCTTCCTTCTTTCACGTTTTCTTCCTTTCTTTTGTTTCCAAATTTAATGATTTGTGAATAACAAGGCCTTTATATAGTGGGGGGTGTTTGATATTTAAAAAGTTGGGGAAAAGTGTAGAAAAGTCTAGAAAATTTGAGATTTCTCTATTTAACCCCGAAATCACTATTCATCTGAATTTTGACTTGCATTTTTTGACCAACTTCTGGTCTGAATTTGGGAAAATATTCAACGCGAAATTTGTAGATCTCGTTCTCAGCTTTCCGACGATATAAATTCATAAAAATCTGAGTTCATATGAAAAAGGTATGCCCTAAATACCACGGATTGTCCAAATGGAACACTGTACAGTCTCGTCCCGGGACTTCGAGAAATTTACCGATTGTCCCCAAAATCATCTCATGAGTATATATGAATCTCAATATAATTTATCCTATGTACCTTCGTCCATTTCGTAACAGTACAGTTGAATACAGTAGTAAAAACTATTGGTCGTTACAAAGGGACTATCATCACCATTACTCACATCACTTCTAAAATTTCAATATGCACACTTCATAATCCAATTTTTTAATCTTCTAATCTCATAACCCCTACTAGCTCAACACTTAGGGTTTTTAAGAAAATTGGGACAACTTATAACATAATCATCTTTCATGCTTTTTTTCTCATCAAATGGAATCCCAAATATGTTGTTATCATCATCAAATCATTAATACTACCTAAATTAAGAACTCAAGATTTGGATCACAATTTCTTACTTTATCTCTTGTATTTTCTCATCCTCCAAACTCCCATGCTTGCTAAATCTTTCCTCTATTTCTTATTCATTTCTTTTCTTCTCTTCTTTTTCTTCTTCTTCTTCTTTCTTCCTTCACGTTTTCTACTCATATTTTTGTTTCAAATTCAAGAATTTTTGAATAGTAAGCCCTTTTTATAGTTGGCTTTAAAAAAAATAGAAGAGTGTAGAAGTTTTTGGAATTTACTAGAATGCCCTCGAGTACTATTCATCTAAATTTTTTATCTGCGTTTTTTACTCGCTTCTGGTCCGAATTTTGGAAAAATATTCAACGTGAAAGTTTTAGGTCTCGGTCTAAGATTTCTGGCGATATAAAATTCATAAAAATCGAAGTTCTTATAAGAAAGTTACGGTCCAAGTACCCAGGGCTGTCCGTATTGAATCTTAAAATTACTTTCTGTATCATAAATACGAGAAATTTATCGAATGCCCGAAAAGTAATCCTCTTAAATCCATACATGCTTAAACATGATTTTTTATCATGAACATGTCTCCGATAACGTGATGGCTGTCGGTCTCTGGTAACGTGCAAGTCGCCCGGATTACTAGATGTTACACTTATTTACTGCTCATTTTCACTACTGACTTAAACGTCGGAGTGCCTACGACACCCACCACACCGGTGGGCAGTACTCTCCGCCCACTCTATCTTTATTTTAAAGGATCGCTAGTGTCATCATACTACAAATTCTCAACTGTGGACCTCGGGCGAAATCCAGCGTCTACATTAGTACAGCTCACTAAGTGCGTGGATAAGCTTGTAACATTAATATTTTTCAAAGTATATAGTTATGTATGTTTCCTTAAATAAATTTTCAAGGTAATGCATTAAATTATATAGTTTTTAGAAATTTTATATTTTTCTATAAAAGAATGGATCGAATATTGATTATGTTTGAAATCATGAGTTTGTAATATATGAGAAAGTTTGCATGATTTTTGAGATACATAGCATGTGTTTTAGAAATGTCTTTTTATGCTAAGATGTACTCCGTGTACATATATGTGCCAGATTATTTGACATGAAACGAGGTCTTATATTGCCAATTTTACTCCGGATTTTAGTAATTGTCATGGGGATGTCCAATGTTGCCAACTTTATCGTATTGTCATGAGTGTGTATATAGATGAATGAATCATTTTTATTTTATGAATAGTATTATTGTGCATAATGAGATTTATGAGAAATGAGACTTGTGATTTCCAATAAATATTTTATACGCCAGTTTACAGATTTTATATTTATTTGTATTGTGAAAGACTTATTCTATATGTCTTGTTACTTGTTTATCCACGACACTAAGTTGTGATCCATTAAATTTTACAAGTTCAGAAGATTAGTATATCCTTCCTTTTGTCCTTTACTACTTCTTCATCATATTCTGCCATTAGAAAAATATTGAGCCAACAGTTGAGAGTCTTTTGATGTATTTTGAGATGAATGATCTAGAAATGTCTTCCCCATGTACTTGTGTTATTTTGATATAGCCACAAAGCATATTTTGATACCTTGATGTATATAAATCTAACTATGGATGATTCTTTTGGGATGGATCATAGAATATATATATATATATATGTGTGTGTGTGTGTGTGTGTGTGTGTGTGTGTGTGTGTGTGTGTGTGTGTGTGTGTGTGTGTGTGTTGTTGTTGTTGTTGTTGTTGTTGTTGTTGTTGTTGTTGTTGTTGTTGTTACAAATCATATTTTAGTATTGTATTCAGGGAATTAGTTCGTTTTACAGAGGAAAATCTGTAAGTTTCATGACGATGAATCCCAGAGCGAGAAGTTAGAACGCAGCTTCCTTTATATAGAGAAAATTTAGGCTAAACAGTCTCATCAAATCATTAAGAAACACATTATATTGAAGTGGTTAGTCTCACCAATAAAATTTAAATTCAAAGTGGTGGGTTCGATATTGTCTCCCAAGTAAAAAACGTGATTGATTTATTTCTTAAGAAAGTCTCTCCATGTAATTGTTATGGTGAGATTCGAACCTCGTATTTAGGGTTCAAGTTTCACCCCAACAATTGCTCATGTGGAGAGACTTCCTTAACAAATTCATACCCTAAAACATATGAATGTGTCACATTTTGAGGGAGATTTATCTCTTTTCAGTACCGCCTAAATTTTTCTCACTTTTATAAGAAAGCTATAACTAGTGGTGATACGAAATTTAATATTATGCACTATGACACACTCACAAAGTGGTTCTTTATTCTCAATTATAAGAGTGTCGAAGTAATAAAATAACCCGGTAAGTCTGGAGTCGATCCACATGGAATAGATTTAGTAAAATAAAATAATAATTTGAGTGAAAAAAAAAAGTGAATTGATTTAAGTGATGACCAATTTTTAAATTGTGACGCAATAATAAATTAAAAATATTAGGAGATCCACTCTTAATATTTCAAATATAGAGAATTCTTACTTTTTATAATATATAAATTATTATTATTACCCAGTTAATTTACTTCAGGAATTAATTATGCCAAAACATATAAAACCAGTCATAAAGGCGGTGATAACATTTGTCTATAACAAGTTCAATTAGGTACTTAATTATACCAAATATATAAAATCAGTCATAAAGGCAGTAACAAAGTTTGTCAATAATTAGTCCAGATTTAAATATTAGTCTTCAGATTACAATTCATATATTATAATATTAATAATATTAATTTATATTCTCATATTAAGAGTTTCATCATTTACCCAACAATATGAAATTAGCTACTAATGCTTTGAATAAAAATATACATAATTTTATTACTAAAAGAAAAAAATTACAACAAAACTTGAAAAAATAAAACACACAAGACACTCTCTTCCAAGTTTTCAAGAGAATTCTCCAAAGAAAACATGTTGAATGAGGTGCCAAGCTCATCTATTTATAGAGACACTCAGCACCTCATTTTACAAATTGCAAAACTTTGCAAATTCCAAAATGGTGGAAAGTGTCAATCCATATTTTCTTCTCATTTTTTTTTTTTTTTTTTATTTTTATTTTATTTTTTGTTTTTGTTTTTATCTTTAATAATTACATATAACACACTTTGACTTTTCATTAATTTCGGCCTTGAAAACCTCATAAGTAAAAAATCTGTTAGAGAGCAAAGTTATATATATTTGAGTCTTCTTTTATCTAGAACTGGAATTGCCTCGATCCGATATCGGAGTAAAAATTTATGGCCAAAATACGAAAATTGCGCAAAAATTAAATTGTACACTATTAGAACGCCATTTTAATTAAGTTTATGGCCTACAAAATCCAAATGTCACGCCTATTTTTCTAGTTATGCATCCAAAGTATTATTTCACCTACATAAGAAATAAAAATCATAATAAAAATATATAAAACATAAATTTAATTATTATTTCACAAATGTGCTAAATTAAGAGGATTAATACAACTATAAGTGTAAAATGATTACCCTCTCTTTAATAAATGTACATTTTTTAGTGTTCATCACACCCCATAAATAAAGTATTACTAGTCCCTAGTAATTTAAGCTAAAACTAAAAAGATAAATTCTTATCCTAGTTAGTAATTATTTTATTTCTTTCTAAATTATCAAATAAACAAATTCTCCTGTATTTTTTACTCTTCTTCCATACACTCATAAGAGAAAGTATCAATCAATTCATTGTGCCCACAATATTCACAGGTCTTGTTGAAAATAAAGTAATATTTTTGTCCTAATGTTATATCAGAATTCACACATTTTGGCAATGACAGTTTATATATATATATTTTATAATAATAATAATACATGTTCAACCCTTATAACGAGCTTTGGGCCAGTGACTCACAAACCAGTTGGTTTTAAGGCACTAGGTGTTAAGACACCCATACAGACTTAATTTCTCGGATCACATATGTCAAAAAGAAGAAGTGTCTGATTTTCTTAAGCTTTCTCTTTAACCCATGTAACGAGTTGGGCTAGTGACTCCCAGACCTGTTGGCCTTAGGGCACTAAGTGTTAAAACACCCCTACATACTTAATTGCTCAAGTTAGAGATGCTACGAAATCGAACTTATTCACACACATAGTTCTTTTTTATTAAAACAACTCAAGCCCTATCGTTTTACGCGAACAATCACTGCTTGCTGAGTCAAGAGATGTCAAATTATTAAGTAAAAGCGTGATTAGTTTTTAATAAAAACATAAATTCCACTACCTTTAGGTGCTACCTCCAACAAACTAGAGAAGTGAATATTACAAATTTTCACTTACAACTCATGATCATATGTTACCGTGTATGTTGATAATACATGTCAAATAAGCAAATGAAGATCAAATTTAATCAATATAATAGAGAATTCACAAATTTAAACGATTCAAAAAGAAATATATATATATATATATAATATATATATATATATATATATATATATATATATATGATGTTGTTACATATCATGTTTTAGCATTGTATTCAGTGAATTAATCTGTTTTATAGAGAAAACTCTGTCAGTTTTACGATTTCGTGTCACCCATACCCTAACTAAGAGGACGGGTGCGACAATAATACTAGTTATTTGTTTTCCAACATACAACAAAGATGAGTTTAAGGTTCTAGGGATGCACAATTAAATTTCAGATTTAAAATAAAGCTTGAGCATAAGTGGTTATGGGGAGAGTTGACATGAGCGATCGGGTGGGGCCCCTAAAATTTAACATAAAATTAAGACATTAGATTCATAAAAATTTCAATTTTTAGTGTATAATATAACACATTTTTTTTTTATCATATATCGACAAAAGCCTTATTTTTAGAATTCACCAGGGCCCTATAAAATTTAAGACAATTCAGGGCTGCCCTGAGCTCGAGCAAGGTGTGGCTTAAGTAAAATATGGACACAAATATTAAGATGCAATTGTTATGTTGAAGTTGATATTATAAGCTCCAGAGTCGTAACCAGGTTAGGCAAAAAATAAATTTTCTCAAAGCGTGATGCCCGAGTTCAATTTTATAAGATAAGATATTAAAAATGTATTTAAATTTATCCACACCTTTACCTTTAAAAAAAAAAAAAAAAAATTGATTTGTAAATAAATATCCATCAATCTAGGGGTAGAATCAGAATCAATAATTTAGCGGGGCTAACTTGTTATAATAATTATTACTAGGGGTTAAAGTATAAAAAGGATACTATCATAAACAACCGATAATTCCTTCAACACTGCGATGTCAAATAATAAAGATATTAATGGTTTCCCTGCTAAATCCATTTGCAGAAAGCTTTAATGGGTGCTGGAGATAGAGCACCATAATTTAGATTAGTGGAGATCAAAAAGGTCAACGACATCCATTATGAAGTTGTGAATGTATAGACACTGTATATGTATGTATAGATCCATAATTTAACTCATCATTGAAGTCATAACCACCGAGCTATGGCTTCTAAGTTCTAATGCAAACTACTTAGGACATGTTTACTTTACAAATTCTTTTTCAAGCATAAAAGGGCGTATTATTTGTATTTGATATTATCCGACTACGTTCATAAGCTTTCAATATGATTTTAAAGCTAAACTTATGTATGAATGAACCTCTGTTACAATACCCTTATACATAATAAAAATTATGTAAAATGATCGATATGTATTATGTTTCTTCCTTGATCTTGAATAAATTCAATCTCGATATCCATCATAATTTATTAATATATTTTAGTTTGTGTTGGGCTTGAATGGAATTTTGCTTTATTTTTTTAAGTGGTTGAGTATATAGTTTAAAAATTATCGTTTATTTTATAAATTCTCACACACACAAAAAATAATAATAATTTGAAGCTGTATTAAAAAAGAGAGAGACAGAGATAGGAAAAGTATCAAATTAATCACAATTTAGAATAATGATACACACTCATCCAGAAGTAGTACGGTCTTGAGATTCTCGAGCCGTAAAATTATTTTTATATTTTGAGGTTATTAATCGTATTATAATATTATAATATAAAATTTCAGAATTCTTATTCGTTAGTTATTTAAAAATTATAATTAAAAAAAAAAAGCGAAAACTATAAACAGACACCTCACCTGCCTTAACCACGAGCGATCCTACCACAAGACACCTAATACATAATTTATCGTCCATAATTTTTTCTTATTTATTTTAATTAAAAAGTTATTTTCTATCATTGTTCAGATTATTAATCAACATAAATAATAGTGGTGGAATCAACAGATTAATGTACTCCCCTTCCGCTGATATTTTTGACTTCATCATCTACATGTGCACAATAAAACAAGCTGAAATACAAAAAAGTTTTCCTTGAAATTATCATATCCATGAACACCGGCTCGTTTAAGTACTGCAAAAATATTCGATATTTGAGAGTATAGGAATCCGGAGCGTCATCCCATTTTTCCATAGCATAAAAATCATACTCACTATATATCAAAATGAATAATTAAGACTAAGCACCAATACCGAATCAATTCTATAGATTTTTATGTCCGGATTTTTCATTCAAACATAAGAAAAAAAATTGTTTGTTCCTATTCTTTGCAGCATTACAAAGTAAAAATGTACTGAAACAAATAATTAATAAGATATTGTATCCCAGATATTCTACAGATCAGATCATGTAATATTTACAGAAACGTACACCATATATCAATGATCAAAACCTGAGAGAAAACATATAGCAAAACAACTAGTATCAAATGGAAACCAAGTGGATTCCTGCAGGAGCCGGGATCAAGATCAAGATCTCAGGTTTTTTTTTTTTTTTTTTGCTGTAAGTTGATATATGCAGTGCAGAATATTGCTTTGCAAACAAATATAACATAAAAGAAGTAACAGAAATCTTTTTACTCAAGTTGGCTAGCTGCATTATTATATCATTTAAAAAAAAAAAGAAAAAAAAAAGCCTTAGACAAAGGCATGTAAATTAAATGGTAAAAAGAACAGATGAGTGGGAGGAAAAAAAATCCTTCTACTATCTATATCACATTTATTGTGTTGGAGAGTTCAGAATATGTATAAAAATAAATGCTGAAAAAAATTAATCCAGGAGTGAAGATGGCCATTTTTATCGAACAAATGCAAAACCAAGCTTTCAGTGATTTTGAATTTTACATCTAATAGTTAAACATCAAAAACAAAAAACAAGGCATATTATTCTAGAGAAGTAGTTGAAAAGTAGCCGGCGGAATAAAACCAACATTTTGGCTCATTATTTGGCTGCAAATGATTCAATAACAACAAAACCCAGTAATTACATCAGTCTGCTTGAACATCAAACTGAAAATAAAAGAAACGGAGACCTTCAAATCTCATGAATGAAACATTGCCAGAAAGTACAGATAATTAAGACCAAGTTCATAAAAATCAACAGATCATGTGACTGTGAAAGACCAAAAGGCTAGGTAGAGAGAAAACCAATTGACAATATCCTCATCAAATCTTAGTAAAATGTAACAGATCGTCTGCTTTTAATTCCTATTTCTCTACCCACATAAACTTAAAATAACAGTTCATGCAGTGTAGGAGAGTAGAAAGATATATATCTAAGAATAAAGAAACAACAAATACCAATTAAATATAAAAGATTTGCATTAGCTGTACGCTAACAATTCAATATATTGAAAACTTAATTAACGTGAAGAACATGCGACACGATCCTCATAAACATTGAAATATAAGTTCTCTTGTACAGACATACAATACATAAATATTATTATTGATCGGATTCTCAACATGATCGATGAATGGCTGCTGATGATGAACATACTTGTTGTAGCTCTCCCCTTCTTTAGATTCTAAAGAAGTTAAATGAAGATTATTATTAAACAAAAGGAGTAGTTGTATAAGAAAAATCTAAAACTAAACTAAGTAACTACAATTGCCTGGCTCCATCCTGTCTGCCATTTTTCTATCTATCTGTGAAGGAATGTTGTACAGATCGAGAGAAAGAGTTACATTGTATTCATAATGATCACCCGTAATTCAGTAGATTGACCTTAATTTGAATATACAAGTAAATGTCTTGGCCTTGATAAGGGTAGTTTGGCCATTGCATCTTACAAGCAAATGGGTGGTTGAGAAAGATGAGAAGTGCTCGTCCTCTTAGGCCAATCCCACCACCAACAAGTCTTTCCCTCTTTAATTGAGAGAGAAAGAGAAGAAGAAGAGAGAGGATAGAAAGAAAAGGTAAGAGAGAAATGAAATATAAAGAGCTGCCCTAGAGACAGAAGAAGACAGGAGGCAGGCATATTGTGCACATGCGGCTTCTTTTGGCAATGCACCGTATTGGTTTTTGTCTGTAGGTGGCCGGTGAAAGCGCTTTCCAAATTACCCTTTGGTCTGTTCTATCAAGAAACCAATTCATCCCAACAAATTATAACTTCAAGATTTTAGTTATCACGCAATTTAAGGTCTGATTTGTGTGATACAATTCCATCCGGAAACTCCAATAAATAAATAAGTTGATTTTTGTGTGATAGTAATAAATGGTGTTTTCTTCTTAACTCATCTTCTTTCTTTCCATACACAATTTTAATGGTATTAGTTTACTGCACGAGCTAACAATCCACGTTAACTAATTAAATTTGGCGCAGTATAATTTGAAATTTTGAAGATTTGATCAGCATTTAATTTGCAATTTGGCAATCTTAGGTGACATGACACTCAAACGCAGCACTATTTAAATAAGCATATATAATTTCATTATACAAATAAAATACCAATGCATATATATCAGTGAGACAGCCACCCTATTTGACAATGGAGTCTTGAACTGCAATATTCTTTTACATTCAAAGAAACCCATCAAAGAAATTATCATCTAATAAAGTGACTTTGCCTTTTCTAGAAGATAAAACGCGCTTTTGTGCTGGTTAGCTAGCGTTGAGCTTCAGAACAAAGAGGCCGACAATGTCGTTTGCCCACTTCTCTGCTTCCACTAGCTTGCTAGGGCTACTTTCGCAAAATACGTAGTGTAGTGCATCTAAAGTAAACAAATTATATTTTTACTTAATTTCAGTTTTCCGATAATTATATATAAAAAAAAAAAAAAAAAAATTGATGTAATTAATAAAAGAGGCCCCTTTTATCTTACAATTCATCAAGATGAAGAAATTAACTCATTGAACAATACTACTTTGGAAGCTCAACATGAAAAATGGATATGAGATTTGAACAAGAACCAGAAAACCCAAAAAAAGTGTGACAGCTAGATTCAAATCGGATTTGAAAATCATTCACCGTGTTTAGGGCAACAAAATGAACTTATAATGTATTTACCAACATATGTATTTTAAAATATATATTTATATAATATATAATATATTTTGGAGGACCCACCAAGATTTTATATATATATATATATAATTTTTTTTTTTTTTAAAAAAAAAGTAAAGAAAGGGTTGCCATGGCAACCAAAAAAGAAAACAAATGCTTGCTTGCAATTTGCAAGCAAGAGAGGTGTCGAGCACCTCTATAGATAAGTTCATAATTTTTTCTGAAAATTTATGGAATCCCAACTCTTATTTGTTTTAATTTTAAAAGCTTTTTTGTAATTTTTTTTTCTTTCAGTAATAAAATTATAAGTGTTTTTATTCAAATCATTAGTAGCTAATTTCATCTTACTATGGTAAAGAGTGAAACTCTTAATATGAAAATATAAATTAATCTTATTTATATTATAATATATAAATTGTAATCTAATGATTAATATTTAATTTAAATCTAGATTAATTATTGACAAACTTTGTTACTACCTATACGGCTGGTTTTATTTATTTGACATAATTGAGTACCTAACTGGACTTATTATAGACAAATATTATCACTATCTTTATGGTTAGTTTTATATGTTTTGGCATAATTACTTCCTGAAATAAATTAATTAGGTAATAATGACAATTTATATATTATAAAAAATAAGATTTTTAAATTTGAAATATTAAAAATGTATCCCATAACCCAACATCTTATTTTATTGTTGCAGTCCAATTTAAAAATTGTCAATCATTTAAAATAATTCAATCTTTTGATTTTCACTCAAATTATTATTTTATTTTACTAAATATATTTACCGGGTTATTTTATTACTTCGACACTCTTATACTTGGATTAAAGAACCACTTTGTGGGTGTGTAAAAAACGTCTAATATTAGCGAATTAAGTTCGATAAGGCCAAAGAAACAAAAAGATGATGATGAAGCCAAAATGAGGATAAAGAGCCAAAAAGAGGTACAAGATGATTAAGAGAGCAATGAGGATAAAGAGCCAAAAATAAGATGAAAAAGCGAAAGCAAGATGAAAATCAAAGATGATGATTAAGAACTAATATTAATTGTAAGTGAGTTTATTCAAATATTTTAAAGCTCTTAGGAATCATACATTTTGCATCACTTCTATTTAAAATGGCTTAGAATGCTTAAGAAATTATTTACACTTTATTTGCATCAAAATGAATTTCAATGCACAAGTACATCGAAAAATGGTTTTGAAAAATTATCATACGGATGAATTAAATTTCAAATAATATAACGTTAGATAGATATGTGTCTCTAGTTTGTTACAGTTTAAACGGAACACAATTTCGATATATAGAACTTTTGCTAGAGCCATATTACTACAACATGTTCATATGTGCGTATTCTGCACACCTATCACATTAGAAAATTTTCACAACATTAGGCTGAAATTTTTACATATGATATCTCTATGTGTCTAGTTTATGTAGAAATTTACGGAGTTTGATTTGGAATTTTCTAGAGCAAGTTATGGCCAAAATACTAAATTCTATCGAACTTGATTGGTCATCAAAAAGTTGCTGAGGCAGACATAAATGTGAAGAAATATCACCAACAAATTCTAGCTCATTATCAACTTCTCATATTTATCATTTTATTTGCAAATAACTTTTCACTTGGCCATAACGTTCATTTAATATGTCATCTACACAAGTCATTCCTATTAGGAAATATTTTGTCAATGGCGTTCATTAATGATTACACCCAACTCTTAAGTTGAGATCGCAATTTGAATTCGCGGATCAAATTCGAATCGAATCCTAAATGAATCGGACCAAATTTATATGGATTTGAATTCGATTTGTTTATTATTCGAATCTTAATATTAGAATTCGAATTCAATTTATTTATTAATCGAATATTTGATTCGATTCGTTTAATATGTGTAATGTATGTAGTGAATCGATTCGATTCAATACGATTCATTTACTATTCATTTAATAATTGATTCGATTCGATTCGTTTACTATTCATTAATAATTATAATTTATAAATAAAAATCAATTAAATAAAATAATAGAAAAAACATCATCACTTTTAATTGCATAAAATATTAAAAAAATAAAAGGTTTTTATATAGCATTCTTAAATACAGTCCCTAAACATTTAGCAACTATATATTATCCTTTATACTGCACAACAACTCTTTTTTCATACCAATTACCACATAATATATCCTCCAAAACAAATTTTCATACTAACAATATTACAAAATCCATTAGCAAAAGCAACTTGAACAAGTAGTCACTGCAAAATAAAATATAAACAGTAACTTTTACCTATCACATTTGTAACATCCCCAATCCGGGAGATACTACCGGCAGGGAATAGGCTGTATTATCCCCCTGAGCCTCAAACTAATCTGACTGATCAATACTGATACACTCATCCCAAATATAAGTTCATGCAAATGGTCCAATGCCCAACACAATACTCATAGAAAAACAACTCAAGTTTCCATACAATGCACTCAAAAATAACAGTACACAATAATATGTTGTTTGACACACTCAAAGACTGATACTGTCTTCTGGACACAACCCGGTGGACTCAACACCCAAGTGACTGCCATCAGTATCCATCATCTCGAACTCGTCCCTCAGATAAACATGCAAAACAAAATACTGGGAGTGGGGGGGTTAGGTTGTTTGAACAACCTAGTGAGTGGACAGTTTAAAATGAAAACAAAACTGATATGCTTTATAAAATCCATGATTCCAAAACCAAAATCGTCTCAAGAATCAATCTTTCCTACTTAGAAAATATTTCTCTATAATTCCCTAAGTCATGAGTTCTCTTGAGAACTCCTTTTAAAACCATTCTCTTTAAAGAATCAAGTCCAAAAAGTCTGTCTCTGAATCCATAAGATATAAGTCAGGATTTTCTTTTCAAAACCTTTGTGAAAATCATTTACAAAATATATGTAAAATCATCTGTCAGAATATCATCGGGCATCATGTGTTGGGGCAGTTGTGGAACCCCTATGGTCGGATCGGTGCCCCAGGCAGCGAAAATTGGTCTAACCCATGGATTTCAAGTATGGGTGTAATTTTAAATTATTTAATGAAATAATATATTCCATTACGAGTATATAGGAAAAAATCGGGACCGAATCGGAGTCCGGAAACTCCAGAACGAGCGAAAACAAAATCAGTGTGCGGGAAAGACGTTGCCCGCGTGAATCAAACGCCCATGTGTGCTTTTAAACTTTTTTATTTGTTTTCATTTCAAAGTATCAGTGCTTTAGCTCTCTGGAAAATTTCCAGAGAGCTGAGAAATTAGGGTCTATTATCCTAATTGTTTCCGATCTTCCCTAAACACTTCAAAAATACTTAAAATTAATTTTTAATTTCAAAACCAATATTAACACATGTTATAGAATAAAAATCAAGTTTTTCAAATATCAAATATTTTTCCAAAAACATAAATTTATTCTAAATACGCATTAGCGTAAATTTTGAATCCAATACACAAACAATTTTAGAATCCCAATTAGAAATGTCTCATGAACAATTCTAGTCCACATAAAGGTGGTCAAGTGAATCTAGAATGGTAGCCATAGCTCTAAGCTTTAATTTAGAGTTCCAAACTCTAATTAATTGTTCAATGTCTAACTTGAACATCTTTGACCTAATTACAAACATGTTGTGTTTATACTTCTAAAGTATCATAACACAATTGATTAGCCTTATTCAACATTAAGCTATGTGATCATGCATCTAATACATAAATAAACATAGTTTTGGAGAAGATCAAACATTACCTAATAAGCTTGATGCAAGATCCAATCTACTTCTCCTTTGTTAAAATTGTTGGAGAACCTCCAAGATGTGCAAGCTTGACTTCAAGATCCAATCTTGTTTCCAATGTTTCCAAGCTTCACTTCAAGATCCAATCTTGATTTCTCCTTAATGAAATGTTTTAGAGACCTCACAAGCTTCTCTAAACACTTCTCTAACTTAGGCTAATCTCTCAAGAATTTGTTTATGCTTCTATTTGAACTTGTAATTAAAACCTTCCTAAAGCTTGTTATTTATAGCAAAACTTATGTAATTTTTAATTAATAAAAGTTGTAATCAACTTTTAAGTGGGCTTAATCCAATTTGTCCAAATATATATAATTAGGTGTGACTAATCTCCATTGTCTCCCACTTAGATTTAATCCAATTAAATCAAGCTAAGGATTAGGAAATGGATTAGTTAAATGTTTGCCACCTTGATTTAATCCAATTAAATCAAGCCAAAATCACATATTATTACATACTTACAATTACCATAATATCCTCAAATGGTAGAGATAATTATGATTTTACAATTAAGCCCTTGTGTAATTATTGAATTAATCCAATTAGGTCAAAGTAAATAATCAATGTTATCCAATAACAATTGATTATCTTAGTTGATAATTATAATATCGAATATTATCTTTTATCAAAATTAATTGGCTACCCAAGTGCTTAATGAGTACACTTCATATTGGGACTCTCTAAGTTCAGACATGTTCGTCATATAAGCCTAACTAATATGTACGCAATTCGGCCACCTCCGAATTCGCGAAGAACACGAACGACCTTTCTGAACTATACAAGTCGAGGTCATCACATATGTTTAACAATCCCTCCGTCGTAGGCTATCCGAGTTGTGCTTAGGAAACATAGAATATACCGTCATGTTTCCAAGACGCACATCTCATGTCGACATGTCCACGATTCTTCATAACTGATGCGATCCACCCTAGGTGATCGACTTTGGCCAAAGATTTAAGAATCGTGACTTTACTCACATGGATACCTAAACCCCTTATGATACACATACGGGCTGACAGATTCTATCTTGCTTCGCACTTGATTACTGAGTACATCGGTCCACACCCAACGAACATCTAGAGACCAGACCATGAAAGGTTTCTGACATACATGACATCTAAGTGTGGAGGATCTCACACAAAATCAATGATATCCTATAGTCAAAGGATTACATATGATACTCGACTCGAGGAGATTCCTATTGACGGTGGTGTGTACTTCTGTGGACGTTGGTTTTCGCCCGAGGTCCATAATCGAGAATTTATAGGGATGGGGCACTAGGGATCCTGCAAAACAGAGGTAGAGTGAGCGAAGTACTGCCCACCGATATGGTGGGTGCCGGGGGCACTCCGACGCTCAAGTCAGTAGTGAAGACGAGCTGTAAATAATGGAGGAGCAAGGTTCAGGGTTACCTTGATAGCTGTGAGCCACCGTGAGGGCTATAGGTTGGCGGTTATGAGAGCTCTGGTGACAGAGAGTTGTGTTGTATGATGTTGGATGATCTCTTTATGCCTTGGCTCTTCTCTTTTATAGGCCCTCTGATGTGGGGTCTCTCTTCTGCCTGTCGGAGTCATTGTAACTGGCAACTTAATGGATGGTTTATGTCTGGTAACTGACGACTTTATGATTGTTGTTTATCTCTAGAAATTGTCGACTTTATGATGATGTTTAAGAGTTTAGGTTTTCTCTTGATGACAATGGGCTTGGGCCCATGAGGCCTATTGGTTTGATATTTTTCTTTCAGGCCAGACTCACTAATGGGCTTCGGGCTTGGTGGTTGGCCCTGGGGTAAAATGTCGATTTTACCCTTGGGCCCAAATTTGGCCCGTACAGTTTATCTCATACTCATTAAGTCAATGAGTCTTTGGCTTGGAGAGTATTTGACGCGTGTGTCGAGACTATAGGATGAAGGTGTACCTGAGCGTCGATGCTGCCTATTGATTGAACCAAACGAATGTCAAGTTATGAACTTGACTCTACATGATCCATCGTGGATGTGTCCAGTCGAATGAGCTAGATGAAGGTCAGGATCATGAACTTGACTCTACAAGAGCCATTGGGGAAGTACCCAGTCGACTGAACCAGATGAAGGTCAGGATATATGTCATACGACATGTGTAATATATATCTACAACTTGACTCGACATGAGTCCATGGGGGATGTCCCCAGTCGACTGAACCAGAAGAGGGTTCAGAATTTACTTTCACTCGACATGTCGTATGGACTGAGGGAAGTCTATGTCCAAATTTGACTCGACAATAGTCCATGGGGGATGTCCCCGGTCGACTGAACCAGATGAGGGTTCATGAGTTACTTTCACTCGACATGATGTATGGACTGTAGGAAGTCTATGTCTTCATTTGACTCGACATGAGTCCATGGGGGATGTCCCCGGTCGACTGAACCAGATGAAGGTTCATGAGTTACTTTCACTCGACATGTCGTATGGACTGTAGGAAGTCTATGTCTTCATTTGACTCGACATGAGTCCATGAGGGATGTCCACAGTCGACTGAACCAGATGAAGGTCAGGATAAACCTCATACTACGGGTCGAAGAACCAGTGGAGTCTTCAATGTCGTTTGGACCAGATGAAGGTCTATGAAAGTCTTCACTCTACAGACCTGACGAAGGTCCAAGAGTCTTTCTTTATTATACTACTAGACCTGGTGAAGGTCTATGAAGGTCATCACACATTCTTCTGATAAGGGTCCATGTGACTACGGTCGTATGGACCTGTCGAATGGACTTGATAAAATTCCAAGAAGGTCATCACTTCTCACTCTACTATACCTGAAAAAGGTCAATGAGGGTTCTCATTCCTCATTCTACAAGACCTGACAAAGGTCAATGAGGGTATAATTCCTCATTCTACAAGACCTGACAAAGGTCAATGGGGGTATAATTCATCATTCTACAAGACCTGACAAAGGTCAATGAGAGTATAATTCTTCATTCTACAGGACTTGTAGTCTGAGACCATGTCGTCTGAAGACCATGAGACTACGGTCGAATGAACCTGATGAAGGTCCATGGGGGTTCTCATTCCTCATTCTACAAGACCTGACAAAGGTAAATGAGGATATAATTCCTCATTGTACAAGACCTGACAAAGGTCAATGAGGGTATAATTCCTCATTCTACATGACTTGTAGTCTGAGACCATGTCGCTTGAAGACCATGAGACTAGGATCGAATGAACCTGATGAAGGTCCATGAGGGTTCTCATTCCTCATTCTACAAGACCTGACAAAGGTCAATGAGGATATAATTCCTCATTGTACAATACCTGACAAAGGTCAATGATGGTATAATTCCTATTTCTACAGGACTTGTAGTCTGAGACCATGTCGCTTGAAAACCATGAGACTACGGTCGAATGAACCTGATGAAGGTCCATGATGGTTCTCATTCCTCATTCTACAAGATCTGACAAAGGTCAATGAGGATATAATTCCTCATTCTACAAGACCTGACAAAGGTCAATGAGGGTATAATTCCTCATTCTACAGGTTGTTGTAGTCTGAGACCATGTCGCCTGAAGACCATGAGACTACGGTCGAATGAACCTGATGAAGGTCCATGAGGGTTCTCATTCCTCATTCTACAAGACATGATAGAGGTCAATGGGGGTCTTCATTCCTCATTCTACAATCCTCATTCTACAAGACCTGATAAAGGTTAGTGAGGGTTTTCATTCCTCATTCTACAAGACCATATATGTAGTGTCGAATGAGATCTTTAACGAGTGCCAAGCTTTACATGGTAGTGTCGACTGAGATATCTTCCTCATGCTGAGTCTCCATACATGTAGTGTCGAGTGAGATATCCTTGCCAAGTATGGTAATGTCGACTGAGATATTATCACCCCATACATGTAGTGTCGAGTGGGATATCCTAATACCAATTCTCCATACATGTAGTGTCGAGTGGGATACTCAACAAGTGCAAAGCCACATATTGTATTGTCGACTGAGACACCAATAACAATTACCAAGCTATATGTTGTAATGTCGACTGGGACATCCATAACAATTATCAAACTATATGTTGTAATGTCAACTGGGACACACATAACAAGTCTCAAACTATAAATTGTAATATCAACTATAAAAAGTGCGAGCCATACCTGGTAATGTCGACTGGGATGTCCATGCCAAGTCTTCATTAGAGTATAGTCTATTTTGACATCATTCTCACGCCTAGTCTCCAAACATGTATTGTCGACTAGGATATCCACGTAAAGTCTTCATTCGGGTATTATCGACTGAGACATCTTCCTCATGCCAAGTATACTTTTCATCATATGGGGTGAATGGTAGGAAAAATGGATCCACTGAAGGGACGCTCCTTGTTCCTGATGAGGTTCCAAGAGACTATGGTCGAATGGAGTCTAGAGTCGATGGCAATCCATTCATGTAATGTGAAGAATATAATTATCTTCTCATTTCGCCTGAAAGAGACGACTATCTAACCATGTAGTATGGAGTTGAAGGCAATCCATGCATGTCATATGGAGGAGATGAAAATCCTTTCAGTCGTTTGAATGTGGTGAGTCATTCAATGTCGTATGGAAATGATAACAATTCTTCTATATAGCCAGATGGCCATCCATCTTATCGTATGAAGAATATGATAATATTTCCATGTAGTCTGGAGTGGATGACATTACTAGAGAATACTTTTTAGTCGGTTGGGTATGCTGGAAGAATATGAGGGCATTCTCATGTCGAATGGAATAAGTATATCGATTGGGTCTGATGATTTTTTATGTGGTTGATTGGAGCAAATGGGTTTCTCCCTAAGTTGTAGTTTTGTGAAGGTCATTTTCTTTTAAAGTTACCAATGAATACTTGTTTGGGAAGCTATGATGTCCCCAAAGCAACAATAGGTGGCTTTTGGCCCCTTTTTTGTCTAATTACATCAGGTGATATCTTATTGAGAAGTATTACTAGCACATCATTTATTATGTCGCTTGGGAGAATTCAAACTTCTTTTATTATCATGGTTGGTGGAGCTTCTTCTCTTATTGTTCATCTTATCTTCCTCCCACCTAATCTCAATGTGGGCTCAAGTCATGGCTTGATCCATAGTGTAGCATCGAAATTTAGTGAGCTTTTTGTATAGTTTACTTTCTGAAAGTAATCAATTTATAAATGCTTCCACTGTAGTAGACTGATAAAGATATGGGATTGTTATACTCTCTTTATTGAAGCGAGCCACGTAGCTTCGCAAGGACTCCCCTCTCTGTTGTTGGATGACATTAAGGTCATTGGTGGTCTTCTCAAGCTTGCAAGAACTTACGAAATGCTCCACAAATTTGTCTGCTAGCTGTTGGTAAGACTCGATGGATCTGTATGGGAGATTGATAAACCAGGTGAGGGCAGAACCAGCTAATATTTCTCCAAATCCTCTGCACATACCAGCTTCCCATTAATGAGGAGCCAGACCCTTTGATAACATCTTGTATTTGTAATGGACAACATGGTCGTCTGGGTCAGTTGATCCATCATACATTTTCATATCTGGAGGACTGAACTTCCTTGGTAGCTCAATGAAAGTGATGGTCTCCAAAAATGGTGTATATGAGATTGTGCCAGCTCGGATTTTTCTCACTGGTAGTCTGACACTAGGTAGGCTGGAGAGAATTGCATCCTTGAACTCTTTCATTTCCTTACGCATGGTGGAGGCAACTTGCCGTGCTTGGTCGGTTGGGGAGATATGTCGAATTCTTTCTTGATTTTGTAGATTATTGTCCAATGGCGGATTCTCGCTTGCCACATTGTTGAATGCCCCCGGAGATTGGTGGGGATTGTAGGATTGATGGGATGGTATGGAGAATCAGGTTGTTGGGAGGTTAAAGAGATTTGCTCCAGTTTCTTCTGGAGGGTTATATTGGAGCTTCGCATGGCTTGACTCTCTTTTTCTAAGGCGCGTAATCATTCTTGGAGTATGATCAGATGCGTAGTCATATGATCTAGTGTCTGCTCACTGCTAGAAGCCATGGTTGGCTGTGTTTTAGGAACCATAGACTGAGAGATCTTTGTCTGCTATGAATCGCTAAGGCCCCACGGTAGGCGTCAAATTGTGGATGTTGGTTTTCGCCCGAGGTCCACAATCGAGAATTTATAGGGATGAGGCACTAGCGATCCTGCAAAACAGAGGTAGAGTCAGCGGCAGTACTGCCCACAGATTTGGTGGGTGCCGGGGGCACTCCGACGCTCAAGTTAGTAGTGAAGACGAGCTGTAAATAATGGAGGAGCAAGGTTCATGGTTACCTTGATAGCTGTGAGCCGCCTGAGGGCTATAGGTTGGCGGTTATGAGAGCTCTGGTGACAGAGAGTTGTGCTGTGTGATGTTGGATGATCTTTTTATGCATTGGCTCTTCTCTTTTATAGGGCCTCTGATGTGGGGTCTCTCTTCTGCCCGTCGGAGTCATTGTAACTGGCGACTTAATGGATGGTTTATGTCTGGTAACTGACGACTTTATGATTGTTGTTTATCTCTAGAAACTGTCGATTTTATGATGATGTTTAAGAGTTTAGGTTTTCTCTTGATGACAATGGGCTTGGGCCCATAAGGCCTCTTGGTTTGATATTTTTCTTTCGGGCCGGACTCACTAATGGGCTTCAGGCTTGGTGGTTGGCCCTGGGGTAAAATGTCAATTTTACCCTTGGGCCCAAATTTGACCCGTACAACTTCCAACTATTATGAATCACATGTGAGTCATTCAGTATTCGCTCCAACGAATATCCACATGTCTATACGAGTTTCCAAAACTCATAGTACATCGCGTTAAACCATTGGAAATCCAATTTCAATATACGACATGTGCTAGTCTTCTAGGTTATAGGAATTCGACCGTATTCCAAAACCAACGACTGAGAATATTTACTTTAAGAATAGTTTACACCTAGTGTCAAAACTATTCTAAGGTCGATGTCATTCTTAGCATATATGTACATCAATTTAATACGCATAATGACAATACCATTAATGAGGTATGAAATGAAAAATGTAGTTATTTTATTAATAAATAATAAAATGTACAAATCGAATTCGCACTCCAAGCACCAACTTTATCAAACTCCCACTTGCTTTGTGCCAATCTGGATGGTACCTTAGTCCCATCTCCTCCACATGGTTATTGAATATCTTAGGAGGTAAGGCCTTTGTAAGCAAGTCTGCTATGTTGTCTTGTCATTGAACCATCAATACAACTATGTCTTTTCATTCAATTATCTCTCTAATTACGCGGTATTTTCTTTCCACGTGTTTAGACTTGGAATGCGCCCTCGACTCCTTAGCATGTGCGATGGCTCCATTATTATCACAGTACAATGGGATCGAATCCACAATATTAGGCACAACGCCAAGTTCAGTGATAAAATTTCTAATCCAAACAGCTTCTTTAGCAGCTTCTGAAGCCGCTATTAATTCCGCCTCAGTAGTGGAATCAGTTGTTGAGTCTTGCTTTGAACAACGCCAACTAATCGCACCACCGTTAAGGGTAAATATATATCATGATGTAGATCTTCTATCATCTGGATCTCCCTGGAAGTTTTGTATAACCCTTAATTTGTAGCTCACTTTCTCCATATATCAGAAACTTATCTTTGGTGTCTTTAAGATACTTTAGGATATGTTTCACGGTTGTCCAATGATCATTACCTGGATCAGATTGCTATCGGTTGGTCACACTAACGCCGAAACTGATGTCAGGTCTAGTACATAACATAACATACATTATGCTTCCAATACAAGAAGCATATGGCAAGTTAGACATTCTAACTCTCTCTTCCAAAGTTTGAGGTGCCATTTTCTTCGAAAGATGTATGTCGTATTGGAAATGTACATTTGCTGCCTTGCAGTTGGTAAAACTGTACCTTTCTAACATCTTGTCTATGTACGTCGATTGTGACAACCTTATAAACTTCCTAACTCTATCTCGGTAGAGCCTTATACCTAGTATATAGGAAGCTTCACTCATATCTTTCATGGAGAAGTTCTTGCAAAGGTAGGCTTTCACACTTTGCATCATCCCTATATCATTTCCTATGATAAGGGTGTCGTCTACATACAAGACTAAGAAAACTATCATGCTCCCACTAACTTTCTTATAAACACATGGTTCTTCCTCATTTTTGATGAATCCATATAATCTAATTATCTCATCAAAATGATAATTCCAGCTTCGGGATGCCTGTTTAAGTCCATAAATATTCTTTTGGAGCTTACAAACCAAGTTTTAAGTCTCACTGGATACGAAACCCTCTGGTTGTTCCATATAGATATCCTCTTCAATGAATCCATTTAGGAAAGCGGTTTTCACATACATCTTCCATATCTCATAATCGTGATATGCAGTAATAGCTAAGATAATCCTAATGGATTTTAGCATGGCAACTGATGAAAAAGTTTCCTCATAGTCAATCTCAGGACGTTGAGTGTAACCTTTCACTACCAATCGGGCCTTAAAGGTTTCCACCTTTCCATCGGGCCCTCGCTTCCTTTTGTAAACCTATTTACAGCCAATAGGTTTAACTCCTTCAAGAAGTTCAACTAAGTCCCATACTTGATTGGCATGCATTGAATCCATTTCGGATTTCATGGCTTCTTGCCATTTTCTCGAATCGATATTCAATATCGCTTCCTTATACGTAGTCAGATCTGTTTCCTCCAAGAGGAGAACATCAAAGTTCACATCAGATGTTAAAAACAATCTCTCAGGAGGCTTGATATTTTATTCAACTTACGTAGAACCTGTGTTGTAGATCTTTCAGCTAGTTGGATCTCTGGTTCCATCTCAGGTTCCTTAATGTTGAGATCAAACTCATCAAGTTTAATCTCTCTATAATTCCCACTTTCTCTCAAAAATTACTTTTCAAGAAAACTTGCAAAACGAACGATAAATATATTTCGTTGTTCGGAATCATATAATTGATATCCCATAAAATTATCAGGATATCAAACGAACCTGTATTTATACCCTCTGGGTGCTAGTTTATCCCGCTGCGTAATTCTAACGTATGCAGGAGAACCCCAAATCTTTAAATGTTTAAGACTTGGATTTCTACCGAACCATATCTGATAGGGGGTCGTAGAAACAGCTTTCGATGGAACCTTATTAAATATGTAGGCAACATTTAGTAAAGCGTAACCCCAAAGGTAATAAGGAAGATCTGTATAGCTCATCATCGTTCGCACCATATCCAAAAAAGTTCAATTTCTACGCTCAGACACTCCATTGTGTTGAGGTGTTCCTGGTGGGCTATATTGGGTGAGAATTCCATTCTCCCTTAAACAATTTCTGAATTCTTCACTCATGTATTCACCGCCTCGATCTGATCTAAGGCATTTGATGAATTTACTGGTTTGTTTTTCTACTTCGTTTCGAAATATTTTGAACTTGTCAAATGTTTCTGACTTATGTTTCATCAGATAGACATATCCATATCTAGACTTGTCATCTGTGAAAGTCACAAAGTATGTGGAACCACCATAAACGACATGATTTAATGGACCACACACATCACTGTTGTAGAACACAGAAATCGGCGACGCTGCTCGAGCTCACGGCCCGGTCAGGAGTACGAAGTAGCCCGCGGGGGACTAAACCGGAGAATAAATTGAGTCGCCACCCAGTGTGAACTGGGAAATGATTTAAGGTCGCACTCACCCCTCGCAAGGGAAGACCTCAAACCGTTGGGTTCAGAATGGTCTCTTACTTATGTCAATTGTAATGAACGGGTTTAAGCAATGATATAACTAAGTCTTATGCAACACATGCAAGATAATTCAAATGACATACAAGTTTGCACACCCATAAACATAAATGTAAGTGAAAGCAAATGCATAATTCTAAAAATATGTTAATCAGAAGTGCGGCAATGACAATAGAAACGTTAACAATAGCAACAGATAATTAAGCACACGAAGCATAAAGGAATAACTAAAGAAACAAACATACATAAAGCATGATAAAGGAATATGTCCAGTGTGCGCGCGTTCGTGTAGCGTTCGAAAACACGTTCGAACGGGATAAGATATGATGCGTCGTAAAACAGATTGCATACGTTCAATAGCGTTCGATAACGCGTTCGAACGGGATCACAAAAATGACACATATAATCACATAAACACATGCATGAGTGTTTCCTCAAGCGGCACGTGGAGTTGTATCCCAAGTACAGACCACATTACCGTCCATTCGGATTCGGCTACGGAATTTACGTCTGGGTTTCCATCTGATATACCACGAGAGGCAACACTTAATCATTAACCCAATGTAGACAGACATAACATACGATAATGCATATAACCATAAATAACCAAAGGGACAAACATGCGAAATAACAAGGAAAATAAATAACACAAAATGAAAATACGGAACAATAAAACAACAATAAATGTAAATTAAATGTGAAATAATAAAAGACTAATAATACGAAATAAATGCGGAATAATAAATATGTGACCAAAGAATTTGGCCGTTTTCAATGTAGAACTTCGCATGCCCGGTTGGACGTATTCCACGTCCAACCAAGCATGTTGTGTCCGGGACGACAAAATAAAATATAGTAAAGAGTGCCCTCAGATCTTACCTTTTAAGTCGCTTCTCGGGAGTGCGTTGGGACGTCGCCGGAAGGGTTAATGCTTCGCAACTTTTCTGGTTCGCTGGTTCAATATTTTCCTTCGCTATTTCGTTATTTTAGGCTGCTGTTTTCTCTATTTTGCTGCTGTTTTTTGTCGTTGTTTTTGCTTACTGTTTTCGGTGATTTAGGGACTATTTTAGGGTGCAATTTTTGGTGATTAAGAGGCTGTTTTAGGTTGCAGTTTTTCGGTGATTTGGGGGTGTTTTGAGGTGCACTTTTTCGGTGATTTGGGAGGCTATTCTGGTTGTGCTTCACGGTTGATATAGAGGCTGTTCTGGTTATGTTTCACGGTGATTTGGGGCTGTATTTATTTGGTGATTGGCTAGCTGTGAGCATCGGTGAGAGGGCTGGTTTTTGAAGGGCGTGAGTGAGCTGGCTGAGTGTGGTAAGGTCGACTAAGGGGTTTTTTTGCGTGCAGTAGGGTTTAGTGGCTTTTTGTTTGAACGTGAAGAGGGGCTGTTGGTCTTCACGTGTGCATGGATTTTGATGGCTTCTAGGGTTCTATTGTTTATCTTATTGCTGCCGAGTCGTAGAGCTAGGGGGCTGTATGGTTATCGTTGTGGGTCAATTGTGAGAAGGAGTGGTGGCTGAGAAGATGAGGTGAGAGTTGTGCGTTAGTGGGCAGCTTGTTTCACGGTGAAGAGGCTCAGGGTGCAGCTTATTATTGCCGAGAGCCTTCTTCAATTTTCTATGTGTGTGCGTTATTTGTAAGAGACGTGAGGGCTGCTATTCGTTTAGGGTTTTGTTTATTCTTTGTTTGGTTGAAGAGTTGTTTGCGTTTTTGTTTAATCGATTTAAGGGTTACTACATTTGGTTGTGTGTGTGAGATAGTCGGTGGAGGGTTAGGCTTGGTCGGTCAAGGGTTTGTTGTCGCGTGTCTTTTGTTTGGTCGGCAGTTTATGGCTTTTAAGTTTGTGGCTTTGACGTGTGTGGCAAGCATGGTGTGTGTTTAGTTGCTGTGTGTGGCCTGTGAGTTGGCCGAGAAGAGAGAGAAGGGGCAGGTCAGAGTGTTTTGGGGTTTTTGTTTTTTTTGGTTATTGCTTTGTCGTGAGCCCTTGTCGTCGTTTGCTTATGATTATCGTCTAAAGTCTTTGTGGCATGTGTGCGTTTTATGGGTTACTTGTCTTCACATGGCTTAGGTTTATGGGTGGCTTTGTTGTTGTTGTGTTATTGAGGGGAGTCTGGTTGAAGGTTTCTTGTGTTTTGTTCAGTCGGTCGTGAGGATGCTCTAGGGTTCAAAGGTTTGGTTTGTGTGTCTTTTTATAAGAGTGGGTTAGGGTTTTCCTTGTATGGGTAGGAAATAAAGATTGTGCAATAATG
This sequence comes from Zanthoxylum bungeanum, assembly GCA_019454045.1. Lineage (NCBI taxonomy): Eukaryota > Viridiplantae > Streptophyta > Magnoliopsida > Sapindales > Rutaceae > Zanthoxylum > Zanthoxylum bungeanum. The sequence goes on along the minus strand of SKCR01001382.1, from coordinate 269,141 downwards.
GGGAATATTTAATTAGTTGTTATAAGGAAAAGATTTATTTAATTTAGGAAAGTGATTTATTTAGTTTAGGAAAGGGATTTACTTAATTTAGGAAGGAGATTTGTTTTGATTTATTTAATTTAGACATGTGTTGAATATTTTTGGATTGGATTTGGTGGGCTTGGGCGTGTGGGTTGGTGGTGTGTGGGCTTGGGCGTGTGGCTTGGTATGGGTTACGGGGATTTTAGGCCGAGTCTAATAGTTAACACATAGATTAATCAAGTGAACCCGAGGCTAAAAAATTGAATAAATCTGGCACAGTGTTTAATTTTTGAATTTTCCCTTCCGACGTCCGTTTTCCGCTACTTCCGCGACTTATCGGGTAGTGCCTCCATACGAGGCTCATCATCGGGCTTCATGGAAAAATGCAATGCCTACAACTGTGTATTAGCTCTAGTAAATCTCCAGCACTGTGTCCAATACCTTGAAATGGGGCTTTTGTCATCTTTCTTTGGATACATGACTCACAAATCGGATAAGGATCTAAGGTAAGATTTTCAATCAAACCATCTTTTACCAATTTGGATAGACGTCTAACACCTATGTGGCCCAATATCATATCTCATAATTCAGTATTATTTAGTTCAGACTTCCTATTTTTATTTTTCTCTATATTAAAGACATATCTACATGTTTCCAAAATATAGTGACCGTTTGATAAAGAACATTCACATTTCAATAAATTTTCTTTATCATGCAAACATAAAGTTTCATCCTTAATGTTTATTTTATATCCCTCTTTATCTAATATTTGCAGCGATATTATTTGTCTGATAAGTGAGAGAACATAATAACGGTCCTGCAAATCTAATTTACATCTATTTGGGAGATCTGGAACAACAATTCCTATGGCCTTAACATCCAATGTCTCGCCATTGCCAACTCTAAGTTGGATCTCCCCTTTATTCAGCCTTCTTTTAACCCCCATTTCCTGCAGGGAATTGCAAATATGAGTGGGACTGCCAGTGTCACACTCATCCACTATTTGCATCTAAGGCTAATGAGATGTCAATAATTGGAAAAATACAAAGCGTACCCGAGGGTCCTGCTTTAAGCTCTAGACAGTCCTTCTTCCAGTGTCCAGACTTCTTGCATTGTAGACATTGATCATGAGCTACTTTCGGTTTTGCGCCTTTGCGCTTCTTGGAGTTTTTATTTGATATCTTCTTCTACCAATCTTTACTTTCTTTGACTTCCTATAAGTCTTTGAAGAGTCAGCTCCACCATGGAGATATAATATGGGGTTGCCTTTCTTCAAATCTTACTCTGCCGTGTGTAGCATGTTATGAAGTTCTTCGTATGTGGCTTGCATCAAATGCATATGGAAATTTAATACAAAGCCAGCATAAGAACCAGGCAAAGAAGACATAATCAAATTACGGCCTAGTCGTTCATCAAACATAATACCCTGTCGTTCCAGATATCGAATTTGGTCTATCATGTTCAAAACATGAGCGCTGACAGCTCCCCACTCCTTGAGTTCAGCACGGAATAATTCCTTAGACCTTCAATAAAGTTCTATCTCTTGATTTACCTCAAACAACTCCTTGAGTGTTCGCATGATGCTCCAAGCATCCAGTACTTCAATGTACTGTCTCAGCAAATCTGGAACCATCGATCCCAAAATGTAGGATTTCACCTTCAGGTTATCATCCTTCCATCTATCAAAAGTTTCTCTCTCTTCTGGAGTGGAGTCAAGCTCAATTTCAACAGGCAATGGATTGATCGTGACATAAGTCAACTTTTCATTCTCCAAGATAAGGCGTAGGTTCATTTCACATTCTAAATAGTTCTTGGCTCCTTTTAGCTTATAGGAATCCAAAAATTTCATCAATGGATTAGTGGCAGCCATCTACAATACAATATTTTTTTAGAAGTAGTAGAACCGTTTTTTCATTTCAAAAGTAATAACACTAATTGATTATGGAATTTTAAATCTATTAGTGCCATCCCACTACTTTACGTAATTCTGTAATCTCCCTTAACAGAAAAATAGAAATTTGACTATCAATATTTCATAGCGGGAAGTGGATCCCATGACATTTACTCCAGCCTCACACTAATGACGATATTGGCCTTTATAAACTCATTAGGTAGACCTTTAAGGTCAATCACTTCATGTGACTCCTAGTTTGGTCCTGAACTGTTTCTTATCCTCATACTAATTACGATATTGGATTAAGACGTGTTCTAGGTGTATACTTGTCAATGTGTACTAATGAGATTCGTACGTACACCCTCACATTAATGACGATATTGGGTGACTACGTTAACTCATCACGCTACATCTAATGTTTTGCCGGAGCGACATAAGTTCCGAGCACTTATACCCTCACACTAATGACGATATTGTATATAAGTATTAAGAACTCATTCATCTTTGTATTGACAAGACGGACCATCCAATAATGCTCCAACATTATTAATACTATTACTTAAAAGTAATCACCTAATCACGGGAGATTTATGACAATCAAGTCATTAACTTAATTAGGTCAAAGTTTTAATTTAAAACATGCAATACATATCCAATATGTCTTATGTATAATTAAATTAAAATTTCTATGGCATAGATTCAAAATATGTGTTGTGTGGTTAAGCCTTTGCTACTGAAATCATTCTGTTGGGGCAGTTGTGGAACCCCTAGGATCGGATCGGTGCCCCGGGTAGCGGAAATGGGTCTAACCCATGGATATCAAGTATTGGTGTAATTTTAAATTATTTAATGAAATACTATACTCCATTATGAGTATATAGGAAAAAACCGAGATTGAAACGGAGTTCGGAAACTCCAGAACGAGCGAAAACAAAATCGCCGCGCGCGTGAATCACATGCGCTACAGTGTGCTTATAATTTTTTTTATTTGTTTTCATTTCAAAGTATCGGTGTTTTAGCTCTCTCGAAAATTTCCCGAGAGTTGAGCAATTAGGGTCTATTACCCTAATTGATTTCGGTCTTCCCTAAACACTTCAAAAATACTTAAAATTAATTTTTAATTTCAAAATCAATATTAACACATGTTATAGAATAAAAATCAAGTTTTTTAAAATATCAAATATTTTTCCAAAAACATAAATTTATTCTAAATACGCATTAGCGTAAATTTTGAATCCAATACACAAACCATTTTAGAATCCCAATTAGAAATGTCTCATGAACAATTATAGTCCACCTAAAGGCGGTCAAGTGAATCTAGAATGGTAGCCATAGCTCTAAGCTTTAATTTAGAGTTCCAAACTCTAATTAATTGTTTCATGTCCAACATGAACATCTTTGACCTAATTACAAACACGTTGTGTTTATACTTCTAAAGTATCATAACACAATTGATTAGCCTTATTCAACATTAAGCTATGTGATCATGCATCTAATACACAAATAAACATAGCTTTTGAAAAGATCAAATATTACCTAATAAGCTTGATGCAAGATCCAATATACTTCTCCTTTGTTGATATTATTGGAGAACCTTCAAGGTGTGCAAGCTTGACTTCAAGATCCAATCTTGTTTCCAATGCTTCCAAGCTTCACTTCAAGATCCAATCTTGATTTCTCCTTAATGAAATATTTTAGAGACCTCACAAGCTTCTCTAAACACTTCTCTAACTTAGGCTAATCTCTCAAGAATTTGCTTATGCTTGTATTTGAACTTGTAATTAAAACCTTCATAAAGCTTGCTATTTATAGCAAAACTTATGAAATTTTTAATTAATAAAAGTTGTAATCAACTTTTAAGTGGGCTTAATCCAATTTGTCCAAATATGTATAATTAGGTGTGACTAATATTCATTGTCTCCCACTTAGATTTAATCCAATTAAATCAATCCAAGGATTAGGAAATGGATTAGTTAAATGTTTGTCACCTTGATTTAATTCAATTAAATCAAGCCAAAATCACATATTATTACATACTTACAATTACCATAATATCCTCAAATGGTAGAGATAATTATGATTTTACAATTAAGCCATTGTGTAATTATTGAATTAATCCAATTAGGTCAAAGTAAATAATCAATGTTATCCAATAACACTTGATTATCTTAGTTGATAATTATAATATCAAATATTATCTTTTATCAAAATTAATCAGCTACCCAAGTGCTCAACGAGTACACTTCATATTGGGACTCTCTAAGTTCAGACATGTTCGTCATATAAGCCTAGCTAATATGTACGCAATTCGGCCACCTCCGAATTCGCGAAGAACACGAACGACCTTTCTGAACTATACAAGTCAAGGTCATCACATATGTTTAACAATCCCTCCGTCGTAGGCTATCCGAGTTGTGCTTAGGAAACATAGAATATACCGTCAAGTTTCCAAGACGCACATGCCAGGTCGACATGTCCACTATTCTTCATAACTGATACGATCCACCCTAGATGATCGACTTTGGCCAAAGATTTAAGAATCGTGACCTTACTCACATGGATACCTAAACCTCTTATGGTACACATACGGGCCGACGGATCATATCTTGCTTCGCACTTGATTACTGAGTGCATTGGTCCACACCCAATGAACATCTATAGGCCAGACCATGAAAGGTTTCTAACATACATGGCATCTAAGTGTGGAGGATCTCACACAAAATCAATGATATCCTATAGTCAAATGATTACATATGCTACTCGACTCGAGAAGATTCCTATTGACGGTTGTGTGTACTTCCAACTATTAGGAATCACATGTGAATCATTCAGTATTCACTCCAACTAATACCCACATATATATACGAGTTTCCAAAACTCATGGTACATCGCGTTAAACCATTGGAAATCCAATTCCAATATACGACACGTGTTATCTTCTAGATTATAGGAATTCGAACGTATTCCAAAACCAACAATTAGGAATATTTACTTTAAAAATAGTTTACACCTAGTGTCAAAACCATTCTATGATCGATGTCATTCTTAGCACTTCTATACATCAATTTAATACGCATAATGACAATACTATTAATGAGGTATGAAATGAAAAATGTAGTTATTTTAATAATAAATAATAAAATGTACAAATCGGATTGGCACTCCAAGCACCAACTCCATCATCATGTACAATAATCTTGTGGTCTTGGGGCGTTGTACGCACAGTCCCCCAAGCCACTAAACCACTATACAGTGGTGCTATCAGTGCCACCAATCTGTCTCTAAAATTCGGGTCTATGGACGTTGTACTCACAGTCCCCCTAGCCCAATACCCAGGATCTAGAGGCATCTGTCACGTCTATATATCTGGTATCAATACCGATACCCATCAACGCCATGTCCGTCAATTCCATATCCGTCAATTCCATATCTGAATCAAGTAACATTTGAGGTGGGTTTTTCCCCCATCCCTCCAAAATCATAAAATCATACTTTGAAATCATTTTCATCATCAAAATATTAATCTGAAACCAAGCTTTATCAAAAGCCTAAATCATAATTTTCAACTCGCTTGAAAACAACAATTTCAAGTATAGGTTAATCAAATCAAGATATGCAAAATCCTAATCTGAAGACATAGTTAAAATTATGAAATAAATACTCACATTTAAAAGAAAAATATTCACTCACAGTGCTACGGAATTCAGGTATGGTATGCGGTGTAGGTAATCTCTAAATGTCCGGCCGATGATCTAAGGCCAAAGAAATCGTTAGTTTTCCTTACAATAAATAGAAAAGTATATACAATCAATGGTTGATGTTTACACTATGGTATGATTTATCATGTGTTTACTCATCTATACAAAACCCTTAGAGTGCCCCCAAACATCTTAGGATAAAACTAGAATGAATTAAAATACACCCTGAAAAAGTGTCGCGCGTCGCGACGCCACCAACCCAGCGTCGCGATGCGACCAGCCCAACACATAACCAGAACACATTTCTCCTTCTAGCACGCGTCGCGACGCGACGCTGTTTCCAGGCCTGAAACTACAATTCACTTCAAACACCATTAATTCCTCAACATCACACAAGCTATAACCAGAACAAATACATTACATATCATCAATTCCACACTTAAACACTATCTTAAAACCAAATCATAATCATTTATAAACCCCAACTCAATCTTACACTTGAGGATTTCACAATTTGGGGGTTTTTCAAATTATTAACTTTCAAGCACAATAGTCATGTAAACAACCTCAAGCACACCCAATCAACACACCACAATCATCAAAACCCATTATATCAAGGATTTGGGTCAAGCTTTACTCACCTTAATTTCATTTATTTCTTCACTAGCAAGACTTTCTAAGCTTCATCTTCTCTTTTCCAAGCTTGCATGTGGCTTTGGAGCTCTTGATCTTGAATAAAAATGGTGGGGAAATTCTGAAATCTTTACCATGAAGTTGGCTTGAAGAATAAAGAAGAAGGGAAGAGAAGAAACGTTTGTGTGGGTGTGTGGGAAATTTGGCATTTTCTTTCTTTAAATACTTCTAGCATTTAACACTTGTGATACATATTCTAGACATTTGGTAGTAATACTTAACAAATGGTAATAAGTTTTAGTATTGATAAATATTTCTAGATACAATGGTAGTGGTCCAAGTCTAACAATTCTTTAAGAATCTCCTAAATCAGTCCTTAGGCACAGTTCATCCGAATCTGATTTTCATTTTCGTTCTGTTTCGACTTCGAATTTGAAGCAATCTCTAACGTGAAAGTTATATATCCCAGTCTTAACTTTCCAACGATATAAAATTCATAAAAATCGGATATCGTATGAGAAATTTACAGTTCAAATACCAAAGGCTGTTCGTATTGAACCTTAAAGTGAATTTCTTAACGGTGCTACAAGGAATTTGTCGAATAAGTTTAAAGTAATTTCATGAGCCTAATACCCATTTTCATATGATCAAGTAATAGGTATTATTCCATTCCTACTTAGTATTCTTCGAGTATCTAAAATATACTAAGGATAAGTTTCTTATTTTTGGAGAAGATTATTTACAGATAAGAAGATATACAGATTCTGACTTTCAGTCAGATCCGATGATAGAAAGTCTACCTCAGGTTTTTTATTTACTCTTAATAATGCTGCAGTCAGTTGGAAGTGTTCCAAACAAGGATCAACAGCTGATTCCACCACTGAGGGAGAATATATTATGACATCAGATGTTGTAAAAGAAGCTATATGGATTAGAAAATTTATCACTGAATTGGGAGTTGTCCCGAGCATCGAGGATTCGATCCCGTTATTTTGTGAAAATAGTGGTGTCGTTGTATAGGCAAAAGAACCGAGAGCGCATCGGAAATCGAGACATGTGGAGTGAAAGTACCATATTATTCGTGAGATCATCGCTTGATGAGATGTTGTCATATGCAAGATATATGGAGAGGACAACATAGTAGACTCGCTTACGAAGGTATTGCCCCTGAGACTATATGATAGACATATAGAGGCGATGAGTATTAGATAATATCAAATTTGGCACTAGAGCAAGTGGGAGAAAATATTGGAGTTGTTGCTCGGCGCGCCAAATTTTATTGTATTTATTGTAAATACGATGTACATTTATATTTTATTATGAATAAAATTTAGTAATTTTCATCAATAAATTTTATTAAATGGTGAAGGCGTAAAAGACCTTAGAATGAATAGTTGTGACGTAATTGCAAAAGCACCACAATTATTACTAAGAAATGTCACAGTACAATTCATTCTGAAATTGTTCCTGGTCAAGGTTTACATACTTGGTCAGTTACTAAACTCGTGAGACCAGTACGTATCGTATATTAGAATTATTCTAATGGTTTATCTCAGTAAACCATAAGTCTTGGGAGACTCATATAGACACGTAGGTATTTATTGGATAAATACTGAATGACTCATTCAAAGATTCCTGATAGATGATACACCAACGTCAATATGAATCTTTACGAGTCGAATAACATATTAGCTTCTTTGACTTGTGATACCACGGAGGATATGTGAAATATCCTCCGTACTTTGATGACAGTCACGTCAACGATCTTTTAAAATCAGACCTCTGCCTGTTCGTCGAGTATAAACTGATACTCACGATATTCTATGATGTATCCAGAAAGGATCAGTTAGTCCCGTGTATGGGATTTAGGTGTCCAATTTGTGATTCTTTAAAATCATTGGCCAAAGTATGATTCGGAAACGAGTTTCAAATATTTATTGAAGAATCATAATTATGTCGCGACACATGAATTGTTCATAGCAAAGATTTGATGTTTAATCTACATCTCCGGAATAATTCGGATAACCTATGACAGATGAATTATATATATGCAATGACTTCGACTTGGATGGTTCAACTCGATTATCTGTGGTCGTCGAAATTTACGAGTGGACAAATTACGGACATTGAAATAATTTCCGTGACAGATAAATTTGAACCTAGAGAGTCCCACAATATAAAGTGTACTTGTTGAGCACTTGGATAATTAATTATGGATAATTCAGATTATTCATAATTTACACATGCGTATTAAATAATGTGTATTTGTATACAATACATAATTTAGATTATATACAAGTTATTAATCAATTAAATTTTGAAATTTATTTTATTATTATTATTAATTATTAATAATGATAAAACGAAATAATATTCTTCCATAATATTATTTTTTCTTTTTGTTAATTAGATAAATTAATTAATTAATTAGTTTATTTATTTAGATAAGAATATTATTGGAATATTTTATTAGCTTGGTAAATTTTGATTTGCTATTCCATGTAATTTGGACACATGGATTTAATTAACAAAAATCAAAATAATAATTACATTTTGGATAAGATCATGAGGTGTCAAATTCTTAACCAAAAATAATTATTATTTTTGTTAAATAAATTCCCTAATTTTCGAAATTATTGAGAAATAATATATAAATGAAATTGTTTCATTTTGTTTAGGGCTTTAACCACTTCTCAGGTGTTGAGAAAAATAAAGAAAAGGGAGTTAGGGTTTAAATCAAGGTTTCCAACACCAAAGGAAGAAGAAATTGAGAAATTGGAAATTATATTAAGGTAATAGTAAATTCCAAATTTCTATTTCTTTTTTTGATTTCCCAAGCATGTGAAATATGTATTGGATATGTATATTGCATTTTTTAATGGAATATATATCTGGGATATATAGTTGAATCAAAATTGAGTGTTGGTTGCTTGATTTACCTTAATGGTTTCTTTGTTAAGCATGTGTAAATTAGATTAATTAGTGAATTAATCTCGATGTTACCACTCTAATATTGTCTAGAATTGTTCTTGAGGCTTTATGTTGTGGTGATTAAATTTGGTGTAAAATTAATTGGATTATTTTGTGAATAAATTGAATTTTGCCATGAAAATTGGACAAAAAATAAAAACTGGATCAGATCTGATTTAGTCCCTTAAAACAAAATATTTTCATGGAAAAATATGTTATTTGGATTATTTTGGATGTGTATTAGGTGGTGGATTAATTCCATAAATTATTCCGGGTTGAAAACGCGACAACGAAATTGGCGTCGAAACGAGCTTGCCGTTTCACAGCTGTGAAACCAGCAAACCGGAAACTATTCGGGCAGCCCAAGGACTGACCGAACACTGCCCAAGTGACCGGGTTGACCCGGCTGGGTGGATGGTCAACCAGTTTGACTGTTTGCCCGTTACGCGTAGTATTTGTCGAAAAATATTTTCGTAAAATATTTCGTCGTGTTTCGAAATATATTATGTTATTAAATGTTAATAAATAATATATTTAAACTTATCTGAGTGAATTAAAATATATGATATTAATTAATTCGCTCGGAAAAAATTTAAATATTTAAAAATTATTTTCGCCTTCCACTGCGCCTTTCCGTTGCGCCTACCCCAACAAAAAGTATAGGAGATTTACTTATTTGATTATTTAGAAAGAAAGAAAATAATTATTAACTTAGATAAAAAAAAAAATCGTTTAAATTTTCGCTTAAATTACAATGAACTAGTAATAAGCTGGTTGTTGGGTATGATGAACATTAAACATTATACATTTAATAAAATAAAAATCATTTATTTTACACTTATAATTTCATTATTCCTCTTAATTTAGCACATTTGTAAAATAATAATTATATTTATGTTTTATATATTTTTACTGTGATTTTTATTTATTGTATAGGTAAAATACTACTTCGAATGTTCAACAAGAAAATTGATATGAAATCTGAATTTCAAGACGCATAAACCCAAAAGAGCATGATAGTTAAATTTAAATCGGATTTGGAAAAGCATTCACCGTGGTTAGATTGGTGACTAAATGAGCTTATGATATATTTACCCACACATTTATTTTATTATTATTATTATGTATTTTTATATAATATATTTTGGAGGACCCACCAAGATTTTATATATATATATATAATATATATATATATTAATATATTATTAAAAAAAAGTTGTAAGAAAAAAAAAGAGAAAAAAACAAAAGAGAAAAAGAAAGTTGTGAGAGAGATTGCTTGCAATTTGCAAGTGAGAGAGATTGTTTGCAATTTGCAAGCAAGAGAGGTGTCGAGCACTTCTATAAATAGAGGCACCTCAGATTTTCCTCATCATCCTCCATACGTTTCCCTCTTAAATTTTATGAAGAGTTTCGACTCTTGTGTGTGTTTTTTTTAAGCCTTTGTATTTTCTCTTTTTTAATAAAAAATTTATGCAGTTTTTTATTCAAATTATGAGTAGTTAATTTTATCATGATGGGATAAATGGTGAAGCTTTTAATGTGAGAATATAGATTAATTTCATTTATATTATAATATATGAATTGTAATCTAAATAATAATATTTAATTTAAATCTCGATTAATTATTGATAAATTTTGTTACCGCCTATATGACTAGTTTTATTTATTTGGCATAACTGAGTGCATAACTAGACTTGTTATAGACAAATGTTATCACCGCATTTATGGTTGGTTTTATATGTTTTGGCATAATTAATTCCTTAAATAAATTAACTGGGTAATAATGATAATTTATATATTATAAAAAGTGATATTTCTAAATTTGAAATATTAAAAGTGGATCCCTTAGCCCACAACATTTTATTTTATTGTTGTAGTCCAATTTAAAAAATTTCAATCATTTCAAATAATTCAATCTTTTTATTTTTACTCAAATTAGTTAATTTCATCCGAGACATATTATGTTTGGTCAAATTTTCTCTCACTTCCTCAACCAGGTCGGGTCGGTATCATAGACCACATCGGGTCGGCATCCACAAATATTCAAATGCTGCCAAATCTAACACTTCCTCTTTAGGTTGGGTCAGTATCTCAACATGCTTCATCATCAGCAGGTTCTGCCATTGGGAGAACTCTTTCGTATAATAAGATCGGGCCCATGTGTCCGACATTGGGAGAACCCTCCTCGATATTTGAACCTTCTCGAGATGAAAAATCACTATCAACAATTATAACACTCTATTAGATTTTATATCTTCAAGAAAAATTCGAGGGAAGTCTTTTAAAATTTGTCAGCATACATACTTGATCGCTAATTAAAAACGGTCAATGAAACGATCCCTTAGCTAAAAAGCTTCTCATATACATATATAATTCATGTGAATTTTTTTATCATTTATATGCACGCAAAGTATTAATATTTTGTTGAATAAGTAAATCTTTTAAAAAAAAATTATACGACAGAGTAATAATATTTTACGTGTATTCAGACGATAAAAAATTCACATAAACCTGACCTGACCTGACAAATATATATATATAAAATCAAAACCATATTTTGAGTAATGCTGAAATGAATTAATGGTAGATGAAGCCTGGAGGAGAATTCGGGTTTGGAGTGGCTGGGTCGCCTGGATTCAAGGAGCAAATATTGGGAGCTGCTGGAGGGATTGGACTTCCTCTGGCTATGTTGATGAAGATGAATCCCTTTGGTTTCAGTACTTCATCATTATGATGAGGTCAATATTCCTGGTGTTACTGCTGATATCAGCCACGTCACTACAAGAATTAGACCATTTAGCGTCGAATTGTTTCGACGCCATAAGTGACGATTTCGACGCAAAAGATATTTAGCGTCGAAAAAATTAGACGCAAAAAATGGACGATAAAATGTCGACGAAAACCACTTTTAGCGTCGAAACAATTAACTGCGACGCTAAAAAACAGTATTCTGCGTCCAATTTATTTCGACGCTAAAGTAAATTTTTCGACGCTATATTGTATATTTGGCGACGAAATATATCGACGCAAAAATTCAAACTTTTAGCGTCGAAAGGTGTCGACGCTAAAGTATATTAAAAAAGTATTATATGTAAGCTTACAGCGACCATTTTTGTTACTATTAGCGTCGAAACGTTTCGACGCTAAAAGTGACTTTGAGCGTCGAAACTTGTCGACGCTAACGTATATTAAAAAAGAATTATATGTACGCTTACAGCGGCCATTTTGTATACTATTAGCGTCGAAATATTCGACGCTAAAAGTAAAAAATTTATTTTTTTAAAAATTAGTAATTTACTTATTTTTTGGTCTAAAATATTTAATTTAATTGAAAAAAATGTAATTAATGACGAAATATTATATTGAAATTTGTTTTAGAAAAAAGAAATATTATATAAATTTATTTGTTCAAAATGTTTATACAAAACCAAATATAAAATTAATTGCTACTGTGATGGAGGGACGCTCGAGCCCGATGCACCATGACTCATTGAGGCCTCGAACATCTGACGGAAAGCCAGCAGTTGCTGTTCCAACTGCTCCATCTTCTTCTCGTGGTCCACTATCTTCTTCTCGTGTCACGTGACCTGTGTAGCTTCTCCTTAGTCTGTTGCAGCTCGTCTCGGGTGCTGGCTAGGTCGTCTCGGGTGCTGGCTAGGTCGTCTTTGGTGGTGACTAACTCGTCTCGAAGAGATACATTGTCCGAATTACCACTATTGCGTGCAGATGACGTTGGCTTCTTACGAGTGCCAAGACCAACGTTGTAAGCTGTCTGATTCTTGAAAACCAATTGCGACAGCTGCTCATCTGGTACGGGGTCGGTCCCTGTCTCTGAGTTTGATGTTGGAGTTCCATCATTTCGTTCTGTTTCAAAAAATAAGTTAATATTAGAATTTGAGAAAAAAATTTAACATATATAATATTAATTATTTTATTTTAAAACTGAAACTTACATAGCAGCGTTCGGCTTCTTCATTTATCCATTTATTCTTTATTCTTGTCATTGTAATGCGTCACACGGAAAAAATCTGGAAATGATTGCACCTCACCTGTGCTACTCTGTTATAAACATAAAATAAATTCAATATTATTCCAGATAGTAAAAACAATTAACTGTTAAATTTTACGTTAGGATATATTTACCTCAGAATGTTCGGCACGATGTTGGATAAATGGCTTCGAACCTCCACGGTGGTTAAAACGCAAGTGACTTCGATTTTCCGCATTTGCGTGACATTTATCCTGTATTCACGAACATGTAAGTACCGAAAACAAAGACAATTATAAATTTCCGTTTATTTCAAAATTTACCTCGTGTTTTTTGCTCGACCAAGCTCACATAAGAATGTCCAGTCTTGTTCCTCTATAAAATCAGGTTTGTGTTGTGGAGCATTTGAAGGTCCATGTTCGTCGTCGAATATTGGTTTCAGGACTTTTGTTCTATAATCTTTATAACTTTTCCCCATGTGGTAGTCAATATATTGTTGGACATTCACTTGGGTCAGATCGAAGTCGAACCATTCCTACATGAAAATTCGAGTAAAAATAAGTATAAAATAAAAATGTTAAATAACAAACAATATCGAAAACTTACAAGTAGCGAAGGGAATAGCTGGTTCAGTTTCGTCTCCCACGGTATCTTTCTCCAAGATACGTAGTTTTGGGGAGCTTCATATCGAGCTTATAGCTCCTATGGCTGTATTAAACGCTGAATTATGTTGTCCGACTTGAGTTTGTCCATCATCTGATATCTCTATCCGGATACGCCCGTGAGCCTTAACATACTTAGCCAACCCCAGGCCACGGGTGCGTCCTCGACCCTTCACTGTACTTGACTCACCTGTGCTAGCAGAGAAATCACCAGGGCCAGTTGCCCTTGCTGATGTAGATGGAGTCGCGGGAGCCGTTTGCGATTGCCCGGTGCCATCTGCAAAAACCCGTCGCATTAGCGTCATCAATTCCAAAGTTCTTATACATATACATACATATTCATACAAGTCAATAAAACTTAACAAAAGCGCTTATAACATCGAATGCTCACTTTCGTTTTCAAATTCATTCATTCATTTCACATATGCATTCATTATTCACATCACCAATACATCACAAGGCACACAAGCGAGTCAATCATATGTCCATAAGCTAAGTCCTCATTAACACTGTTCCCTTGCGGCATATCCTCCGCAATCATAAACCAATTTCTGAGCATTCTAACATGCGAAAAACCACATAATTGATCTATCAAACAGTTATAATTAACCAAAGATGATGATGAATTTGAAGACGAACAGCAGCATTTGCTGCTGTTCGTCTTCAAATTCATCATCATCTATCATCATCTATCATCATCATCATCATCATCATCAATTTCATCAAAAAATAATTCATCATATTCATCAATCTCATCCTCAAATTCATCAAATTCATCCTCATAAACAATTTTAAATCAACAAAGGAGACTTACCTGTTGATTTCCTTCGTTCGTCACTATTGGAGATTCGAACAAAATGTGAGGAATGAGTTGTTTTGCTTCTGAGCCGAGGAAGAAGAGAAGCACTGGTTTTAGGGATTTAAAGGACATTTAGCGTCGAACTAATTGACCTTTAGCGTCGAAGTAATCGACGCTAATTGTAAGGCGGTTAATGAAAAATTAGGGTTTTTTCCGGGAAATTTAATTTTTAGTTAGCGTCGAAATATAACATTCGACGCTAAATTAAAGACATATAGCGTCGAAATACAATTGGCGACGCTAAATGTAAGACATCTAGCGTCGAAATACAATAGTCCACACCAAACGTCTAATATTTACCGTCGAGTAAATTAAAATTAGCGTCGAATAATAATAGACGCTATATATCTTACATTTAGCGTCGATTATAGTACTTCGACGCTAAATAAAAATTAAATTCCCGGAAAAAAAAACCCTAATTTTTTCAATAACCCCGCTTAACAATTAGCGTCGACCACTGCGACGCTAAAAGTCAATTAGTCGACGCTAAATGTCCTCTTACATCCCTAACACCAGTGCTTCTCTTCTTCTCGGCTCAGCAACAAAAAACTCATTCATATCATAGTTATACTATTAATCATTACGTTAATATTTCAACCATATCTAAAGAGTAATTAAAATCAACAACCATACATTAATCCATAAAATATTCATCCATCACAAAATACTGTAACTTCATAATTAATCACTATTATCGTCGGTATTTGAGGATTCGTGACTGGAATCGAAGTCATCTTCAGTGTCAAATTGTTCTTCACTTGCTACTTCAACGCTCACTTCAGAATGAGGAATTAGCTCAACGTCTGTACTAGATCGAGTTAATGTTATATTTTCAGGAACGTTGACAGTTGGTCCAACAAATATCTGTTCAGGAACTTCAAAATTGCCGGAGACTTTTGTGTTTCATCTGATATGTCAACTCTATCTTTCTCCTGCGTGTCCCAAATGGCCCTATGTTGTAACTTTTCTACCACCATCCATCCAGTTCCTAACTTAGGATCAGGTATATATATCACTGAGCGTGCTTGCGTACAAAAAATGTATGGATCATTCTTGTACCAACAACGTTGAACATTAATTGACGTGAGATGATTACTAACTTGAATTCTCCTCTTTCTGGCATTAGTGTCAAACCACTTACATTGGAATAGCACAATATGTCGTCTGGGTCGATATATGAACTCAATGACCGATTGCAATACGCCGCAGAAGTCAATTACATCTGAGCCGTGTTCTCCTTGGACTACAATTCCAGAATTTTGAGTCACATGATTAACATCTCGCTGTTCGGTATGAAATCTAACTCCGTTGACAATACATCCACTGTACTCATACGCCTGCATTTGAGACCCATAAGCCAAAGAAACCAACGAGGATTGCGAGTCCAATTGACCATTTTCCACTTGATTAATAATCTGACAATGAAATATATGTGTTAATATAACAAACTGAAATGTCTAATGTTAGGATCAAAATAAATATAAAATATTATAACTTACAGTTGTCTCAAACCATTTAGGAAATTCTTTTTTGTGGGTTTCATCAACATTATGGTCACCAGCAATTTGTAGCATTGTTAGATGTTGCCTACAATAAATTATCACGGTTAATGTATGTATAAAAATTCATTGTTAGATGATGCACCAGAAAAACTTACGTTAAATACGGTTGCACTTCATCACAATTACTCAATATAAACCAATGCGCACGTTGAACTTCCTGACGGGTTAGTAATTTGACACCTACTGCCCCAAATGGTCTGTAATTTTGACGGAACACTGTGATCTCTTGGCTATTACTTGCATCTCCATCATAGTTTCGTGGCCGACGATTGAAATGAGTTTCAATATTCTGCATGTACATCGAACAAAATGTTATTGCTTCATTTATTATAACAGCTTCAGCTATTGAACCTTCAGGTCGTGCCTTGTTTTTGACATATTGTTTAATCTCCCAAAGCTCTGCAGATATGACAACAAGTTTGCATTAACACTAAATTCTATGCACATAAAAAACGGTTACAATTTTCTTATATAAAATGTATATATATATAGTACCTCTCAATGGGATACATCCATCTGTAATGGACAGGACCTCCCTTTCTAGCTTCATCCGGTAAATGCACAACCAGATGTACCATGACATCAAAGAAAGCGGGTGGCAAAATTCACTCCAGCTTGCATAGGATTATCGATTCCTCGCTCAAGGTCGTCAATAACAGATGTGCTTAATGTCCTCTGACACAATTGTTTAAAGAAGCCACATAGATCAAGTACGGCGTCGCATACATTCGGGGGGAGATAAGGTCGAATGCCAACAGGAAGGAGAATCTCGAGCAGCACATGACAATCGTGACTCTTTAATCCCGTTATTGTATCATCTCTGACCCAACGCCCAATATTGGATGCATAATTATCAGGGAATTTAACCATTTTCAGCCAATCACAGAATGATTTTCTCTCCGATTGATTGAGCACATAACTAGCAGGAGGCTTAATAAAACCTCGAGAGGAGTCTTGTAAATGCAATTCACTGCGAATTCTAAGATCTTATAGGTCCAATCTAGCATTTACAGTGTCTTTTGTTACCCGGAATATTGAATAGTGTACCCACTAAACTCTCACAAATATCTTTCTCTATATGCATTACATCCAAATTATGTCGCAAACTCAGAGTCCCCCAATATTCTAACTCAAAGAAAATACTTTTTCCTGTCCAATTCAACTCTTCAGGTAACCGTTTTCGATTTTTATCTCTATTATTAGGATGTTTACCTGGTGTGCTGTCTTTGAGATGTTGATGTTGGCAAAGTATGTCAAATGTAGACAATCGACTGGGCTTACTCTGAGGTTCATGTTGCCCGTTAAATAATTTACTCATCCGCCAAGGATGACTCGACTCAAGAAATCTCCTGTGCCCCGTGTATCCGATTTTATTCCGTAATCGTTGCGAAGGTGTATGATCCGCACAAACTGGACATGCCATGTATCCCTTAGTGCTCCATCCAGATAATGAACCATAGGCTGGAAAATCATTAATGGTCCATAATAATGCGGCATGCATCTGAAAATACTGCTCTGAAGCTGCATCATAGGTATGCACACCCACATTCCATAATGTGTTTGTAACTCCTCGATCAATGGTCTCAAGTAAATATTTATATCTTTACCAGGTGAACGTGGACCAGGGATAAGCAATGACATAAACATGAACGGATCCTTCATACATTTCCATGGAGGTAAGTTATATGGAATGACAATAACGGGCCAGATGCTATAAGAGTTGTACATATTCCCAAATGGGTTAAAACCATCAGAGGCAATACCTAACCTGACATTACGGGGGTCCTCAGCGAAACGGGGGTACATGTCATCAAATTCCTTTCATTCGGTTCCGTCCGCAGGATGTCTAAGTATGCCCTCCGCACGATCCTTTTTCATGATGCCACATCATATCAGTCGCTGTGTGTCGTGACATGAACAATCTCTGCAGCCTGGGCGTTAAAGGGAAATATCGCAATATCTTTTGAGGCACTTTCTTCCCCATACCACGGACTTTGTACCGACTTTCACCACATATCGGACAATGTTCAAGTGATTCATACTCGGCACGAAATAATACACAATCAAACTTACAAGCATGAATGGATTCATACCCCATTCCCAGATCACGCAACCTTTTCTTTGCCTCGTAGTACGACTTAGGCAATTCGCTTCCAACCGGTAACATTTGGGCCAGTAACTCTAACATCATATCGATACTTTTGTTGGTCATTCTGTTGATCACTTTAATGTGTAATAATTTCACAACGAAATTTAAGATCGACATTCCAGCACTTCGAATGGAATTTTTTTTGCCTCATCAAGTAGTTCACTAAATAAATTTTGATCATTTCCACTTAACACTGGCATGTCGCCACTAACACTATGACCAAGTTGTGGACCTTGTAAGTCATGCAAAATATCGGCGATCTCATCGTTTGCAGGTTGATTGTAACTACTGCTCCCTTCGCCGACATCAAAAAACCGTGATTGAGAATGATACTGCTTACCGTGATAAATCCACGTACGGTAAGTTGGTGATATTCCTGGCATGTATAAATGATTATGAACTTCATCTAACCGCTTCATTTTCCTATTCAAACAATTTGCACATGGACAACGAACACGACCTTCTGCATCAATGTGTTGCTTTGCGACTTCCATAAACTCAGACACTCCATTACGATATTCAACACTCAATCTATCCAGAGAGCTCATCCAATTTCTATCCATTTCAGCAGAATACCTAAATATAATAATATAATTATTAGATATCATTTTACAGTAATCAACATTACTAATTCAGTAATATATACTTAATTTAAGCATATATATATATATATATTTGGTTGATAAATTAAATATTTTACAAAAAAATTATATTTTATTAATTAATATACTTACTCTACATATATGAATCATAAATCACTAACAAACAACATATAAACACATATATAATCATAAAAATTGAAAATAATAAAGAAATCTGAAAGAAGAATTACCTTATCGGA
Organism: Zanthoxylum bungeanum; assembly: GCA_019454045.1. Lineage (NCBI taxonomy): Eukaryota > Viridiplantae > Streptophyta > Magnoliopsida > Sapindales > Rutaceae > Zanthoxylum > Zanthoxylum bungeanum. The sequence continues at coordinate 249,864 of SKCR01001382.1, read as the reverse complement.
AATTGATTACAATTTTATTGAAAATTTTTAGGAGAGATGTGAGGCTGTAGAGGAGAAATTCTCAGATTTCAGAGGATGAAAATGAAGAGAATGAGAGAAAAAACAGAGGGGGAGAAGGGTTGGTGACCATCTGCATTTTAATCTATCTTTAGCGTCGAATTTGTGTATTCGACGCTAATTGTTGCCGTTTTTAGCGTCGAAACCGTTTTTTCGACGCTAAATATCAAAAATTAGCGTCGAATTTAATTTAGACGCGAAAGAATCAAGGATCTGTCGGTGGAAGCTTCATAACTCTTTAGCGTCGAAAATATGTTCGACGCTAATAGTATTATTTTTGGCGTCGAATAAACCAATTCGACGCTATTTGTTGACGTTTTTAGCGTCGAAACCGTTTTTTCGACGCTAAATATCAAAAAAGTAGCGTCGAATTTAATTTAGACGCGAAAGAATCAAGGACCTGTCGGTGGAAGCTTCATAACTCTTTAGCGTCGAAAATATGTTCGACGCTAATAGTATTATTTTTGGCGTCGAATATTCAAATTCGACGCTAGTTGTTTACGTTTTTAGCGTCGGAACAGTTTTTCGACGCTACACATAAAACATTTAGCGGCGAATTTAATTTAGACGCGAAAGAGTCAAGGATTTGTCGGTGGAAACTTCATAAACCTTTAGCGACGATATATGTTCGACGCTAAAATTATATTTTTGTCGTCGACTCCGTTTTTCGACGCTACAAGTGTAATATTTGGCGCCAAAAATTATTGCAATAATATAATTATTCAGCGTCGAATATTATTCGACGCTAAAGTTCTGTTTTTAGCGTCGAAACATGTTTTCGACGCTAAAACATTAATATTCTGCGTCGAAATTTTATTCCGTCGCTAAAAAAATGACATATAGCGTCGACAATGATATTTGACGCTAATACTCACTTTTAGCGTCGAGTAATGTGTCGACGCTAAATATTTGGACGCTAAAAGCCATAATTCTTGTAGTGCGTGGACACTGGTGCCGTGGTATGATTCTCTTTCTACTTTTGCACTAATTACTTTTACTGGTTTTGGCAATGAATTTCAACTTTCTTATTCACCCAAAAACAGACAAGGAAAGCTGGAGAAGACCTGTTTTGTTTAATCTACTTTAATTACTTGGCTTTGGCAGTTATCTGGTTTGTTCTATTTCAATGATTGAGGTTGTGCTATAATTCACTAATCATGAATCAAAGCTAAGGGAAATAACAATGAAATCGGTACTAAATGATTGAATGTAAGAAAAAGAATTTATCAGTTGTTGATAGTCTGTTTTATGTTGAAAAATGAGAGGAAAACAGCAATATTATTTGAAAGAACTAGGTATATGAGTGTTTGTAGAGATGGTTAGATGATGCATATGGTTTAGAAAATGACTTTAAGCAATCTGTGTAATGCTATACTGCGTCAATAAAATTAATTTCTACAGAGAGAGCTTTAGAAAACCATACACTGAAAGGAAGAAATATTATGGTTGTCATATAAGTCATGTGCAGAATGATTTTAATCTTCAAATCATGTGTTTTCTTCACCAAAACGGACATAACCTGATACCGACATACAGGTGACTATGTTCTGCCTTGGGCTGTTTTGCATACTTTCTGGAATCAGACTACTCTATACAGGTCTATCATACCGATCAATCTGGAGTTTGCATAACTATTGAAACCGGGACGGATCATACCGATCCCCATATCGATTAGCATATTTTGATTAATGTTTCAAAGATGATTGAGACATATTTTTATTTGCATGTTGTTCTATGGAAATGTTGGGTTACATTCCATCACAATTCAAATGAAGTTTCAGTGTATACCTAACTCTTTATAGAACTCCTTGCTATATAGCATTATTCTGTTACAATTCTGATCAAAGGCATTGTGGAAATGTCTCTCTTCTTCCCTGAAAAACATTTTATTAGCATTTGTGAATTTCCATGGATAAGGGAACAACGATAATAGCAGTATTCACAAGGACATTAATGTTTTGCTCTTTTCAGCTTTAAATTCATTAATGTTTTGCTCTTTTCAGCTTTAAATTCATTATTATTATAAACAACATTACACATTTAAATAATAATAACAGCAGCAAGCTTGTGTTCAAACTTCATATATATACACTTATGTTGCATCGCTTGTATATTCTATTCTTTGGTGAGTAAGTGATGCAATTGAGTAACCTTTGAGCTTTGACAGAAATTAAAAGAAACAGTATTATAGATGCAAAGATTAATTGGCCGAACAATCATGAAACCATAGAAGCCTGAGAAACATTACATTATATATTAATAAGAAGCAAAAGCTGCCTCTTCTTTGTTATATCTTTAACCTACAAAGCTCTCCGCTTGTCTGTTCGTATACAACATACATCAAATCTCAACAATAATGTATTTTACTGAAAAAGCATGTCAGGTTACAGTAATAATAATAGATATTGATAGCTAACAGTAACGCGGTGCATATTTAGGGGTAATGTCATTAACGTGCTACATATTTAAGGGTAATGTTCTATTAAATTCTACAATGCTATATATCAACTTAATTATCATTTCATGTTCCAGTTTAATTGTAAATATATACACCAGTGACCAGTCTATTATATTATGTACAGAAAATAGGGTTTAATATAAAATTACCAAAGGGAAGAAGAAGGCAATGGAGGAACCAATTTGCCAGTGATGTTATGCCCAGGTTGAATCAGTCTCACACGCATTGTTTGAATGCCAACATGCTCAGAAAGTCTGGAAACCAACCCCATTTGCAGATGCACTTAAGACAATCTCAAGCCTGGATGTGTTAAGTGTGATTCAAAGAATGAATATGCGTGGCATTGGTGAGGGTCGTGAACTGCTGATGGCGACTTGTTGGGTTGTGTGGCAAGCTCAAAACTACTTCCTGTTTGAATATAAGCAAGAGCTCCTTGTGAGAGTGCTACTTAGGGCAGAAATTGTGGTTGAGGGTGGTAAACGATGGTTTGAATCTGGGGTGGAGAATGAGAGCAGTAAGAAGACAGATATAGAAAAGAAATGGGAACCACCGCCGAAAGGATGTTTTAAGATGAACACGGACGCGACCATTGATAAACACAATAATCTAGCAGGTTTAGGAGTTATAATTGAGAGCAGTGAAGGGGCTGTGGTGCAAGCAGCAGTCAAGAGAATTTGTTTTTAATGGGGATGTGGAAGCCGCAGAAGTAGAAGCAATTAATTTTGGTTTACAAGTGGCAGAGGGAGCTATAACAAGCAGAATAATTATAGAGTCAGATTGTCAACAGGTAGTGGATTTAATCAGTAACAAGAAGGGTACTAGAAAAGAGATTTCTGGATCATTAATGAGATTAAGGAGAAGTTAACAAATCTTAATGGGGTTCAGGGTTTGTTATATTTCTAGACGTTGTAATGGTCTTGCCCATGAATTAGCAAAGATAGTCGTTGGGTTTCTTTGCTCGGTTCAGTGGAAGGATGAATTTCCTTTAAATATCAAATGTATTATTGATTCTTTTCAGTAATGAAATTTATTTGGGTTCAAAAAAAAAAGTGGGAGCCTGGGAGCTAGATGCTTTAAAAGAGATAGATATATATACACACAGTACAATGCTATAATGTTCGAGGCCATGTTCATTCATTCATTATTATATGTTGACGGCTGTTTTTCGTTCCAGGGGTAATTCGGGAAAATCACTCCTCTAACAAACCTCCCTCAACTCTGAATTTGTTTCGTTTTGTCAGGAACCAAATGCAAACTTGGCAAAAGATAGAAACAACAGACAAGACAAAGGGTTTAACGTGGTTCGGCGAAATGGATCCAACCTACGTCTACGGGTACAAGAGAAATAAAATCTTTATTACATGCTCGGATTTGACCGACCTGCACTAACTCTCGCTTATACTTAAACTTTTTGCTCTCTGTTTGCAAGTTCTGTGAAACAAAATTAGCCAATCAACCTCTTACAATGAGTTCTCCACCCCATTTTATTCTAGGTCAAATTCTACTATTATATCAATTCATGACGTCAGCCACGTTGCTAAGTCATTATTTGCCTAGGCTCTCTTCCCCAATTACCCTACAGATTATAGCTCAGTCGTCTGACACCTCTACGACTTGTCATCTAAAGTGCATTAAATTACTCATTCTTGGTAACTGTTACACGCTATTCTCATGTGCCAACATGTATTCCAACCACTCCTATAGTCCTATGTGGTTGTGTGTGTCAGTCAATAAGCGAGCACCCATGCTCCGTCCCATTAGCCATTGGCCTACTTCTATCCCATCAATCCTTGGTAAACCCAGACTTCATTGACAGCTTACGTCGCCTGTCTAAGAACACAATGCTACAACCCCGACCCGCATCTTCGGGTCTAGAAATTGAGATGATCAACATGTCCCATAAGGTCGGGTCAGTGCTGAGACCTTCAATTCCCTCATCTTCCCTGAGTATTTTTCCACATCGGGTCGGGTATCAAGTGCAAACTAATTTTGATCTTCTCGTCGGGCCGGATGCCTATATCTCTTGGGCCTAGGCCCCTTGTTCGGAAAGTGGAAAATTTCTTCTATACTCTTCTTCAAACTTCGGCCCTTCTCGGGTCAGGAAATCACTATCAACATTATATCTTATATATATGCGTGACAGTCATATTCTTATAACACGTGTTCACCTCAGCTTTATGCGTAAAATTACTCGATAACTTTAGTTCCAAAGTCTAATTAAATTAACTTAGTGCAGGAGCTTTTCAGTCCCTTTTCCTTGTCTAATGTGACCAACCACTTTGTTGAAATTTCCAACAGGTAATTGAACCATCAAAAGCTGGGTCAAGTGTACATTTTTCTCTTCCTTTTTTTCATCACTCTCGGTCTCTCTCTTTACGACGTAGTCAATGAAGGAGAAGGGATGAGTTTTAAATCACACCAAAGATTCTCGATCAACAAGACCATTTTGTAAAGAATGACATACAATAACTGGATGCTCCTGTGTCCTGTCTCTGGTGAATGTTTCATTTTTCTCATGACCCCCATCCATCCATGCCCCCATTTCATCGAATATCCGTGCCTGACTACCACTGCCACTGCCACTGCCACCACCATTATTTTGTCTGCGTGGAAATATAATTTGGACTTATCCTGTCTCTCTCTTCTCTTTTTCTATGATTTATTTTAGGGGAATAAATTAATAATAATTATAACAATAAAAAAACAAAATCGATGGTGAAAAATGAACTGATTTCCACGATGGGGCCCTTTCTTTGTTTTTTCAAACATGCTATCACTTGAAAATGTCACGTTGCCGATCCCATCAAATAATTCAATCCAACCTTTTTTTTATCAATATGAAAGCCGAGGTTTCCCTTATAATAAGACACAATTAACATTGCTATGCCAAATATCATGTGTCGGTTGTTTGTTTTTTTTTTTTTTTTTTTTTTTGCACTTAATGAGATATTATGACTTATATATGTAGCCATAGAATCAGAATGGATGGAGATAATTTGTTGTTATATATACAAATATTTATTGAATTGTCAGTTTGGATAGGTATGTCTCTTCTTTTATACAAAGTGTTTGGAGCTATAATAATTAATAAATGAAGATTACTCTAAATTCAAAGCTTTGATGAATTGAAGTGTAGTCGAATAAAACATTAAATCACGACTCTCGTATGGGGGTATCTACAACCAAGCAACAATGTCAATAATCACAACTTAAATCTGCCTTGTAATAGTAGTAGCTGCATTTATTTTACATACCAAACTTTTCATATGAAATTCAAATGTCAGTCAAATGTCTCTAATCCTATTATGAAAAATGTCTTATAGACCCAAAGAAACAAACAGTGATTGATTTATAGGTAATTTTTGTTAAGGTTGGTGCTCCGAGTGCCAATTCGGATCGTATTTATGTCCGATTCATAAATACGAGCAATTATATTTTCCATAATATTACTAATTTATCAATGGCACCTTTGTCTTTTATACGCTTATTCAATCTAATTGCGATTAGATATATGATTACGATTAGATCGAAACTGAATCTGGTTCAGTGATATGTGTATATTAGACAAAGACCCTATGATTTACAGTATAGTGCGCAGTTACAACGTAGTTTGTAATTGACATTGGGAAGCGCACTATTAGTTGTATATCCTTAAATAAAGTTCCGGGTCAAGATTTGCTAACACGGATCGGTTAGTAAAATCCGTTGAGACTAGTACATGTCGTATATCGTGACTTGGTCCGATGGTTTATCCCAGAGAACCATGAGTCTCGGGAGACTCGTATAGACATTTAGGTGTTTATTTGATAAGACACTGAACGACTCACGGAAGGTTTCCTAATAGATGGCACACCAACGTCAATAGGAACCTTCTCGAGTTGAGCGAGCATAGTGGTCCTTCGACTTGAGATACCACTGTGGATATATGAGTTATCCTCCACACTTTGATGGCAGTCACGTCAACGATCTAGTCATGATCAGACCTCCGCTTGTTCGTTGGGTGTGGACTGATGCTCATGATATCCAGTGTGTATCAAGATAGGATCCGTCAGTCCTGTGTACAAGGCATAGGCATCCAGCACGTGTTTACGATCTAGTAAATCCATGGTCGTGGTATAACGTCGGAAACCAGTTCCAAGTGTTATTTAGAGATTTAAATTGAAAGTCGATTGTATTATACCGAACGAATTTGACGTTCTGATCTATATCACAGGTATAATACGGATGGCCTGTGACGGAGGGATTATACGTATGCAATGACCTCGACTTGCATAGTTTAGCGAGATTATCTGTGGTCGTCATAATCCATGAGTGGGTGGATTATGGACACGAAATTGGATTTCGTGACGGATAGACCTAAACTTAGAGAGTCCCACAATATGAAGTGTACTCGTTGAGCACTTAGGCAACGTGATATGAATAATACGAATTATTCATAATACTTCACCAGATTAAATGAGTTAATTCGAATCGTTTAATCGGTTAAACGATAACACATGCAATTAGGGGATTTTGTCCGCTAATAATTATTGTGTATTTGTATTTGATACATAATACGATTAGATACACATTAATTATTCGTTAAATGAGATTTTGACACATGCCATGAATATATGTATTTATTATTTAATGTAAATAAAATACATGTATTTGTGTAAATTATTTGTTTAATTATTTAATAGTTAAATAATTAAATAATTGACTTTTCAAACCTTATCCATTAATCTTTAATTGAATGATATATGATGAGATATGATTAGAACACATGGCCTGAATTAAATTAATCTTTGTGCGTCCAATTTTGATTGGGTATTATAAAGTGATTTGAATTTGATTTGATTAATTTTTGAAAGGACAAAAATGCCATTCTCTCTCTCCAATTTTCGGCCACATATATGAAAGAAATTGAAGATTGTTTTTCATCATCTTCTTCATCAAGCCTTGGCCGAAAATAACACACACAAAAAAAATGGGTTTGAAAATTTGTTTGAAAATCCATGAAGAAAAGAAGAAAAATCCAAGAAAAAACTTAGGAAAAGCAAATGATGAAAGGTAATTCTTAAACTCCCAAGCTTAGAAATTATGTTTCTAGTTTCTTGTTGATCTTTTGAGATCTTAGGGTTTCTTCTTTTCATGAATTTTGGGGCTTTTGGCTTTGATGGATGAAATTGGAAGTGTTGGCATATGTGAAGTGTAGATTTGAAAGTAATTAGTGTAATTAGTTTCAAAATTAATCAATTTATTCATTTGATGAATTGTTGCCATTATAGAGTTATTGATCCACTCTTAGATAGCCTAGAATTTTTCTAGAGTTGTTCATATGTGGTGAGACTCATTTGGTGATGGATTAATTAGATTAATCTTGTTGAAAATTGGTTTAAAGCATGAATTTTTGGACAATTTCGTTTTCTGTTTTGACCTAGAAATGATTCTGATTTTGTGATGAAAATGTTGTCTTTTGAATGTTTTGGATGTGTTTTTGGAGTTGGCATAATTGTCGGAAAGTGTTTCCGACTTGAAATAAGTGAAAACGGCCAAAAACGGCGTGACCGGGTGGATTTTGTGCCAACCGGGTGACGGCTGCCCAAACAGTGAATCTGTCACTGTTTGGGCAGCCCATGAATTGTCCCGACACTATTGGAGATGACCTGGGTAGTTTCCATAAGCGTCGGGTGGTCGGTTCGGTCAAAAACGCATTTTAGGCCATTTTACTGAAAAACGGTTTTTCGTAAAAGTTTCGCGACGTTTCAACATTATTTATGTTAATATTTGATATTAAATAAATAGGTTTAGGTGAAATATGAATAAATTATTCATATTAGATATTGAATAATTTATTTGGTATTTTGAAAAAGTTTTAAAATACGATTTCGCCCAAACCCGCGCTTCCGCTGCGCCCCATCGCCCAGAACCCCAACAAAAATGGTATCAGAGCGGGTCTGATGCTTCATCCAATACATTATTCATGCTTGATATATGATAAATAATCCTATTTTAATGTTCGCGCATGCTTGTAATCTAGATATGTTTCCTTGCTTTTCGGTTTTACGTTAACGGAAAATGTAACAGAAATTTAATAGTTAAATTAAGTTATGTTTTCTAAGATAGAATTGAATTATTTAGAAAATGATTTAGATTAAAATTCTGCATTATATGTAGCGTATAACTTCCGTATGAAAATCCCCGCTTTTAAATATGGCTGTAAAGTAACGTGTATTGTATATATGTTTCTTGGTCCGTCTTGTCAATACGGTTTATGGGTAACTTTATATGGCTGCATCCGAGATCGTGCCAAAGCAGTGAGGGTGTAGTTGATTGAATTTTATCCATGTCGGTTGTATATTGATACTAGAAAAATTCAAGTGAAAGTGGAAATCCTGAACGTGCCAAAGTTGTCAGGACTACATCGGTAGCTTGAGTTTGTTATTGGCAAGTGAAGCCTTGATACGCCTCCATGTGAACGTGCCAAAGCTGTCATAGCGAGAAAAGGTCAGGACCAAAACCAGGAGTCACTGGTGAGTGATTGACAAAGAGTTGTCTACCTAATGAATATACGTAGGCGAGATCGTGCCAAAGCTGTGAGTCGAAAATATTCATGGGATCCTACTCTCACTATGGAATTCGATTTAATTATTGAATTCCCGTTGTCCGTTGGGGATTACGGTATTACGTAAAGTAGTGGGAGACACTGCTGAGTTTAAAATCCATAACTTAAGCAGTGTGTAATATTTTAGAATTTACTGATTTCGTTTTCCTTTTATTCTATATTGCTTATAGATTTGTACTTCTAATCCATTGCATAATATATTACTTAAATATATAGGTTTTCTGACTTTACTTATGGTTGCATAGTTCTAGAATAGGTTCTAGAAAGACAGTAGACTTAGATATTGTTAGATTAGTTAAAACCATCGGGAACTGTTGTTCCAATTTTCTTTGAAAATCAAGATGGTTTGTGACTTAGTTACTAAGTCACGATTAGGTAATCTAAAAGGATATCTGTGTTTAGGATATAATTGTCTAGTTAGAGTTGTTTCTTATGCAGTAAGAATTGACTTAAATGGTTCATGTCTCGAGATTCTTGACTGGCATTAAGAAAACCCCTTAAGTGTTTGTTTGTCTTATAATGACGTTTCTTGGCTTTAGCGACTTTTAGAAGTCACGTGTCTGACACAGTTTGCTAATCGATTATTTGCAATTGTTGTAAATAATTGAACGCAAATTATAAAGCTTAAGAAATGAGATACGTATAGTTGTGTATAGAGAATATCGATTCTCACAATACGACAACTGTAGGTATTGGATACCAGATCTCCCGTCTAGTTATTTAAAATAATATTTAATAACTGTTTTGATATTTGATATCATAACTTGTGACTATTGGATAGTTACTTGTTCTGTATAAACAGTTGTTACATATTTTAAAGCAACTAGTAGTGTCATTAATGAAAGATAAGCATTAAGAAACTATTCGGTAAAATAAATAACTTAGATTAGTGCTTTATGAGTTTTTATCACATAAGCATTTGATGCTTGTTCCGTATGGTAAAGGATGGTCTGATACGAGATCACACCACATATCTTTATCCATTTAATGAATATTGTATTCAGGTTGTGATTAAATCTCATTTAACCAATGATCGTCATTGGACCACAAGATTTATTATACAAATACATTGGATGTATGTAGTTTAATGAATTGTAAATTGCCTTAGATAGTTTTCCTTACTTCGTAACTTAGTTGATGATTTGTCATGACTTAGTTACGTGTTTCTAATAGATAACATTTTGAACATCTTGAATTGTTTAAGAACTGTCAATATGTTTCTAATGAAACTCGAATAGAATATTTTGAATAGTTCAAAGATATTTTATATGTAGTGTTGAAAACTGTATCTTTAGAAACTCATTGCGCGTCTTTGAATTGTTCGAAGATGTTTGATTTGATCAAACGCATGAATTTAAGGCAATTAGTTCTATAGTTAATTAATGAATATGATTCTTACTCAATATTAAACTTCCATGATTCCATTGTGATGGAATTGGTCAGTGGGAGTTATCGAATCCTATATGATTTGATTCGATGATATTGAGTGTTACCGAATTGGTTTTCAATACTCATGGGGTTATGCTCCAGTTACACTATTTCGTTCTCTTTAATTTAGGTTTCATTCGATTCTACAGTTACATATATGATATGTATACGTAGAAAATTCGAATCTTGAAAAGTTTAAGATTTGAATCTTTCCTTTGTATAATAGTTATATAATTGAAAGTACTTGTGCATCGGAGGTACGAGTGATAGTTTTATCATTTATTCTATTCAATGGAATATTATATTCTATTTGATAGAATATTTTTTCTACGATCCCGAGTAATAAAATTATTTTGTTACTTGGTGGTTGACATTGGATGTTGACGATTAAAGAAAAGACTTGACTTAGTGAAGTCAAATGTGAGAGTGATAAACTATAATGGAACTACATAATTAATAAGATGAAAAGACCCTTAGACATCTTCTGTATAAGTTTAATAGGATGTCAAAATCATTTACAAAGTATTTGATACTTAATAATTCTGATGTTTTTTTATCGAAGAAAAATTATCCTATAACTTATAGTGGGAGCGATATTTGATATCGATTTCGGAAATTACCATTGAACCATAGATCTAAGATTGTTCCTGGCTTACTACGATCAAGTTTTGAACTTGATTAAACTTCTGGTATGAATAGTTCATAAGATGTGCAAATTGTTTGCACAGTAATAACATCGTGAGCTTGATAAGGTTTGACCTTTATAGTATGACAGTGAGAAAAAGTTATACTCAGTAATCTATTGTAGATTCTGAGGAAGCTTGTCTTTTGTCGCACTGATTGAAAAATAAAAGATGTATTGGTTAATGGCGATATTAAACGTGTGTTTTGGCTAAAGAATGCAAAGTGGCGTTCTTGAGTGATTTCTTCGAATGAGAGATCCGTTGTGATTTCTTGGTTTGAAGAATTCATTCTAGAATGGCCCTAGAGTTTGTATTCTGCTAAGATCATAGTTTGATATACTAGCTTATGGATCCTATTGTAGACTCATATAAGCTTTCCGGAAATCTGTGTTCTTTGATTTTGATATTAGTCAGACTGTCTGGTTTTATCGAAGTATAGAGAATACGTATTTTTCAGTAGGGTCAGTGGGAGCGTACAAATTTCTCTTTAGTGTTATATATCCTTAAGTCTTCTTTTCGCCATAGAAGCAGTGAGAGTAGTTTCCCTTATATTTGATATAAAGTTTTATATAAGATATAAAACTGAGAGACTTGTGAGATACTCCCATTAATCGCATATTAGATATGATCTAATAAAGAACACATTAGGACTATCTGTATGACAGTTAGTATAACTGTTTGACAGTTAATGTGTCGTTTATGTATATAGTATTCATCTTTCGTAAAGGATGATTCCTTTTTCGAAAGATAGATTGATTGGAATGTCTAGTCAATCTTATGCATCATATGATGATGGCGTAATGAATGCTATATTATGTGCGATTAAAGATATCAATTTAATCGTAATTGTTACGAGTTATTTTGATATGCTACAAACCATATGATTGATCTAGAAACATGTTCTTTGTGATCTTTGAGATATTAAGAACGAGTTTCGTATTCATGGAGAATTTAGTCAACAACCATAAGGTCAGATTATTTTTGATTCTAATTATGACATTAGATGGTCTATGTCGTATAAAGTCAGAAAAGATGCAGTGGGAGTGTCACTGTTAATTCTACTGAACTAGTGGAATCAGTTGCAACTTATGAAGTATTGACTTATGAAGTTGTGTAGTGACCTCATAGATTAAAATTCTTCGTATTAGTGTAGTGCTTACGGTTTGCATTTGATCTCTAAGTACATAGACAACTCAGTGGCTATAGCACAATACTGATATATCGTCTGAGTCATATTGATGTAGAATTTTCATTCTGCAAAATATGAATGATGCTGGCTAATGAAAACAGTAGGGTTTGTTGGACAGACTCGATTTGTAAAGTATGCTTACTTATTATTGCCTACCTCTTGAGTGCTGGTGAACTCTTAGGCTGTGTTTGGTTGTGGGGTTTTGGAGGGGAGGGGAGGGGAGGGGAGGGATTATTTTAAATTTTGTTTGTTTGGTTCAATTTTTTTAAGGGGAGGGGAGGGGAGGGGAGGGGAAAAAATCCCTCCTAAGAAATTTTAGCTCCCCTCCAAATGGGGGGTTTTGGAGGGGAGAGAAAGTGATGAATTAAAATTTTAAATGTAATTACTAAATTATCCCTACTTATTGTTGTTTTACTTTTATTTATAACATGCTATAAGGATAAAATAGTAAATTAGTTTTAAAATCTATTCACATCAAACATATATTTAATTAAAAACCCTCCCCTCCCCTCCCCTCCCCTCCTTTGAACCAAACATATTTAATTAAAATCTCTCCCCTCCCTTCCCCTCCCCTCCATAAAATCCCTCCCCTCCCATCCCCTCCCCTCCCCTTCGTTGAACCAAACAGACCCTTAAGGTCCATGAGTATGTGATACATATTGAGATGTGTATAGGATATCAGGATAGGAACTAGAGCAAGTGGGAGAAATTATTAGGGTTGGTGCTCCGAGTGCCAATCCGGATCGTATTTATGTCCGATTCATAAATACGAGAAATTATATTTTCCATAATATTACTAATTTATCGGTAGTACCTTTGTCTTTTATACGCTTATTCGATCTAATTGAGATTAGATATCTGATTACGATTAGATCGAAACTGAATCCGGTTCAGTGATACGTATATATTAGACAAAGACCCTAGGATTTACAGTATAGTGTGCAGTTACAACGTAGTTTGTAATTGACATTGGGAAGCGCACTATTAGTTGTATATCCTTAAATAATGTTCCTGATCAAGATTTGCTAACACGGGTCGGTTAGTAAAATTCGTTGAGACTAGTACATATCGTATATCGTGACTTGGTCCGATGATTTATCCCAGTGAACCATGAGTCTTGGGAGACTCGTATAGACATGTAGGTGTTTATTTGATAAGACACTGAACGACTCACGAAAGGTTTCCTAATAGATGGTACACCAATGTCAATATGAACCTTCTCGAGTTGAGCGAGCATAGTGGTCCTTCGACTTGAGATACCACTGTGGATATATGTGTTATCCTCCACACTTTGATGGCAGTCACGTCAACGATCTAGTCATGATCAGACCTCTGCCTGTTCGTTGGGTGTGGACAGATGCTTATGATATCCAGGGCGTATCAAGATAGGATCTGTCAGTCCTGTGTACATGGCATAGGCATCCAGCACGTGTTTACGATCTAGTAAATCAATGGCCATGGTATAACATCGGAAACCAGTTCCGAGTGTTATTTAGAGATCGTAAATTGAAAGTCGACTGTATTATACCGAACGGATTTGACGTTCTGATCTATATCACATGTATAATACAAATGGCCTATGACGGAGGGATTATACATATGCAATGACCTCGACTTGCATAGTTTAGCGAGATTATCCATGGTCGTCATAATTTATGAGTGGGTGGATTATGGACACGAAATTGGATTTCGTGACGGATAAACCTAAACTTAGAGAGTCCCACAATATGAGTCGTTGAGAACTTGGACAACGCGATATGAATAATACGGATTATTCATAATATTTCACCGGATTAAATGAGTTAATTCAGATCATTTATTCAGTTAAACGATAACACATGCAATTATGGGATTTTGTCCGCTAATAATTATTGTGTATTTGTATTTGATACATAAAACATTAGATACACATTAATTATTCGTTAAATGAGATTTTGACACATGCCATGAATATATGTATTTATTATTTAATGTAAATAAAATACATGTATTTGTGTAAATTATTTGTTTAATTATTTAATAGTTAAATAATTAAATAATTGACTTTTCAAACCTTATCCATTAATCTTTAATTGAATGATATATGGTGAGATATGATTGGAACACATGGCATGAATTAAATTAATCTTTGTGCGTCCAATTTTGATTGGGTATTATAAAGTGAATTGAATTTGATTTGATTAATTTTTGAAATGACAAAAATGACATTCTCTCTCTCCAATTTTCGGCCACATATATGAAAGAAATTGAAGATTGTTTTTCATCATCTTCTTCATCAAGCCTTGGCCGAAAATAACACACACAAAAAAATGGGTTTGAAAATTTGTTTGAAAATCCATGAAGAAAAGAAGAAAAATCCAAGAAAAAGCTTAGGAAAAGCAAATGATGAAAGGTAATTCTTAAACTCCCAAGCTTAGAAATTATGTTTCTAGTTTCTTGTTGATCTTTTGAGATCTTAGGGTTTCTTCTTTTCATGAATTTTGGGGCTTTTGGCTTTGATGGATGAAATTGGAAGTGTTGGCATATGTGAAGTGTAAATTTGAAAGTAATTAGTGTAATTAGTTTCAAAATTAATCAATTTATTCATTTGACGAATTGTTGCCATTATAGAGTTATTGATCCACTCTTAGATAGCCTAGAATTTTTCTAGAGTTGTTCATATGTGGTGAGACTCATTTGGTGATGGATTAATTAGATTAATCTTGTTGAAAATTGGTTTAAAGCATGAATTTTTGGACAATTTCGTTTTCTGTTTTGACCTGGAAATGATTCTGATTTTGTGATCAAAATGTTGTCTTTTGAATGTTTTAGATGTGTTTTGGGAGTTGGCATAATTGTCGGAAAGTGTTTCTCACTTGAAATAAGTGAAAACGGCCAAAAACAGCGTGACCGGGTGGATTTGGTGCCAACCGGGTGACGGCTGCCCAAACAGTGAATCTGTCACTGTTTGGGCAGCCCATGAACTGTCCCGACACTATTGGAGATGACCTGGGTAGATTCCATAAGCGTCGGGTGGTCGGTTCGGTCAAAAACGCATTTTAGGCCATTTTACGGAAAAATGGTTTGCGTAAAAGTTTCGCGACGTTTCAACATTATTTATGTTAATATTTGATATTAAATAAATAGGTTTAGGTGAAATATGAATAAATTATTCATATTAGATATTGAATAATTTATTTGGTATTTTGAAAAAGTTTTTAAATACGATTTCGCCCGAACCCGCGCTTCCGCTGCGCCCCATCGCCCAAAATCCCAACAATTTTTGCTTTGTAATTATCATTTTTAGCCTTCCAAATCAAGGTTGGCGAATGGATCGTATTTTGAAAAGTCCAATTATATTTTAAATATTTTTTATTTAAATTTTAAACTGAAAAAAACACAAAAAAACTTCAATTCAAAATTTAATAAATTAGGTTTTTCTAATATTTTGAAAATATTAACAAATAGTACTTGAATTTAAGGATGGATTTTTCAAAGTGGAGCTTATTTGCCAACCCTACTACAAAGTAGAGGAGGATGCAACGGACGTAACCAAACAGTGCACCTACTTGTAGCAAATAATTCGGGCCATAATAGAATTAGAAGGAAAATATCTTTTGAATCCCTAATTTTTTTTATAATTATTATCAGGTCTTTAATTTGTTTTATAATTACTTATCAGATTCTTGTTATTCTAACAATGAAGGATAATTACTACATTTTATATTGTTACAATTAGAACAACAAGAACATAATAAGGAAAAAAAACTAATAAATAATTATGAAAAAAGATACCTATCAAACATTCTTGCCATAATTATAACCAAATTATGACTCCAACTTGCAATCCTAAAAATTATCCCATTTAGGATTTTGTGTTGAACTACCTAAAGTCGAAGGGCAGTCTTACCTTAACTTAGAAACAACACACATCTTGCAATGCAATATGAATCACGTGTGGGTACCAATAAAAAGGGCAAGGTAAGTAGGCAACTGCAATCATTTCTACTCGGCTCCAATAATTGAAACCATAATTTGAAAAACATCGACCATTGCTCGTACAGTCCAGGCTAGGTGTCACGGTCTTAGATTAAGGCTAGAACATTCAGTCACCATGTTTCGGGACATCAGTTTAAGGTCGTAAAGGGTTATATGTACCATTTATATGCCCTTATACTGGTGAGATTTCGTATGTGAAGCCTTATTCAGAAGTTTGCCTGGAGAATTAGAAACATGCTCGCTTGTCGCTAGCCGCTCACGTAGTATTGTGGAGTTGTGAAGGAGCTTATGTTCTGGAATACCTGATTGAGCTAGCTCCAAGTCCTAATTAACTCTCATGGGCATATGTACTGGAGATATTTCGCCCGTAGGGTCCCGTTCTGAAGTTTATCGGGAGATTTAGAGATACGCTAGTTTACCGCTAGGCGCTAGCGTAGTTTCGGTGCATTGTGAAGGACATTATGTTTCAGAGTGCCGGATTGAGCTCACTCCAGGTCCTAAGTATCTCTCATGGGCCTATGTACCGGGGAGATTTTTCCCGTGAGGTCTCGTTGGAAGTTTGTCGGGAGAATTAGGGATGTGCTAGCTTGTAGCTAGACGTTGGCCTAGTTTGGGGCATTGTAAATGAGCTAACTTGTCGGGAAGCCGGATCGAGTTGGACTAAGTTCATAAGTGAATCTTATGGTCACTTGTATTAGGAAAATTTCAGCCCGAGAGTTAGATTTTGAGATTTGCAGGGAGATTTTGGCAGTGTGCCCACTTTTGGGCCTTACCGTGCACTTTGCCGTGAAAATGGGGTGTTGTGGAAAAGCATCAAGACGGGCTATTTTAGGAACGATATTTTAACCAAAGTCACTTATATAGTGGCTTATTGAATCGCTAAAAGATTTCCTGGAAAATCCTCTTAATATAGATTTTAGAGGGGGTGTGACAACTCAAGCACCATGTGTGTATACTGGTGAAACATGTGCAATGTCTCTAAAACCTCTTTAGGGGGAAATCCTAGGTAAACCTTGGGGTGGCCAAGGGTGTTTCGGTGGTCTTGGGGTTTTAGCCGTGAACCCTATCGCCATTAGACGACGTGTGGACAATGGTGTATTGTCGAGATTGTGTTGGTGGAAAATGCCATATTTTTATATCTGATTGTGCTATTTGAGTGTCAGGTCTCGCGGTTGTGCGAGCCAACATGTGTATGCTTTGAGATAGCATGCGAGCTCCAATATCTTATTATATTACGGGTCTGTATCCTCCCAAAAACATGAATTTGGGGTACAAAGGCTTTGAGAAGGCTGACTTACAAGGGGCGTGTCTCTTGGTAAGTGTCGCACGAGCCCTTTTTTCAGTTAAGGAAAAAGTCGGCCCGTGACAGTTGGTATCAGAGCCCTAGGTTGGGCAATTGGAATGTCTATGGATGTGAGTAAATATTTTTGAGACAATGTGAACATCATAAGGCTAGTGTAAGCCTCAGTAGAAAAACGGCTCGAGAGTAAGCCGCGAGAGTGCCCGATGGTACACGCGGGGAAGTGTAAATCCCCAATTGAGATGGATTGATGTGGGATAATATGAGAGCACATGAGAAGTGCTATTTTCATATGGGGTTGGCTCGGGTGTAGCCAAAATATTTGGGAGAGTCCGGAAATGGATGGGAAACTTGTCTACGAGAGACAAGCAAGTGGTTTATACATCGTTAATGTGTGAGAGATATTTGGAATGTATGAGAAACATCATGAGGGTGTCGATATGATATTGGCAAGAGTATATGTGTTTATGAGAACCCGATGTGAGGTTGATTAAAGTTGTATGGGGTTCAAAGGGACATGAAACCTTTTTCACATGGCAGTTGGATGCCAGAACGTGATAGAGAATCGAGATGAACCCTCTCGTAAGAGGCAATGACCGAAATCGGATGAGGACCCGATATTTCGTGTGAGTAGTTTGAGATGGTTTTAAGAAATAAATCCTTCGTACATGTTACGAGTAACGAGTTGATTGAATTCCCGTGAGCAGGAATGCCATTAGCTTAAGGCTACGAGCAATTAGTTGTTTGGATTCCCGTGTGTGGGAAAGCCATCAACTTAAGGATATGAGTAACGAGTTGTGTGAACTCTCTAAAGTGAAAATGCCAACAGAAGTGCAATGGCTTGAGATAGGCCAGAGTAAAAGTGAGGGAGTGAACCTAAAATGAGTTAGGTATCCCCAAAGACCCTTGTGGAATGCGATAACCATCGTGTTGGTTATGTAACGATCGCATGGCAGACAAAGGCCGAAATATTTTTGGCAATGTAACGTGCATGTAAAGGCAGAGTGACTTGTGAGTGATGTGAGTGTGGTCTCGGAAGAGCCGAGATGCGCATGTTTTGGAGAATGCTTGTGGCAAAATGCGACTACAAATAGTCGAAATAAGAGAGTGTGTACCAGTTACACTAGTAATGGGCCAAATGCGTGATTTTGGTCTTGAAGTGAGTTTGAGAATGATGATTACTTCGAGAAAGTGATCTAATGTCGAATAAATTTTCATGAAATGACCTTGGGAGTCAGCGTAGAATTGGAAAGAGTGCCGAAGTGGGGTGGGAAACACCCGAGGAAGTATAACGAGTTGGCTTGGTGCCTAAGGGTAATAAGGTGAGATGGCCAAGAGTGGTCGTGGGAATGATACAAGATGGAAATAATTATATCTGCGGCAGCTGAGTATCGAGACAATTGAGAAGCTCATGACAGAGCAAGTGACCCACAGTTGAGTGTGAGAATGAGATAGTTGCTAGTGATATGAGAGCAACTATGTGTGTCCCAAAGGGGAATAATGAGAAATTAGCTCCACCATAGGCTAATTGTTGATCGTGTGTGTGTTCGTCTTCGGGAGACCCGGTGTGCTATGTCGAGCGCCTTGAAAAACAGGTAGGCAGTGGGCCAGGGTGAAGAGAACAATTGATCTATTCATAATCAAAACAAGCAAAACCCCTTTGTTTTTATCAAAACCCATTCACGTACACGTGTATGGCGCCTTTTTTGAAAGAAGTTGATGTGTAAGAAAAGAAAACTCACGCACAAGAACGTGTAGAAAGTAGTGACCGAGATCAGAAACACTCATGCACGAGAGTTTGTATGGAGGTGTGACTGAGATTGAACATGAAAACTAATACATAATCATGTGTGTGGAGTTGTTCCACATGTAATAATGAGGATTCCTAGAATCTGCAAGAGCAGTGTGTTGGATTGGTAATCCAACCATATGTGGGAGCTTG
This sequence comes from Zanthoxylum bungeanum, assembly GCA_019454045.1. NCBI lineage: Eukaryota > Viridiplantae > Streptophyta > Magnoliopsida > Sapindales > Rutaceae > Zanthoxylum > Zanthoxylum bungeanum. The sequence goes on along the minus strand of SKCR01001382.1, from coordinate 230,222 downwards.
TGCCTAGTGATAGAGTTAAGCCATTATATCGAAAATAAAGACTTATGTACGGGAGTGTATATGATGGTGTTGTGTTTAGATATTGTGTGCCCAATTCATTATAAAGTTGTATAATGTTACTAACGTGGACATGTAATTTCATTCATCGATACAAATATTATTGCAATGTCTTCGCTGTGTGCCTTGTTTATAAGAATCGAAAGAGATTCATGATCAAATAAGATTTGAACAACCCTCAATTTATGTCATCGTCGAGGACGCCGATGAATGAAGTGGGGGAGGATGTCACGGTCTTAACTTAAGGCTAGGACGTTCAGTCACATTGTAAGGGAGCTCATATTTCGGGACATCAGTTTAAGGTCGTAAATGGTTATATGTACCATTCATGTACCCTTGTACTGGTGATATTTCATATGTGAAGCCTTATTCGGAAGTTTGCCTAGAGAATTAGAAACATGCTCGCTTGTCGCTAGCTACTAGCGTAGTATTATGGAGTTGTGAAGGAGCTTATGTTCCGGAATGCCGGATTGAGCTAGCTCCAAGTCCTAAGTAACTCTCATGGGCATATGTACTGGAGATATTTCACTCGTGGGGTCCCGTTCCTGAAGTTTATCGGGAGATTTAGAGATACGCTAGTTTACCGCTAGGTGCTTGCGTAATTTTGGTGCATTATGAAGGACCTTATGTTTCGGAGTGCCGGATTGAGCTCACTCCAGGTCCTAAGTGTTAGGGTTGGTGCTCTGAGCGTCAATCTGGATCGTATTTATATCCGATTCATGAATACGAGCAATACTTTTTTCCATGATATTATTAATTTAAATGGTAGCACCTCTTGTCTTTTATATACGTATTCGATCTAATTTCGATTAGATTGAAACTAAATCTGGTTTAGTGATATGTATATATATTAGACAAAGACCTCAGGATTTACAACGTAGTGCATAGTTGCAACATAGCTTGTAATTGACATTAGGAAGTGTCACTATAAGTTGTATATCCTTAAATTAAGTTCCTAGTCAAGATTTACTGACACGAGTCGGTTAGTAAAATCCACCGAGACCAGTATATGTCGTATATCGGACTTGGTCCGATGGTTTATCCCAATGAACCATAAGTCTTGGGAGACTCGTATAGACGTGTATGTGTTTATTTGATAAACACTGAATGACTCACCGAAGATTTCCTAATAGATGGTACACCAACGTCAATAGGAATCTTCTCGGGTTGAGTAGCATAGTGATTCTTTGACTTGAGATACCACTGTGGATATATGATTTATCCTCCACACTTAGATGGTAGTCACGTCACCGATCTATTTAGATCAGACCTCCGCTTATTCGTTGGGTGTGTACTCATGCTTATGATATCCTGTGTGTATCAAGAAATGATCCGTCAATTCTGTATACAGAGCATAGGTAGTCCATATGTGATTAGCAATCTGTTAAATCTATGGCCATAGTATACTTCGGAAGTGAGTTTCGAATGTTATTTAGATATTGCTAATAGATACGTCGACGAGATTATTCCTATAGAGATTTGACGTTTATATCTATATCTTTGGGATAATCTGGATATCTGTGATGGAGGGATTATACGTATACAGTGACATCGACCTGTATGATTCAGCGAGTTTATCAATGGTCGTCATAATTTACGGGTGAGTGAATTATGGACACGAAATTGGATTCTGTGACGGATATGACTGAATCTAGAGAGTTACACTAATAAAATATACTCGTAGAGCACTAGGGCAATTGCTATGAATAATACTGATTATTTATAACTCGTTTAATGGTTAAACGAAAAATACATGCAATCGGGACCTAATGGTCATTTCCAAATTAATGTGTATTTGTATTTAATACTTTTTTTTTTTGAAATCGTTGGAAACCCCGCCACCAAACCACCCATTCTGGGCCGCGGCGCAGGTAAAACCCCCGGCTGCCCCAGGCTCTTACAAGAAGTTGCACCCCCTGGATTCGAACCCATAACCTCAAGGTGAGTTTCTGGACCCTTCACCACCAAGCCACACCCCTTGGGGGCTTGTATTTAATACTTGATTTTATTAAATACACATTAATAAAATATCAAATTGTGATATTTGATATATATCATTTATATATATATATATATATATATATATATATATATATATATATTTCAATATTTAAAATAAATATAATACATTTATTAGGATATTTGTATTTAATTATTTAATTATTTAATGTTAAATAATTAAGTTAATTAATTAAAAAAAATTATCTTTTAAATGATTTTAGCCTTTTTAAAGTTGGAAATGGCATGGTTTCATTGGAACACATTTTTGTTCACTTTATTAAAGATAAGGTGTTAACTTTAATATTGTAAAATGTGGACTAATGAAAATCGAACAAAATTTAAATACTTGATATTTATTTTTTTTCTTGAATTTCGGCCAAGATGGAAAATATATAACAAAATTGTTTTTTTTCATTTTTCATACTAAGACAAGTTCAACAAAATTTTACAAAGTGAGTTGAGAGAAAAATGAAGAAAGAAAGGAAAATCAAATCCAAAAATTTGAAATTTTTGTAAGTTTCTTACACTTTCTTCTACATTAAAAATGTTTCTACTATTCTTAACTTCAAATTGTGTTGTTAAGTTTGTTTCTCTACTCTTTAAGTTTGTAATTAAATTTGTTGGAAGCTTGTTTGAGGATGTTAAGCATGTATGATTAATTTATTTGCTTATTATTGTAATTAAGCTTAATAAATTAATTAGAATTTTAAAGTTGTCATTATAGAGTTGATTAGCCATTCATAATTAACCTAGAATTGTTCTTGATTAATTTCATGATGGTGAGACTTGATTGGTGTGGTAATTGGATGATTAAAGTGTTGAATTTTGTCATTTAATGTAAATTATCTAATTTGAGTAATTTGTGAAATTAGGGTTCTTACCCATTCAAATTTTGGGGCTTTTCATATATATGAATAATTTGATGTATATTTGATGTATGTAAAATTTGGGATTGATTGGATATGATCTTGATGTGTTTTGAACAAATGGGCCAAATTGTAATTAATACAAAATATGGGCTGTTTTCGTAATTCTGAAAATCTGGGGAGTTTCGAAATTCTGAAAAAATTTCTGGTTTATGTTGAAAATTGTATAAAATTATTTTGGGATTGATTTGGAATCAATTAAATATGTATTTGACAATTTAAGGACCAAAATGATTAATTTACAAAGTGTAGGGGTCTCATAGCAATTAATTATAAATAAGATTTTTTAGATAAAAATTCAGTTTTTTATTTATTGAGAAATTAGAATAAATTGGTTTATTTTAATTGCCCAAGAAAAATATTTATCGGAAATAGTTTCGGAGTGAAAATACTCTAAAACGGCGAAAAACGGCGTTACCGGATAACGGCTGCCCAAATGATGAACTGGGCACTGTTCGGGCAGCCCACGAACTGTCCAAATATTTTTGGGGCTGACCTGGGCAGTCCACATGAGCATTGGTCGGTCGGTTCGGCCGGAAACGCGTTTTATGCTATTTTACGGGAAAAAAAAAAACGTTTTCGCAAAAGTTTCGCGATGTTTCTATACTATTTATGTCGTTATATGATATCGAATAAATATGTTTGGGTGAAATATGAATGAATTATTAATATAGGATATTAAATAATTTATTCGTAAGTTTAAAAATTTTAAACTACGATTTCGCTTGAACAACACTTCTTCTGTTGCGCTTCTCTGATTTGACCCCAACACTAAGTATCTCTCATGGGCCTATGTACTGGGGAGATTTCGCCCGTGAGGTCTCGTTTGGAAGTTTGTCAGGAGAATTAGGGATATGCTAGCTTATAGCTAGACGTTGGCCTAGTTTGGGGCATTGTGAAGGAGCTAACTTGTCGGGAAGCCAGATCGAGTTGGACCAAGCTCATAAGTGAATCTTATGGTCACTTGTACTGGGAAAATTTCAGCCTCAGAGTTAGATTTCGAGATTTGCCTGGAGATTTTGGCAGTGTGCCCACTTTTGGGCCTTACCGTGCACTTTGCTGCCGCGAAAGTGGGACATTGTGGAAAACCATCAAGACTGGCTCTTTTAGGGACGATATTTTAACCCAAAGTCACTTATATATTGGCTTATTTAATCGCTGAAAGAGTTCCCAGAAACTCCTCTTAATATAGATTTTAGAGGGGGTGTGACAACTCAAGCGTCATGTGTGTATACTGGTGAAACATGTGCAATGTCTCTAAAACCTCTTTAGGGGGAAGCATGGGTGAACCTTGGGGTGGCCAAGGGGGCTTCGATGGTCTTGGGGCTTTAGCCGTGAACCCTCTCGCCCTTAGACGACGTGTGGACAATGGTGTATTATCGAGATTGTGTTGGTGGAAAATGCCATATTTTTGTGCTATTCGAGTGTCGGGTCCCGCTGTTGTGCGGGCCCGCATGTGTATGCTTTGAGATAGCTTGCGAGCTCCAATATCTTATTATATTACGGGTCTGTATCCTCCCAAAAACGTAAATTTGGGGTACATAGGCTTTGGGAAGACTGACTTACAAGGGGCGTGTCCTTGGTAAGTGCAGCACTAGCCTTTTTTCCGTTAAGGAAAAAGTCGGCCCGTGACACTAGGCTAGAGGGGCACGGGAGGCTACTGCAAAAAAAAAAAAAAAAATTATAAAATAAAATAAAAATAAATTTATTGGAGCCCAATTGAGATTTGGAAAGAGGTAAACAAAATTATCCTTCCGTTATTTTATTTAATTTAACACATGAACCATCAGATGAAAATCCAACAACTCACACACAACCCCATCCCAGGCTAGAGTAATGGCTGGCAGAAGATAATAACTTGGAAATTTTAAACCATTGAGAGGGGAAACAAAACAAGCACTCATTCGATTTGAGTTACAGTTCCATTTATTTCAGAAAAGTGACCTGTTAATGGCAGAAAGACAATGAGTTTTCACCTCAAAGAATCCCCACTGTCTCGGTAATTGAAAGGCACATTTATAATAACTACAAGACGTTTCTCTGCGGATGCAAAACCCTATTCGATATGTGTCACTTTCAATCTTCATCCATCACAACTCATAAATACTTCTTTAAAACACTGACTTTGATCCTTCCCTTGATGTTTTACACTATTGAGCTTGAGTTTTGCAGAGCTACAAAAAGTTAACAGCTGTGCCATAATTACAGATTACAGAGGAGTGAAGCAGCAGCAATGGCAACAGTTGCCAGTACTACATTGATATGATTAAGAAAAGTTTACAAGGAAAGAAAATACCCCCCACCCACCAATCTACTGTACATCATGAAATACTTCAAACATTTAACACCTTAATTAGTTAGAGAAAAAAAAACCCCACCCAAGAAAAAACATTTAAAAAAAAATGTAAAAAAACTAACACAATTCATGGAAATTTTGAACAAAGTAACAAACACTTTAAATGCTAAGAAGATCTGGTGGTGGTGATTGTGGTGGCACAGGCCTTTGATAATCTTTTGGGTCCTTGGCTGAGGCATTAGGTGAGTCTAGACTAGTTCCGCCTGATGGTGGTGAGGACTCTTCTCCCTGTTTTGAACTTGGTGACTTTGGCAGTTCTGTTAGAATTTGAACCACTTCACGCATTGTTGGGCGCTCTATGGCCTGTTCTTCGACACAGAGCATTGCAATGTAGAACAAGTGCATCACCTCATTGAGAGGAACCGAGGGGAGTCGTGGATCTAGAATTTTAAGAACTCCTTCCTTGTTGGAGTCTGTCATTTTTCGAACCCACTGAACTATGTCCACACCATCACCAAATTCACCAACTGGTTTCCTGCCAGTAATTAGTTCCAAGAGGACTACACCAAAGCTGTACACATCACTCTTCTCATCAACCTTCAAAGTGTAAGCATATTCTGCAAACACAACACTGCTATTCAATTGAAAACCAAAACAGATAAATGAAATGGTTTTAAACAAATAATTTGCTCTCTATCGTTTATGTTTGATCAAAATTTGTTACAAAATAGTAATACCACTCTTGGAAAAAGTAACAAGCATCAAATTTTTTGGACTCTTGTGATTTTTATTGTCTGTGCATACCTCATTAATAGTCAAAAGGCTAATTATCAGAAATATGTACTTTCAAAGCTGCCTAAAATTTTATATACAGAAGCCTGTGAATGGTTGAACGGGAGAACTAATATTTTCAAAGACAATTTCAAAGCATCAATTATGTTTACAGGAATGTAGAGTCAAACTTGATCTAAATTGAAAGAAAAATATGGTAGCTTATGCAATTATGATTGAAAAGTACTCTGAGATAATTAATGGATAAAATCTCTACAGATGAACAAAAATAATTTCAAGATCAAATCATACCTGGTGCAATATATCCATAGGAACCAGCTATAGCAGACATGCACTCTGATGTGCCTGAATCTTGCAAGAACTTGGCAAGGCCAAAATCAGCAACATGAGCTTCAAAATTGGAATCGAGAAGGATGTTGTTTGATTTCACATCACGATGGACAATCAACGGTGAACAATCATGATGAAGATAGCAAAGCCCCTTTGCAGCCTCCACAGCAATCTTATACCTTGTATCCCAGTGCAAATGACCTCCTTTCTTGCCATGAAGAACCTCCCCCAAGCTCCCATTTGGCATGTACTCATAGACCAAAAGATTAGTCTCATGATTAGAACAGAACCCCAGTAACCTAACAATATGTCTATGTCTAATCCTCCCCAAAGTTTGTATCTCAGCATTGAATCCATGATCATGAGAAGAACCCCGGCTCATCACAGGTAGTCTTTTAACTGCAACTTGATCACCATTTGGCCTAGCCCCTTTGTAAACAATCCCTGCACCTCCTTTTCCGATTATATTATCCTCCTTCAAGCAATCGAGAACATCATCACAAGTTAAGTCCAAGCGCTGGAATGAAGTTAATTTCCAAGCGCGAGACTCGGTAGCCTTCTTCAACGATCTTGCCTTGATGATTGCGGCGACAGCGAACGCAATCGAGCACACAAGCAAACCAATAACAAGCAACAACTTCAGAGAAGCAGATAATGGACCTTTAACATGAGGCCGGTGGGTACCATTAGCAACACCATCTTTACAAGGCCCTAAGTAAGGACCACAGAGTTCCGGATTACCCAAAAACGAAGTGTAATTGAAGTAACTAAACTGACCAGTCCCAGGAACTAAACCGGAAAGATTGTTGTAGGAAAAATCAACACTGGTTAAACTCTGCATAGTGGCTATAGAAGCAGGGATGGTACCCACAAGGTGATTTCTTGACAAATTCAGATAATTCAAGATCCTCATACCTGTAAGCTGATTAGGAACCTCCCCAGAAAGTTCATTTCTACTCAGATCAACAAAAGTTAAAAGCTTACATTGACTAATCTCCAGAGCAATCCTGCCAGAAAACTGGTTGTTACTAAAATCCATTTTTGAAAGCTGCTGTAATTTTCCGATCTCGGGTGGGATTTGGCCCGAGAACTTATTCCCATCAAGCAAAAGCTTCTGGACACCGGAAAAATTGCCGATACTCGCCGGTAATGAACCCGAAAGCTGGTTGTTAGACAAACTAATTTGACCCAAATTGACCGAGATAGAATCGGACACCGGAAACTCGCTCGTTAAATAGTTATCCTGCAGCTCCACTTGACTGAGATTTGGTAACCCAAACAGACCTTTTGGTATAGATCCGTTGAGAAAATTTTCTCCCAAACGAATCCGAGTCAACGACACACATTTTCCCAAAGAATCAGGAATCGGACCAAACAAGAAGTTCCCCAAAGCGATTACAGTTTGCAAGCAGTTACCAGCACACATATCAGGTGGCAAAGTTCCAGTCAATTTGTTAGACGAAAGATCAAGGATCCTCAACTTGCCATTTGAGCCCAGTCTCTGAGGAATGCTTCCAGTAAAATTGTTCTCCCACAACTGTAACACTTCGAGCTCCGGCATCTCGCCAATATACTTGGGGATTTCCCCGAGAAGCTTGTTTCTAAACAGATTCAAAAGCGTCAAGTTCTTTAACTCTGCAAACGATTCAGGTATCTCGCCAGTCAATATATTGTTTGACAAATCCATTGACTTCAAGCTCTTTAAATAACCCAACTCTGTTGTTAATGACCCAGAAAGGGCATTCACTTGAAGAAACAGAGTGTCCAAGTTCTGCAGTCTTCCTATATCGGTAGGAATTTCGCCCGTTAGCCCACAGTTGGCAGCGTCGAATCTGACTAACGACGATAAGTTTCCGATTTCTGGAGGCAGACCGCCGGTATAACTGTTGTAATAACCAATGTAGAGCTGTTGTAGCTTCGTTAAGTTACCGATTTCGGCTGGGATTTTGCCTGCCAGCTCGTTACCAGAAACCGCCAAATATTCTAGAAACGGCCAGCTGCCGTACTCCGCGGGGATATGACCAGAGAAAAAGTTGCCACCCAGATGCAAGTGGCGTAAGTTTCTCAGCTGGGTAACAGCAAGCGGTAAGTCACCGGTCATGTTGTTGTTATACAAGTCGAGAACTTGTAAGTTACCGAGCTGTGATAGCTGTGAGGGGGATGAACCATTGAAGACGTTGTTGGAGAGGTTCAGGAGACGGAGAGCGGAGAGGGCGGAGATATCCGGCGGAATAGGGCCGGAGAGTTGGTTGGCGGCGACGGAGAGGTTTTGCAAGAAGCGGAGGTGGGCCACGTCGGGAGAGAGAGTGCCAGAGAGGTTGAGACCGGAGAGGTCCAAAGAAGTGACGTGACGTCGTCGGGGGTCGCACGTGACCCCAAGCCATGCGCAGTGGCTGGTTGTGGCGTTCCACGTGGCAAGGGACGATTGGGGGTCGTCGGTGATGGATGCTTTTATAGAGAGAAGAGCTTTGTATTCTGGGATTGTGCGGGACTGTGAAATGTGGAGTAGGAGGAGTATGAGTAGAATGAAGAGTCTCCTCATTTCTGTGTTGTGGGTTTCCAGAAGCAAAGTGAGGTTAGTGAAGAACATGAATGAGAAGGTCTGTCTGATTTTATTTAGCTTTGAATTTTTATTTTTATTTTTATTTTTATTTTTATTTTTATTTTTATTTTTTGAAAATGAAATAAGGATAGCATTTATTTATTATTTGTATTTGTTGATGTTTAAACTTTTTCATCATTGCCAAAAAGGTTCATTTATTTTAATTTTGGACTCTTATTGTTCTTTAAATATGAATATTTAAAAAAAAAAAAAAAAAAAAAAGTTTACGTGTTCCTTTTTGGTTTATTTTCTTTTCATATATACATGTGGTCAAACTTCAAATAAGAGAGGCTCCTCCCTTTTTCTCATTCCAATAGAAATCCAGTGAATTAGCTTGCTTTCAATTCTATTAACTTTTTTTATTAGTGATAAAAAAAAAAGTGCTCTTAAAAAGTTAACTAAGAAAAGAAAATAGAAACACAGCAGAAAGCTAAACAACACTGGGCCTCGACTATACGAGTCCACTTTTTTCCTGTAGATGTCGAGATTCTTTTGATCAAAATTTGAGAATCTCTCATTTTCTTACATGGATAAATTCATTATATATATATATATATTGATTGTTGATGGTGATTTTTGTGACCAAGTGTTTTGAACAGTTTGGCAATGATAGAGAGAGAATTTCTTCTTTCAGGAGAACGAATATTCTGAGGGTATTGATCATTCTGTGACCAGGCATAATATTCAGACCCGGTCTCTCAATTTTAACCGACATGTGGGCATAACATGGTGCAGATATCAGAGACCGATAATATCATAGCCGACCCCGACCACAATAACCTGGTAGCTCGGTTCAGTCATATCCTTCTTCCCTCGGATATTATGGGTCAGGTCGGAAGCAGTTGGATTAATTCGGCACAATATTTGGTTGTCCTCCTGACGCCAGACGTGTGACCGGGATCGTTTGGACATTTCCCTTGACATGTACCACCGCATCAAAGATCTTAACAGGCTGTCTTCATTATTGTTGAGTATGGTAGTGCCCAAAACAGAATAATTTAATGAAGAGTCAGATGACAGACTTGCTTTCGGCGAAGCAGTTGGGGCAGAGAGCCCATCAATCAGCAGGAAATCCACGTGAAATAGTGTTATTTTTTCCTTAGTATATAAAGGGAGAGTAATCTCATTTGTAAGGGTTAGCAAAATTTTACTCAAAAGTATTCCTTGTAAGAAACACTAAGTGAAACAGCTCGGTATCACACGGCCACCCTTGAGAAGAGGTCGGTCGAGCTTGATTCAGTAATCAAAGCAGTATACCACTTTGTTCCCGTGGACGTAGGCTGGACCTATTCCGCCGAACCACGTAAAATCCTTTCTCGATTCTGTGATTGTTTTCATTTTTCCGCTAATTTTGTTTTTGGCCCCCCATAACCAAACAAATTCACGGTTGGAGGAGGATTGTTCGAGAAGCGGTATTCCGAACCTGCCCCTGGAATGAAAATCACCCGTCAACAGTTGGCGCCGTCTGTGAGGAACCGAACAAAAAACATTTGACGTAGTAAGACAATGGCGGGAGACGGGAACCACAGATCGTCGAAGGGTTCAACAACTGAGTGGATGGAGAGAATGGAGGAAAGCATGAGAAATGAAAGGGAGATAAACCAGACCTTCATGAAGTCCATGATGGAGAAACTGAAAAAGTTAGAAAAGATGAACGAAGAAAGGTTGGAGGCTGGTCCAAGCCTGAGGAGAGATGAGATAGCAAAGGGAAAAAGGGTTGTAGATCTGGGCGGAGATGATGAACCCGGGAGGAAGAATGGAAGGCATGGTGGGGGAGATCGAGAGGTTTCCAGCCACGGCGTACGTCGTGCTCGGAGTAGAAGGCGTGAAGAAGTCTGCGGGAGGCAGCACGATAATACTGACGACCAGATTAAGGAATGGTTCAGGAAATAGATGAAAAAGTGGGAAGTGTCATATAAAGTGGTGTAAATAGTTAGATCGGGTACCTATCTTTTGGAACAGCTGGACAGTACCCGACTCAATAAGCCTTGGAATGCCGAGATGCTGATAAAGTACTTCTAGTAAATCTCCTTCTTGTGCTGCAGAATGAAATGTAAAAGAGGTGGTCAAAAGCCACCAATTAGGACTGAGACGTAGAATGAAATGTAACGCTTGGAATGGGCAGAATCTGCACGCCACCCTATGCGGATGAACGAGCTCGTCCTAAAGAAGCTGTGGCAGTAGTTCGACCTGCCGAATCTTCAGATTCACGGCCAAGATGGTCCTCATGGAGCGGCAGACGAACTGTGAGAGTGGGCTGAGAAGGTGCAGTCGGATAGGTTGGCAGCTTGGCTTTTCCCTTAGCTTTAGAGGAATCGGACTAGTCAGCTGTCGCCGAGAACTTCCAGTTGCCCCATGGCCGGCCTTTTTGGCCAAGCTCTTCATCCACCCCTTGACTTCGCCCGACTTCGTCATTCCTGCAGAATACAAGGCAGAAGGCATGGTCAGTTTCCGAGTATGGGTAACCTCAATCAAATTTGAGTTGAGTATAAAAAATTTGTTAACATGTCATGAGATAACTACCTAGTCGTCCTAGGGACTGTGGAGGTGTGTTCCGAATGAGGCCAGACTCTACAAAGGCGGCGTCATTGACAATACTCTTCCAGGAGCTGGAGAAACATCGGGCTTTCTTAATCCTGGTCCAGACCTCATGACTGACTTTGGGAGGATCCCTTCAGCACGCTGAAAAGGTTTGGGAAGTTATTATTTTTTTCATAAAATTTATGGAAAAGACTAAGGGATCAGGTCCTCACATCATTCCATAAAGACGTCTGGGACGTCTATCTCTTCAAAAATTGTAGACAGAGACCGACCCCAGTCGCCCGTGGCCCAGAACCAGGGTTCTTTGAAGTTTTTGTTGGTCTAGGGGAGCTCGGTGATGAGAGCAGGTACATCAGCATAAGAAGATAGATAATACCAACTGTGATGAGATTTTGGGTTGGCCTTCAGTTTGTACAATCTTTGCAGCTCCACAAAGGTCGGCTCTCTTAGGCCCACTCGATGCCATATCACATAAAGACTGGCCAGTATCCTCCAACTGTTTAGATTCAGCTGGCAGGGAGCAACTTCCATCGAGGCAAGTATCCTCGCAAAGTATGACTGAATAGGCAGTCGCAAGCTGCATTCGAAGAAAGATGGGAGGATGGCCACGGAGCTGGACTCGGGCCCGCTTTCAAACTCACCAAGGCCCGGGACCTCGAGCACTATGTCTATGGGGACCTCATACTGGTGGCGGAGTATGCTGAAGGCGTCTTCCGTGTGTTGGACAATTATGACCCATAACATCACTATTTGTAAAGAACATTGTGTTTTTGTACAAATTATCTATGTGACAAAAGGAAATTGTTATTTTATCATTATTGTAATTAGATCACTTGGATATATATTAATGATAAAAGCCCATATGGTTAAATCGTATTAATAAGATATGAGATAATATTAATCCACGAAAGGTTTAATCATTAAATATCCATAGTCGTAGTATTATCGAGACTGGACATTGATAATATGGAATAGACTAGTATTACACTTGTGCACGTTATGGAAGCTTAACGGCGTAGTTCTCATATATTTAGGTACTGGATACTTATGCAAGTGTAATAAGAGGTTCTGTTAGCCGTTGGACCGGGAACAGTTCGCTCTGGATAGACCCACTCGGAATCTCATTGGTAGTATGACTATGTGTCTATGGGAATCCGAATCAGGGTATGTGTATGTGATCTTTAACCTGAGACTTACATCGCTATTACTTGCAATAATCAGTTTACTTTAGTATTGGTCGTCTGGAGCTTTAACAGATTATGTGTACGCCTGTATTGGGTTTACTGAGAATCGTAGTGTATTGGATGTGATGTCAAGATGGGAGTATCATTTCAGTCATATGGAGATGATGGTCACACAGGATACGAAACTAGTACTCTTAAAAAGCTGCAGCTATCGGGATAGTATGACTAGGTCATGGCTTCCCGATTACAGAGATTATTTACTCGGGATCTGATATATACTTCGTACGGGGCAGACACAAAGCCAGCCCTAAGCCTAGCATGTGACATCCGATACTGGATCGTATTATATATTACATAATATTAGTATTACTACGACTGATACAGATGATATTCCTCTGCGAATATTTCTGGAGAATTGGGTAGGCACGGTGCTTTGCTAAAAGCCAACCATGTCTTGTAAATCGGTGAGAACGTGGTACGGGGTACGCACGTGTTCGGATAGTCCGATAACCGTATTTACTGCCAACATATCCAAAAATCTATTGGGTCACTTCCCAAAGATTCACCAATGACATTTGACTCAGATAGAATTAATCTGGGATTAATTATGAGAGAGAAAATTAATCTGGGATTAAATTCGTCTAGAAGAGAGAACGCGATTAATTTAGAATTAATCGATAAAATAAATTTAATAATTAAATTGGATTTTTCTACTTAATTTATTTATTTGTGGCTAAAATAATATATCGAATATATTGATTGAAATCGGATTTCAATACGAAATTAAAATTGGATTTTAATTCGGGCGAACGAATTAATTTAGAATTAATTCGAAAGTGACTATCGTAATAATTTTGCGAGGCATAATTATTTAATTAAATTGGATTTAATTATGGAGCGACGGTAAATTCGTTTAATCAGAATTAAACGAACCCGATAAAATTGCCCAAGTCAAGTTGTGTGTTGAGTAAGCCAACTCAAATTTTGAATTTTAAAATATGGTGGGACCACATGACTTACATCAAATGTCATTAATTGATGTAAGTAGTTGGCTTATAATTAAATACTTTTTTTAACACACACCTACCAAGTTTTTGAAACTATTCAATCTCTCTTTCTCTTGGCTTGGCCGAATCCTTCTCTCTTTGGTTTGAAATTTTGCTTCAAAATTTCAACAAAGCTAGCATTTGGAGGAGTCAAATAAGGTGATAGGGAAAATCACCCAAGGAACAAACAACACAAACAACAAGCTTGGAGCTTCATCCAAAAAGAAATTTTTGAAATTTCTCCATATACAATGTAAGTGATTCCGACACTTTACTTGATTATTTCACACATAAAATCACATTTAGGATCTTGTGGCATGTCTTAGAGACTAACAATGGTATCTAGAGTCTTGCTAAATATGATTTTGAAATCTAGGGTTCATAAACTTTAATTAGGAATTTTTGCTTGGAGCATGAAAATTCAAATTTGAGTTGTTGGTTGATGTTAGATGATGATAACTTAGAGTTGTGCATTGTTGGATTGTTGAAAAATTGATTGGATCAAATTTCCTCAATTCCCTTATGTTGGCCGAATCTATACCCTAGTGTAACTCATGGTGTTTTTTAAATTTTGACACTTGGATGTGTTAATGGCATGATATATATGATGAATGTTGATTTAATTGGATTGGAATCAAATTGCATATTAATTTCTTGTCATTGCCGTGAGATAAGCATGTTTGTTGGAGACTTGATTTTACTTCAATTTGTGTTGGACATGAATTGGAATGATAAGCATGATTAATTAGATTAATTAATATTTTGGAAATGTTAGATTGATTAATTAGTTATGTTAATTACACTTAAAATAAATTAATGTAATATTTGGAATATTGTATTAATGTAAATTAGTCTCTAAAATACTAAATGGGCTAATTTAGTTATATTTGGATTAATGGGCTTAGTTGGGCCAAGTTTGGTTGTGTACAATTGGGTTGGATCCAATTGGGCCTAAACTATTTCCATAAAAGTCTAAAATATGATTTTTGGGCCTTTAATTATCTAATTGGGCCTAATGGGCCAAAAATAATTTATGGCATATGGTGATTCCTAAATGGGCCAAGGCATTATGGGTTTGATCCATAATGGCCAAAAGTCAATGCCTAAAGAATTAATTAAAGCCCATTGGACCTAATGGAATTGGCATTGGATGCTAAATGGGTCTGTGAGACCATTTGGATTGGATTTGGAATCCAAGTCTAAAAAGGCCATTATTATAATAAGTGTAATTGTTTAATTTGGAATTAAACTTGAATTAGTATTGAATACAATTTAAATTTGATTTAATATTGTAGTTCGATATAATTCAAGAATACTTACTTTGAGTATTTATTCTTAAACGAGTTGGACTCGCGCAAATCAAATCGTTGTATGAACATTGGATGGTCATTAATTGAAGAATTAATTAATTGGATTACATTGATTGACAACATGATATGTGTGAATGCTTTGATGTATTGTTTGAATAATGTATATCAGATGGATATTAGATGGGTGGGGGCAATTTTGGAAATTATTGTAAATATTGTATTTATTTGAAATTGGACCTGCGTGTCCAATCTATAACCTCTTATTCTCATTGTATTTCTCTTCTCACCAATTCCCCTCAATGTAAATGAGGTTTATTATAGTGTTATGTAATTAGGTATATAAAAGAATGTAAAGTTCTAGCGGAAGAGAGAAATTTGTTCTAAGAACAAAATGTAATTGAATACCCATCCGCATATCATTATTATATTTATCGCGTCTTATTATGCTTTTAGAATGCATGTTTAAGGGTGTATGATGAGACCTAATCAAAGATAATAAATTGGTTATCAATTTACGAAAAATGGCCTCGCATTTAATATTAAGTGTTTCCTTCCATTGAGTGGTTATCTCTCAAAATCCAAGATTGGCTTTGATTTGTTGGCCAAAGTCAAGATCATTGTCTATCGCGGATGTGTTTGAACCATGAAAGCTTTGTTAATATCGCATGTCTTGGGCAGTTGTGACTTGTTGGCCAAAGTCAAGGTCACTTTGGTTCATCGACGTGGATTACGAAGCTTTCCCACTGTCAATGGGTCGCGCTTAACTGGAATCATTAAGCTTGTTGAGCCAAAGCCAATGCTTAGTTGATTTAGAGGAAACATGTTAGGAAATATATTAAATATATGTTTCGGACTTGGATGTCCACCTACCAAATCTAGGAATTGGATGAGATCCAATTGATCTTAGAGATCTACCTAGTTAAATTTTATACAGCTTGTTGGCCAAAGTCAATGTTGTGTATTATTTAACGGGATCCTAGCCCACTAGGAAACTAGGTTTCCCGAGTACTCAACGGAGGGCTAGAGGCTCGCCGAAAATTAGTGGGAGGCTAGTATTAAATTTACAATTTCGTTTAATACTCGCTAATATGCGCACTCTATTATTATTTCTCGTTATTATATATATTAGTTGGACTAATATTATTTATTTATTATTTTCTTTGAATATTTAGATTGTACTCAACACTACTCCATTTGTAGTTGGTTATATAGTTGGACTATAGTAACCATTGCATTTGAGTGTACCCGAAATATTTGATTGGATAGTTGGACTATAGCAATCAAAATGGCTGGAAAGATAAGTGTTAGGGACATAATCATGGGTGAAAATATTTTTAACGGCGTAAATTTACCAAACTGGGAAATGAACTTCATGATAGTCCTGGGAGCTGAGAAGTTGCTCTATGTAATAGAGAGACCTCTCGCGCCTGAGCCCGGACTTGAGCGGCCAGTGGAGCATGAGCTTTGGAAGACTCATCGTGATGATAACCTTATTACTCAATCTGTTATGCTTGATGCAATGACTCATCAGTTTCATCGTCAGAACAAGGGATTGGATCCTTATGCGATGATGTTGAAGTTGAAGGATCTTCATAGATCTAATCTTAGATCTCAGAAGTATGATTTGCAGAAGAAGCTCTTTCGCTCTCGTATGTCAGAGGGTACATATGTCGACCACTACGTGTCGCAGATGATTACTGACATCGAACAGCTGGGTCAGCTGGACATTACCTTCGAGGCCGAGACTTCCATAGATTTGATCTTACAGTCTCTGCCCGACTGCTGGGGTGGATTCATCATGAACTATAATATGATAAACCAAGAGAAAACTCTTGGAGAGTTAATGGCTATGCTGAAAGAGGCAGAGCCAGAGCTTCTGAAAGGCAAGAAGCGCGAGACGCATCTTACTTCGACATCCAAGAAGGCCGAGGCTTGGCCGAAGACTTCTGGGGGTGTGAAGAAGAAGAAGAAGAAAAATAAGGGCAAGACTCAATCATCACAGTCTTCTGGGAAGACGAATGACAAATCCCAAGACGGCTGCCTACACTGTGGCAAACGGGGTCACTGGAAGCGTGACTGCCGTAAGTTCAAGATGGACTTGGAGGAAGCTAAGACGGGCAAGGCTCCGGCTTCAGGTATGTTTGTTATTGAAATAAACATGTCCACTACTAGTTTTAAAAATTGGATTTTTGATACTTGATGTGGTACTCACATATGTAATGATGTGCAGGATTTGCAGATTAGCATGAGACTGGCTTCAAGGGAGATCGAACTGCGAGTCGGAAATGGGACGAAAGTCACCGTTTTGGCCGTTGGCACCAATGTTTTGAATATGCCCTCAAGGCATGTACTTACATTAGGCGACTGTTATTTTGTACCTAGTTTGACTAGGAATATTATCTTTGTATCTAGTTTAACCCGATGCGGGTATACCTTTGTATTCAGGAACTTGGGTGTTTTGTTTATAAAGATAATATTGAGATATGTACAGCAGATGTGAATAATGTTCTTTATATTTTGAATATAAACGAATCTCAAACATATAACATGACAAACAAAAAGCTCAAATTGAGTAAAACCGATGAGACTTATTTGTGGCATTATCATCTGGGACACATAAACAAAACTCGTATATCCATACTTTCGAAGAATGGATACTTGGACGGATTTGATCCTAATTCATATGATGTATGCGAATCTTGTTTGTTATGCAAAATGCCTAAAATATTTTTTAGTGGTAAAGGTGTACGTGCCACCGAACTGTTAGCTCTCGTTCATAATGACGTATGTGGGCCCATGTCTAGTCAGACTAGAGGTTAAGGGTGGCAGTTTAGCCCGCGGCCCGGCCCGGGGTGGAAAAAGCCCGGGCCGGGCCTTAAAATGAAAGCCCGGCCCGGGCCAAAATTAAAAAAATATATATATATATATAAATATATATATATATATATATATATATATATATTTAATATGTTTGTATCATTTTTAACATTTAAATTGTTAATTTATTAATGAAACTTGTGATTTATTTATAAATTGTCTTTGTATATAGTGTAACTATATTTTATATTTATATATTTTTAAATTTTAATTTTTTTTTAATTCGGGCCCAAAAAAAAGCCTGGGCCAGGCTTTTCCCAGGCCCGGGCTTTTTTTTGTTGGCCGGGCTCAGTCCGGGCTTACAAAAGCCCGGCCCGGCCCGGCCCATTGCCACCTTTACTAGAGGTGGATATGAATACTTCGTAACCTGTACGGATGATGCATCGCGTTATGGTTATGTGTGTCTTATGAAACATAAGTCGGAAACTTTTGAGAAATTCAAAGAGTTTCAACACGAAGTAGAAAAACAGACTGGCAAAAGTATTAAAATATTGCGGTCGGACCGTGGTGGAAAATACTTAAGCAATGAGTTTCAAGATTACTTGAAAAAATATGGTATTCTTTCACAGTGGACTCCTCCCGGAACACCTCAATTGAACAGTGTGTCCGAATGGAGAAACCAAACTTTGTTGGACATGGTAAGGTCAATGATGAGTTGCACAGAGCTACCAATTTCCTTCTGGGGATACGCATTAAACAGTGCAATACTTATTTTGAATAAGGTTTTGTCAAAGTCTGTTGAACATACTCCATATGAAATATGGACAGGAAAGAAATCGGGTTTCTTATTCCTGAAGATTTTGGGATACTGGGCATATGTTAAACGTTTGGATAGTATCAAACTAAAACCCAAATCGGATAAGTGTCTATTTGTAGGTTATCTTAAGGAAACGAAAGGATATTATTTATACAACCCACAAGAGAACAAAGTATTTGGTGCTCTCCATGCAGTTTTCCTAGAAAAGGAATTCATGAATGCAGTGGTAAGTGGGAGGAAAGTAGAACTCGATGAAAATCGGAGTGATACTGTTCCTGGCACCGACCCCCTCACGGAATACGAACAGTCCATCAAAGATGAGATTGTTCCACAATCTTCTGAATCACAAGAACCGTGTAAGTAGGAGAGAGTCAGAAAACAACCTGAGAGGTATGAGTTTCTGATCTGACCTCATGTAGACATTAATCTTATTGAGGAAGATGAACCGGCTACGTATGAGAAAGCGATACAAGGTATCGACTCTACTTTATGGCAAGAAGCCATGAAATCCGAAATGGATTCCATGTATACCAACCAAGTTTGGACACTGGTTGATGTACCAGAAGGCATTAAGCTTATTGGTTGTAAATGGGTCTTCAAAAAGAAGACATACATGGTAGGCAACATACAAACGTACAAAACTAGGCTTGTAGCTAAAGGGTATCGTCAACGACATGGTGTCGATTATGACGAAACCTTTTCACCCGTTGCCATGATTAAATCCATTTGGATAATGCTTGCTATTGCTGCATATTTTGATTATGAAAGATGGCAGATGGATGTCAAAACCGTTTTCCTTAACGAAAACCTTTTGGAGGATGTTTATATGCAACAACCTGATGGTTTTGTCATACCAAGACATGCAAACAAGGTTTGCAAGTTAAACCGATCCATTTATGGACTAAAGTAGGCATCGCGTTCTTGGAACCATCGTTTTGATGAGATCATAAAAGAATATGGTTCCATTCAAAACGAAGATGATTCTTGTGTATATAAGAAGGTCAGTGGGAGCGCACTGACATTCATTGTCCTATACGTTGATGATGTATTGCTTCTTGGAAATGTCATTCCCATGCTATAATCGGTGAAAGCTTGTCTTTCATTAAAATTCTCCATGAAAGACCTGGGAGAGTAAGCCTTTATTCTAGGAATAAGGATCTACCGAGATAGATCTAGAAAGTTGATGGCACTCTCCCAGAGCTCGTACATTGACAAAGTGTTGAAGAGATTCAACATGGATCAGTCCAAGAGGGGGCTGCTTCCGGTGTCACATGGCGTCTCTCTATCTAAGGATATGTGTCCTAAAACTCAAAATGAGAGAGATGCAATGATTCGGATCCCGTATACTTTAGCATTCGGATCGATCATGTACGCCATGATATGTACGCGACCTGATGTCTCATATGCTGTGAACATGTGCAGTCGCTATCAGGCCGATCCAGATGATGGTGACTGGATTGCTGTAAAGAACATCCTTAAGTATCTTAGACGAACTAAAGATGTTTTCTTAGTCTATGGGGAATGAGAACTTGAGGTGACTGGGTTCACCGATGCAAGTTTTCAAACCAATAAAGACGATTGTAAGTCGCAATCAGGGTACATATTTTATTTGAACAACAGAGCAGTGAGCTGGAAATCTTCTAAGCAAGAGACTGTTGCCGATTCAACAACAGAAGCGGAATATATTATTGCAGCTGAGGCAGCAAAAAAAGCAGTTTGGAGCCGTAAATTCCAAATTGGATTAGGTGTAGTTCTGTTAGCAGCTGAGCCCGTACCTTTGTATTGTGACAATAATGGGGCTATCGCACAGGCTAATGAACCACGGTATCATCAACGATCCAAGCATGTACTTCGACGATTTCATCTGATTCGTGAGATCATACATCGTGGTGATGTGAAGATTGAGAAGATCGCATCAGATGGTAACATTGCAGATCCGTTGCCGAAGGCTATATCTCAGTAAAAGTTTGAGCGACATGTACATAGTTCAGGTATTAGATACTTGAGTGATTTGTTATAGCTTATAGGCCAAGTGAGAGATTGTTGGACAATTATGACCCATAACATCACTATTTGTAGAAAATATTGTGTTTTTGTACAAATTATCTATGTGACAAAAGGAAATTGCTATTTTATCATTATTGTAATTAGATTACTTGGATATATATTAATGATAAAAGTACATATGGTTAAATCAGATTAATAAGATATGAGACAATATTAATCCACGAACGGTTTAATCATTAAATATCCATAGTCGTAGTATTATCGAGACTGGACATTGATAATGCAGAATAGACTAGTATTACACTTGTGCGCGTTATGGAAGCTTAACGGCATAGTTCTCACATATTTATGTATTGGATACTTATGTGATGAGTGGTAAATATATCACTATTTCCCACTCATTTGACCTAATATTTTGTATAGATTCTTGAGTTTTGTGAATATTTTGATGTGTTTTGTGTTATTTTGTAGTTAAGTAAAGTTTTAGGACATACTGGAGGTGATTTAAGGCCAAAACAGTGAAAAAGGACAGCAAATGGTAGAATCATCATTTGGCATGTCGAGCCGCGCTCCACGCGTCGCGACGCCTAACATGCACCGGTCTGTGCTAACTGCGCCGCTTCATGCTAAAATACGCCATGCCACGTGTCAAAATCTGAGAAGTCTGCTAACATGCGCTAGATACTAACGTGTGCATGCCATGTGTCAACATCAGATGAGATCTGCTAACGTGCACCATGCCACGTGTCATCATCCTATGGTGCCGATAATCGCCACGTGTCGCCAACGTGTCATCCATGTGTCAGCCACGTAGACGTCCACATCAGCAACATGCCAAGTCAATGTGCCACATCATCGCCATGTCATCATCAGCCAATCATTGCATGCCACGTGTCGCAATCTTATGGTGCCGACAATCCACATCGTCATGTCATCGCCATGTTATCGCAATCATTCAGCTCTTAGCCGCCTCTGCCACGTGTCACCTTATCACCTTATCCACTCACCACGTGTCGAACTCTCCGTAAGCCACGCCTTAAATCGTGCGCGTCGCGTCGCTACGCGCAGGGCCTATCGACGCCTATAAATTCAGCTCGAGATTTCAGTTTCAGATGTACCTTTCTCTCTGTAATTCTCTGAATAAATAAGGAGTTTGTATCTAGTTTTCTTTAAATTTCAGTTTGGTAATTAATTTTAATTACTTTCTGTAATAGTAATTTACTTTCTTTACTTTTTCAGTTTTTACTATTCAGCTACGAGGAGGTAACTTCCTCATGTTATGGTGAAATGTAAAACTTTTATTACTGTTATTTAGATTAATCTCCCTTAATTATAATATATTCACTATTTAAAACTTGACTTAACAAGGATATCGCTATATTGGTCGGTTGGTAATTAATTATAAACTGGTTTTAACCTGACTAAGTATAGATACCGTCTGGTTGGTCGGTTGGTAATTATCGCCTATATGGCTGGTTTATGGACAAATAATGATACCGCATTTATGGTCGGTTGGACGTAATTTGACTTAATCAGGATACCGCCTATATGACTGGTTGGTAATATCACACAAGTTAATATATTATATTAAGGGAGATATAAAAAATAGTAGTGATAAAAGTAGATCATCTAGCCCTAGTATTTTCTTTTATTGTATTTTTCTTTATTTACTTTCAAGCATTTTACTTTTCAATATTTTACTTTATGCCTTTTATTTTATTTAAGTTTTTACTAGCCCTAGTTATGTGTCGTAACTAAGTTAGTTATCTGGGGTTGTGATGAATTCCAATATCACCAGTTTATAAAGGGTTATTTTATAGTTTGGGTAATATAAAGGTTTATTTATTAAGTCTTAAGCTTAATGCTTCTTGTTAACTGGCCATTAATAAGATTGATCTGGTAAACTTAAAATGAACTTGGAAAATAGATTTTAGGTTTAAGACCCTAGACTCAATAGCCCACGATCTTCCTTGAGGATAGATAACCCTTTAATATATTTCCTTACAGGATAGGAATATACCTGTCGGGCGGAGGTAGCCATAATTGGAACTTAATCTTAATGAATCCAGGTAATTTGGTTGACATAGACATATGGTTCAATTGGATTATACTGGGTATTTGCATCTAACCATCGACATAGGCTTTTGCATAATTTCAAGTTCCAGGTTAGTAAACCGAAATATTACACAAACAAGAAATAACCAATTCATCTTTAAAAAGATATTGGAAGAAATCACAACTCTGGATAGTTTTATAAATTTGAATTTTCCTCAACCTACTTTCACTTAATTTTATTTATTTGTTTTTAAGTTTAAAGTCATCACCCAGTCAATCAATCAATCTGTTAGATACTAGTAATCATTTGGCCTCATAAAAATTAATAGCTTAGGTTTTAAGTCCTCGTAGGATCGATACTTTTTATATTACTTGAACGATACGTGTGTTTGCGTTATACGCGTGTGATTTCGCACCGGTCATTATGCAAGTGTAATAAGAGGTTCTGTTTGCCATTGGACCGGGAACAGTTCGCTCTGGATAAACCCACTCGAAATCCCATTGGTAGTATGATTATGTGTCTATGGGAATCCGAATCAGGGTAGGTGTATGTGATCTTTAACCTGAAACTTACATCGATATTACTTGCGACAATCAGTTTAATTTAGTATTGGTCGTCTGGAGCTTTAACAGCATCTGTGTACGCCTGTATTGGGTTTACTGAGAATCATAGTGTATTGGATGTGATGTCAAGATATGAGTATCACTTCATTCATATGGAGATGATGGTCACACAAGATAAAAAAACTAGTACTCTTAAAAAGCTGCAGCTATCAGGATGGTATGACTAGGTCATGACTTCCCGATTACAGAGATTAGTTACTCGGGATCCGATATATGTTTCGTACGGGGCAGACACAAAGCCAGCCCTAGGCCTAGCATGTGAAATCCGATACTGGATCGTATTACATATTATATAATATTAGTATTACTACGCCTGATATAGATGATATTCATCGGCGAATATTTCTGGAGAATTAGGTAGGCACGGTGCTTTGCTAGAAGCCAACCATGTCATGTAAATCGGTGAGAACGTGGTACGAGGTACACACGTGTTCGGATAGTCCGATAATCGTATTTACTGCCAACATATCCAGGAATCTCTTGGGTCGCTTCCCAAAGATTCACCAATGACATTTGACTCAAATATAATTAATTTGGGATTAATTATGAGAGAGAAAATTAATCTGGGATTAATTGCGGTAAGAATTAATCTGGGATTAAATTCGTATAGAATAGAGAATGCGATTAATTTAGAATTAATCGATAAAATAAATTTAATAGTTAAATTGGATTTTTCTATTTAATTTATTTATTTGTGGCTAAAATAATATATCGGATATATTGATTGAAATCAGATTTCAATACGAAATTAAAATTGGATTTTAATTCAGGCGAACAAATTAATTTAGAATTAATTCGAAAGTGACTATCGTAATAATTTTACGAGGCATAATTATTTAATTAAATTGGATTTAATTATGGCGCGACAGAAAATTCGTTTAATCGGAATTAAACGAACCCGATAAAATTACCCAAGTCAAGTTGTGTGTTGAGTACGCCAACTCAAATTTTGAATTTTAAAATGTGGTGGGACCACATGACTTACATCAAATGTCATTAATTGATGTAAGTAGTTGGCTTATAATTAAATGCTTTCTTTTAACACACACCTACCAAGTTTTTGAAACTATTCACTCTCTCTTTCTCTTGGCTTGGCCGGACCCTTCTCTCTTTGGTTTGAAATTTTACTTCAAAATTTCAACAAATCTAGCACTTGGAGGAGTCAAATAAGGTGATAGGGAAACTCACCCAAGGAACAAACAACGCAAACAACAAGCTTGGAGCTTCATCAAAAAAGAAATTTTTGAAATTTCTCCATATACAATGTAAGTGATTCCGCCACTTTACTTGATTATTTCACACATAAAATCACATTTAGGATCTTGTGGCATGTCTTAGAGACTAACATCGTGATGGTTGATGGACAATTCATGTTCATGGAGGACCAGTCTAGTTCGACTGGCTCGGGATTTTTCTGGGGAATTCGGTGGCGGTAGGTGTCGTTCTCTTCCTGAGATGGAGTCGAAGTGGTATCTAATTCCTCTAAGCTGGCCATCCTCGAGCTGGAGGAAACCTCTTCAGCAAGAGGAGGCTGGAAGATTGGGGGCTGAGCTTAGGACGATTTAGCGTCTGATATTCCTAACAATGGCAGGGTCCGAGGATGGCAGTTAGTAATCAGTTTGGGGACATTATATACTCAAAGGCTACTCTAGCGATCGAGGACCTACACCTGAAGTCTCTAAACGCCCTAACAGTGGCCAAATATAATAAGTTTTTTCCTTAATATCAAACCAAACATATTGTTGTGGCATTTTATATCGTACCGCAAGTGTACGGTGTCAAGTTTTAGTATAAATGAGTTTAGAGTGTCGAACCCACAGAGATTGCGTTAACTCACACTAAGTACTATAATTGATAATCCTAACTTTATTTAGACGATAATTAATAAAGATTTAATTAAATAAATAAATTTAAAAATAATTTGATATGAGGAACTAATACGATAGATATTCTAGATCCTGATTTCACCTAGCTGTCGCCTATGTATTTGTCATGCCAATTAATCTTTGTTCAGTTATATTGTTTATAAGTCAAGACTCCGAAATTATCCACTCCCTCTCTCGAGTGCCGAGTGAAAATATCATCAACTATAGACTTCGATATCTCTATAAAAATCCTGTAGTTAACAACTCATTACGCTTTGTGATTCTATGTTAACGACTTCAAAGGAACCACAAATTCTCTCGAACTCTATAAAATCCTAGGTCATATTCTCTAGATCTATTCAAAATCCCCTCTCTCGAGTGATAGATTTCAAACATATATCATCATTTTTGTGGCCAGCAAACACAAAGCATTAAACTCAAAAAAATATCAATAAATCAATAAAACTTCATAAACAAATTAGCAAACAATACATGGTTCAAGCATCCGTTACATCATTCTCCAGAATTAAAGAGTTTAGTTCATGACAATAGATAAAAATAATGATAAACAAGTCATGAATCTAATGTAAATCATTAGAGTTCTAAGAAAGAAATAAGAAGATAAAACCCGAATTGAATCTCTTCCTCTTCGGACGTAACCGCCTTCGTCTCCTCTTGTTGCTCTTCAATCATTCTCCTTGGATCTCTCTAAAATATATATTTCTATATTTTGTGATGTGTATTAGCCTTCTCCTAAGTCTTGGACGAACTAATGTATTTATAATAGAGCCTTGGAGTCATTGGGTATCTTAAAACCCTAAAAATAAAAGAATCTGGAACGCTCGTGTACGTTTTTCCCGCAATGTCGCGACGCTGGACAATTGGCGTCGCGACACTCTTCTCTCGGCCTTTAGTATGGACGCGTTCGCTTGCAGGTGCCGTGGCGCTAGACTTGGGAGCCGTGGCCCCTGCCTCTCGGGATTCTGTATAGACGTGGTAATTTGCTTGAAGGCGCTGCGGTGCCAGGACTTGGGCGCCGCAGTGCCAAAGTCTCGGCCTTTTGGCTGGGACGTGCTGGATCTTCAAGGCGCCGCGGTGCCTGGTGATTGGCGCCACGGCGCCAGTGCAATGATTCATCTGGTGCTCGCGTCTCTTGTTCTGTGCTCCCATGCACGTCTGATGCTTCCAAAAATTCCCAAAACACTCGTATTTACTCCATTATTGATGTTTTAATGCTTCCTACGAATAAGACATAAAAGAAACTAAAAATACATTAAATGACCCGAAACATAACAAAATAATAAGCTAAGAATGCCATAATAAGTGGGTATAAACCGCACTTATCAAACACCCCCAAACTTAAGATTTTGCTAGTCCCGAGCAAAAGACTAAATAAAAGCTAATTCAAATAAACAAATAAAAATAACTAAATTAACTAAGCCACTTTCGTAGGGATCACGATTGCTTTTAGCGTATGCAACAAGCCTTTAAACCCCTAGGCGGCCCTAGTGGACGAGTTATAGTCTCGTGAGGGCTTACAGCGACAACACCCACAAACGTCATTCGCACACAATCATGCAAAAATAAAAAAATAACAAAAGCATAGTCCCGATAATTGCACATAAAATTATCCTCAGAGAAACTTATAAATGAAATTAGAGAACCTTCAAAGCACGTAATGTGACTCAATCCAAGTTCTTGAATAAATTATCTAAGCTAGACTCACAGTGTGTGTGTGTAAAGGTTCATTTACAGCTCGATTCCTAAGTAATCCAACTTAATGATTTTGTTTAAAAATTGAGATCGATGGGTCAAACCAACCTAGATATCTAAATTATGTTCTGTAACTGCTTTATTTTATGCTCAGTATGGTATGATTTTTTTTCTTTTTTTTTTCTTGTCTCTTTTTACTTCTTTTTGAACCTTTTTTTTTCAACTCACCTACCCTTTAAGGTAGCATTTCTCCTCATGGTGGTCCTAATACTCGCCCATGGGTAGCTTCACACTTATCGATTATAGGTGGTTTATTTTCTTTCTTTAGTGACATTTTTTCTTTTATTTCTATCCATACCATACATCATAACACTAGCAAATCACGATAGACATCTAAGAAAACGGTCATTCATCGACATACAATTTCTTCAACTAGTCACATTGTCAACTACTTAAGTTTTCACTGCTAAAAACCTATAATTGAGTACTTACGAGTCTAACATAGATCAACTACTCAAGGCATCAGATAAAAGTAAATTGGGCACTTATCGTTTCTAAAATTTCACTCATAAACAAACAAAATTCATCATAGGATTTATGGTAAACAGCAAACCCAAGGAACCCAAAAATCAAACATCCCAACCCACAACCCATCATCCCAACCCACAACACATGCATCTTACACCACCCAACCAACTCGCAAACCACACTACACATTTCAAAAGCGCATTCGCAACATATAGTAGATGCATAAACATGATAAAAAAACATGAAGAATAAGCAAGAACAAGTACAGGAGCATTCGCAGACAGCAAATAAGCATGAAAAGTCTCAGAGATTGGGTAGAAAGAGGTCGAGCAGAAGACTTACTTGATTTAAGAGGTTGGATAGAGAGATGGTTTGGTCGGTCTTGAAGTCTGTTGATCTCAGAGCGAATGGATGAAGTCTCTTGCGCTTCGGAAGAGCTGACTTTCGTAAAAAAAGAAAGGTGTGATTGTAGACACTGTATTTTTCCATAAGGCCCGATGATGTGCCTCGTATGGAGGCACTACCCGATAAGTTGCGGAAGTCGCGGGAAACGGACGTCGGAAGGAAAAATTCAAAAATAAATACCTCGCCAGATTTAATTCATTTGCTTAGCCTCGGGTTCGCTCGATTAGTCTCTGTTTTAAATGTTAGACTCAGCCCACACACCACCAACCCACAAGCCTAAACCCATCTAAAGCCACACGCCCCAGCCCAAAGAACCAAGCCCACAAGCCCAATCCAAAATACATGTCTAAATTAAATCAAATCCAATTAAATTAAAACAAATCAAATCAAATCAAATCAAAATAAATCACATGCCTAAATTAAATAAATCAAATCAACTCTCATAAATCTCTTTCCTAAACTAAATTAAATCACCTTCCTAAATTGAATAAATAATTTCCTTATAACAAACTAATTAAATATTCCCCATTATTACACAATCTTTGTTTCCTACCAATACAAGGAAATCCCTAGCCCACTCTTATAAAAAGACACACAAACCAAACCTTTAGGAGGCTAGAGCTCATTCACCACATTCACGCCCTAGCTCTCTTCCCTTTTTCTCTCATTCTTCTCTCCACTCACGAAGCCACAAACTATTACCCCACTAACTTGCATGGGCCACCAAACAAGAAGCTAACTATTCAGCCCTCCACTCACCAACGTGAACCACACTCAAAGCCAATAAACCGAGAACAATAACCTTCACCAACCTAAAATGCACACAGCCCTCATCTGAAGCCAAAAGACACACACTCAAAGCCAATAAACCGAGAACAGCAACCCTCACCAACCTAAAACGCACACAGCCCGCATAAAGCCATAAAAACAACCATTCACGCCTCTCATGCAGTGCCCCAACCGACCAAAGACCTTCAGTAGCTGCACGTGAACCACTCACGCAACCCTCACAAAGAAACAACAACGAACCCTAGCCTAGCAACTCTCGGCAAAATCTTCAATAAACTAGCAGCCCCTTCACGCCACATGCTCTCACCACTCTTGTCAAAACCCTGAACCAAATTCACCAAGCCAATCCACAAGCAGACCAATAACCCATAAACCAATCAACAAAAGAACCCACTCAGCAGCCCATTCAACAACAACTCACAAATCACGTCAATACCCTGAAACTGTGAGTAAAGCACCCCAAAAATAGTCCCTCATAACCGCAAACTGTACCCCAAAAATAGCCCCAAATAATCGCAAACCGCACCCCAAAAATAGAGGAAACAGCAGCCCAAAACAGCGAAACAACAAAGGAAAATATTGAACCAGCGAACCGGAAAAATTGCGGAGCATTAACCCTTCCGACGACGACGTAACGTACTTCCAAGAAGCGACTTAAAAGGTAAGACCTGAGGGCACCATTTGTTATATTTTATTTTGTCGTCCTGGAAATTGCATGCTCGGTTGGATGTAGAATACGTCCAACCGGGTATGCGAAGTCCTACATTGAAAACGGCCAAATTATTTGGTCACATATTTATTATTCCGCCTTTATTTTGAATTATTAGCCTTTTATTATTTCGTATTTAATTTACGTTTATTGTTTTTTTATTGTTTCTTATTTTTATTTTGTGTTATTTGTCTTCCTTGTTATTCCGCATATTTGTCTCTTCGGTTATTTATGGTCATATGCATTATCGTATGTTATGTCTGTCTACATTGGGTTATTGATTGCATGTTATCTCTTGTGGTATATCGGATGGAAACCCAGACGTAAATTCTGTAGCCGAATCCGAATGGACGATAGTGTGGTCTGCAATTGGGATACAACTCCACGTACTGCTCGGGAAACACTCATGCATGTGTTTATGTCATTATAGATGCCGTTTATGGAATTATGCATTCGCCTTCATTTTTTATTTACGATTATGGGTGTGCAAACTTATGTGTTGATTACATTATCTTGCATGTGTTGCATGAGACTTGGTTAAACTATCGCATAAATCTGTTCATTACAATTGGCATAAGTAAGAGATCATTCTGAACCCAACGGTTTGAGGTCTTCCCTTGCGAGGGGTGAGTGCGGCCTTAAATCATTTTCTAGTTCACACTGGGTGGCGACTCCATTTTATTTCTCTGGTTTAGTCCCATGCGGGCTACTCCATACTCCCTACCGGGCCGCGAGCCTGGAACAGCGTCGCCGATTTCTGAGTCCTACAGTCTGGCGACTCCACTGGGGATAGAGAATCGGCCCCGAAATAATGTCTTGTAATGTTTGTGATTTTCGCTTTAGTTAACCGTGTTGCAAGTGGGTTGGGTCCAAGGGGTTTAACCAAAGGCATTATTAAAGCTAGGTAATGGTTCAATGTCTTCCTTCATTCACTACATTTCTATAGCTGAAAGGAAAAGTGTGAAGGCACCTATATAATCATTTACTCGAATCTTACCGGGATGGACTAATTTGGACGACCTATTGTTTATTCCTATCACCAAGGCGATAAGTGCCTAAGAGGCAAGGGTATTTAAGAGAGTTCGCTCCACCCTCCCTCTGGGGAATCTTCAATAAGAAATCATTTGACAGTCATTCATGTATCATCACTCGTTGGCACGTACCTTAGGGTATAAAAAAGGTGCGCTCACTTGGTCGCTCGAACCTTTGAATGATGAGACCTAGTTGTGGGCAATCATTCGCCAGCGGGAGCCTTTGTCTACACTCCCATAAACCCACATATGAACCATAGTTGTATGACCAATAGAAACCATCCTTTTATGCTTGTGTTTGGGACCATCATCATTTGGATTCATTTGGACTTCTTGTCATGAGATGTGAACTTGTTAGGCCATTTAAACTAAGACGAGTTTGTGTCTTATGACAATTGGGCCAAAAGCTTCTAAAATGTCGATGGGCCACTTTATGTTTGGGCCCCCTATCATTTGAAGTTGTTTAGCCACGTTATTGCAAAAGTGTAAACATGTTGGGCCTTTTTCAATTGGGACAAGTTTACACCTCGCAATAATATGATTGAATGTTTTACAATGATAATGGGCCGACTTGTATGAAAACCTTGACGGGCTTGCGAAGTTCAGACGGTCGGAAGGATATACTTTGTTTGATCAACTCACGCATTTTATATACTCCATGCATCGCACGCATACATGCTAACTAGTAGTTTTAAAGCCACCAAAGATTTCCGTTGGGTTAGAGAGGAAGGAAGACTCGTCAAAAGACCGTTAGAGAACATGAGTGAGTCAGATAACGAGGGTTCTCGCATGGATCAGTTGGAGACTAATCTCACTAAGATTACCGAGCAGTTGCAAGCTTTGACCCCCGTTGTGGCCAGTTTGACCATACCCCATATAGCCAATAATAGAAAGTTCTGCAACCGAAATAGAAAGACCATTAGGGGACCTTCGGGGACCAAGCCCACTCCTTCTGAGGTCGTCCCTATCAGGGACATGCGATTCTCCAATTTTGGTAGACCTTTGTCAGAGGTGTTTGAAGAGCTGAAAATGCAAGGACTCCTAAGTCCCTTAGAACCTAAACCACTTCCAAACCTTGTGCCACGCTACATTGACCTAAACCTATACTGTTACCTCCACCAGTAAAAAGGCCATGAAACTGACAAATGCATCTGCCATAGGCATGAGATCCAGAACCTCATCGACTCCCATAAAATACCCGACCCGGAAAAAGAACAACCCAACGCACACAGAAAACCTCCACCCACCCACATAATCAACTCCGGCCTACCCGACAGCACTGTCCTCCAAAATCACGACCACCAAGCTTCCCGCATGGGGATATGGGGCAACAATAGTAAAAATGAAACGAAGCAGAAAGGGGAAAGTAAATGGGAAAAAGAATTACAGCAGTTAGAGGATCTGATGTCCGAAAAAAGCAAGAAGACGGAAGAAGACAAAGTTACAAATTATGGGGATGTTTGTTTTCCTGATCTTATTCAATTGTGATCTCGCATCCATTAATCATAAGACATTGATTTTGCCTACTTGTTCAAGCCTTTTCCTTAATAGTTAAGCATCAGTCCGATGATGAAATCATTTGCTTTAGAGAGAAATCTTAGAAACGATAAACTCTTGATGTGCTTTTATCTGATACTTTGAGTAATTGATCTATGTTATACTTGTAAGCACTTGATTATGATTCTTAGTAGTGAAAACCTGAGTAGTTAGCAAACTGACTAGTTGAAGAAATTGTAGGTCGGTGAATGACGGTTCGCCTAAATGTCTATCCTGATTTGCTTGTGTTATGATGTGTGGTATGGTTGAAAATAAAAGAAAAGTCTCTAAAGAAAAGAATTAAACCACCTATAACCAATAAGCGTGAAGCTACCCATGGGCGAGTATTAGGACCACCATGAGGAGAAATGCTACCTTAAAGGGTAGGTGTGTTGAAAAAAAAGAAGAAGTTCAAAATGAAAAGAAAAAAAAAAGAAAGAGACAAAAGAGAAAGAAAATCATACCACATTGAGCACAGAAAAGCAACTGCAGGGCATAATTGAGACATCTAGGTTAGTTTGACCCATCGATCCCAATTTTTTGATGAAATCATTGAGTTGGCTTACTTGGGGATGAATCTGCGAAGGAACCTTTGTACACACACACTTTGAGTCTGGCTTAGATCATTTATTCAAAGACTTGGATTTGAGTTGCGTTGAATGTTTTGAGGTTCTCTGGTTTCAATACTGGCATTCTTTGAGGGCAATAATATGTGTAACTATTGAGACTATTTCGTAGCATGTAATATTGTATGATGATATGGAATGCCACATCACGTGGTTCACCTTGTACTATTACAAGCAGTGGAGAGCAGAAAGCTAAATCAAGACTGGGGGCGACCAGTCTACCACCCCGTAAATAAGGGACACAACGAGATCTTGAGCCATGAGACAAAAGAGAACCAACCAATCACTAGAAGAGAACTGGCAGAAGAAAATTGTAAACAGACCTAGGGGGCGACTAAAGACATTTTTAGGCAAGAGGCACCAAAAAGCGCAAGCAAGGCCTAACCCATCGGAATAGGAAACACATCCATACATGCATGCATACACATCACATACACGCATTTTTTGTTTCTGTTTGCAGGTTTTGAAGAAAAGGAAAATGCGACAAAGATAAGCAGTTTCGGGTATGAATCCCAGGGTTGAGGCCCACATTGTCAGCAGTCTTCGGGAATGAGGACTAGCAAGCTGGGAATGACAATCCGGGAATGGAGCATAACCTCGGGAATGAGGACTAGCAAGCTGGGAATGGCGCTCCAGGAATGGAGCATAACCTCGGGAATGAGGACTAGCAAGCAGGGAATGACGCTCCGGGAATAGAGCATAACCTCGGGAATGAGGACTAGCAAGTCAAGAATGGCGCTCCGGGAATGGAGCATAACCTCAGGAATGAGGACTAGCAAGCCGGGAATGACACTCCGGGAATGGAGCATAACCTCAGGAATGAGGACTAGCAAGCTGGGAATGGCGCTTCGGGAATGGAGCATAACCTCGGGAATGAGGACTAGCAAGCCTGGAATGGCGCTCCGAGAATGGAGCATGGTTCAGAAGGGGACCACAACTATCACAACCGCGACGCCTCGGGAATGAGGTTTAGCATGCCGGGAATGGCGCTTCAGGAATGGAGCATGGTTCGGATGGGGACCACCAGATCAACTCAGTTCGAAGCAACAAGTAAGTCAGGCAACAGCTAGCGAGCCAGGTAAGTAAAAATACATGCATGACTTTGATAGGATTGTCACTGTCACACACTGCACAAACCCATCAAAGTGGGGGCGACTGTAGACACTGTATTTTTATATAAGGCCGATGATGAGCCTCGTATGGAGGCACTACCCGATAAGTTGCGGAAGTCGCGGGAAACGGACGTCGGAAGGAAAAATTCAAAAATAAATACCTCGCCAGATTTAATTCATTTGCTTAGCCTCGGGTTCGCTCGATTAGTCTCTATTTTAACTGTTAGACTCAGCCCACACACCACCAACCCACACGCCTAAACCTATCTAAAGCCACACGCCCAAGCCCACAAGCCCAATCCAAAATAATTAAAACATTTAAAACACATGTCTAAATTAAATCAAATCCAATTAAATTAAAACAAATCAAATCAAATCAAATAAAAATAAATCACATGCCTAAATTAAATAAATCAAATCAAATCTCATAAATCTCTTTCCTAAACTAAATTAAATCACCTTCTTAAATTGAATAAATCTTTTCCTTATAACAAACTAATTAAATATTCCCCATTATTACACAATCTTTATTTCCTACCCATACAAGGAAAACCCTAGCCCACTCTTATAAAAAGACACACAAACCAAACCTTTAGGAGGCTAGAGCTCATTCACCACATTCACGCCCTAGCTCTCTTCCTTTCTTCTCTCAGTCTTCTCTCCACTCACGAAGCCACAAACCATTACCCCACTAACCTGCATGGGCCACCAAACAAGAAGCTAACTATTCAGCCCTCCACTCACCAACGTGAACCACACTCAAAGCCAATAAACCGAGAACATCAACCCTCACCAACCTAAAACGCACACATCCCTCATCTGAAGCCACAAGACACACACTCAAAGCCAATAAACCGAGAACAACAACCCTCACCAACCTAAAACGCACACAGCCCTCATAAAGCCACAAAAACAACCATTTACGCCTCTCATGCAGTTGCCCAACCGACCAAAGACCTTCAGTAGCTGCACGTGAACCACTCACGCAGCCCTCACAAAGAAACAACAACGAACTATAGCCTAGCAACTCTTGGCAAAATCTTCAATAAGCTAGCAGCCCCTCACTCCACATGCTCTCACCACTCTCGTCAAAACCCTGAACCAAATTCACTAAGCCAAGCCACAAGCAGACCAATAACCCATAAAAAATCAACAAAAGAACCCACTCAGCAGCCCATTCAACAACAACTCATAAATCACGTCAATACCCTGAAACCGTGAGTAAAACACCCCAAAAATAGTCCATCATAACCGCAAACTGCACCCCCAAAATAGCCCCAAATAATCACAAACCGCACCCCAAAAAAAGAGGAAACAGCAGCCCAAAACAGCGAAACAACGAAGGAAAATATTGAACCAGCGAACCGGAAAAATTGTGGAGCATTAACCCTTTTGACGATGACGTAACGCACTTCCAAGAAGCGACTTAAAAGGTAAAACCTGATGGCACCATTTGTTATATTTTATTTTGTCGTCCTGGAAATGGCATGCTCGGTTGGATGTAGAATACATCCAACTGGGTATGTGAAGTCCTACATTGAAAACGGCCAAATTATTTGGTCACATATTTATTATTCCGCCTTTATTTTGTATTATTAGCCTTTTATTATTTCGCATTTAATTTACGTTTATTGTTGTTTTATTGTTCCGTATTTTTGTTTTGTGTTATTTGTCTTCCTTGTTATTCCGCATATTTGTCTCTTCAGTTATTTATGGTCATATGCAGTATCGTATGTTATGTTTGTCTACATTGGGTTATTGATTGCGTGTTATCCCTTGCGGTATATCTGATGGAAACTCATACGTAAATTCTGTAGCCGAATCCGAATGGGCGGTAGTGCGGTCTGTAATTGGGATACAACTCCACGTACCGCTCGGGAAACACTCATGCATGTGTTTATGTCATTATAGATGCCGTTTATGGAATTATGCATTCGCCTTCATTTTTTATTTACGATTATGGGTGTGCAAACTTATGTGTTGATTACATTATCTTGCATGTGTTGCATGAGACTTGGTTAAATTATCACATAAATCAGTTCATTACAATCGGCATAAGTAAGAGACCATTCTGAACCCAACGGTTTGAGGTCTTCCCTTGCGAGGGGTGAGTGCGGCCTTAAATCATTTTCCAGTTCACACTGGGTGGCGACTCCATTTTATTTCTCCGGTTAAGTCCCCCACGGGCTACTCCGTACTCCATACCGGGCCGCGAGCCTGGAACAATGTCGCTGATTTCTATGTCTTACAGTGATGCTTCCCGTTCTTTTTTTTATATAGACAGCTCAAGGTATTTATAGCCGTTAGATAAGAGGGATAAGGCACAGATGCGCCCCACGTGTCACTATTAAAGCCCATCTGCTCGAATTCTAATAGACGGATGAGATTGGAGACTCTTTAGTTGCCCATGAACGATTGATCATTTTGGTTTTGGCGGAGTACCGCAGATGTTTGACAAGTGTCACGGTTAGATCAAACCCTAACTTTGATTTTATGTGCATTTATGAAGAAATTATGGTTTACGATTTCCAAGGGGCGGCTACCAGAAGGGTAAATGGGGTATTTGCTTTAAGCCACAAGACCAATTGGACAGGTATCAGAACTCTCAATGACCGAGCACATGAAGATGACGGGGACGATCCGATTAATAGCCGAAGCAGTTTTGTGGCTCCTAGATGCGACCACCACCCTGTTGATCAGCATTTCCCTTGAATTCATAGTTCCCGGTATCAACTCATACACTCGTTGAAACCGAGAATTATGAGACATATGTTGATGGTGATTTTTGTAAACAAGTATTTTGAACAGCTTAGTAAAGGTAGAGAAGGAATTTCTTCTTTTGGAAGGACAAATATTCTGAGGGTATTGACCGTTTTGTGACCAGACATAGTATTCAGACTCGGTCTCTCGATTTTGACCGACCTGTGGGCATAACATGTGGCAGATATCAGTGACCGACAACATCAGAGCCGACCATGACCACAATAACCCGGTAGCTCGGTTCAGTCCTATCATTCCTCTTGGATCGAGGGAATGACCTCGGATATTATGGGTCAGGTCGGAAGCAGTTGGATTAATTCGGCACAATATTTGGCCGTCCTTCTGACGCCAGACGTGTGACCGGGACCGTTTGGACATTTCCCCTGACATGTATCACCGCATCAAAGATCTTTACAGGCTGTCTTCATGATTGTTGAGTATGGCAGTGCCCAAAACAAAATAATTTAATGAAGAATTAGATGGCAGACTTGCTTTCGGCGAAGCAGTTGGGGCAAATAGCCCATCAATCAACAGGAAATCCACGTGGTTGACGTCATAATGATATGGGAATAATGTTATTTTTTCCTTAGTATATAAAGGGGTGGTAATTTCATATGTAAGGGTTAGCGAAATTTTACTCAAAAGTATTTCTTATAAGAAATATTAAGCGAAACAGCTCGGTATCACACGACCACCATTGAGAAGAGGTCAGACGCGCTCGATTCAGTTATAAAAGCAGAATATCACTTTATTCCCGTGGACGTAGGCTGGACTTATTCTTTCGAACCACGTAAAAATCCTTTGTCGATTTTGTGATTGTTTTCATTTTCCGCTAAATTTGTCTTTGGCTCCCATAACCAAACAAATTCACGGTTGGAGGAGGATTGTTCGGGGAGCGGTATTCCGAACTTGCCTCTGGAACGAAAATCACCCGTCAATATATATATATATATATATATATATATATATATATATATATATATATATATATATATATATTATATATATATATATTGTTGATGGTGGTTTTTTATCCTGATGAAGTATCGAAGAGGAGGAGGATGAAGATTTGTACTTAGCCAAAAATAGATGGCAAAGGTCCAAAAGTCCAGAATGAGATGGGATTTTGACAGAGAAACTCGACCTAGTGATACATACGAGTTCTCTCAAGAACATGAGTATCTTTAGGGATGAATTAAGTTGGGATACTGACCCGACAACATGAAGGACGTTGATTTGAGATTTTCTGAGAGTTTATTAAACCCTACCGGATAAGAACATTATTTGTCAACCGGATCTGGTTGGACGGGTTAGAGGAAGCTTTGACAAGTATAATTTGCCTTGGTATGCTGACTTGAGGAACGAATAAGGGATCACAGGCCGATCAGTACTGAGGTCATGTGATGTACGCCCCAAGTAGGAATGTGTGCTTCTAAAAGGCTAATAGTGACTATGGAAAAACAACGATTCTCATTGGAAGTAGCCTCTATCAACCGCCATAGGCTAGTGCAATAGTATAATAATGGCATAGCAGAGCCGCCATTGGCCGGTGCACAGTAGAGAAACAGACTAATATGATTGGCCAATTTAAAGGTGGTTAAGGAGAATTATGGCTACAACTATAAATAAGTGACATGAGATGACGTCAATGGTGGTGGAATTGTGAATTTAGAAGCTTATATAAAGGGGTTGAAGACTTAAATTCAAGGGTTAGTAAATTTTTACATCTCACAACTTGTAAAAGCAATAACTCAATAACTTGAGATAGAGAGAGAAAGTTTGTCAGTTACCCGATCATTTGAGAGAATTGTAACGGAGTTGTGTAAAACATGAGGTATTTTATCACTTTGTGAGTTAGTTTACTCATTTATAGCTCGGGTCGGTTTTGACCCTGAGCGATAATAAAATATCTTCATTTCTCCTGTGGACGTAGGTTAGAGCCACTCTCTGCCGAATCACGTAAACTCTGTGATTTATCTGTTTTCTTGTTAAGTTTACTTTGGTTCTCTACTAACTAAATAAATTCACTACTGATTGAGGTTTATTCGAAGGGTAATTTTCTATATTGCCATTGGAACGAAAAATAGTCATCAACAGTTGGTACCGTCTATAGGAATCAGTCTAAAAAATAGCAAGCACACTTAGGTGATGGCAAGGGATAAGAATCATAGAGCTTCAGTGGCCTCAACGGTGGAGTGGATGGAAAAGATGAAGGGAAATCTATGGGTAGAAAGAGAGAAAGATAAGGAAGATAGAGAGGTGACTCAAACCTTTATGAAAGCAATGATGGAGAAGGTAGAGATGTTAGAAAAAAAATCAAGAAAACAGGCTTATGTGGGGCCTAGTCGCACGAAGGAAGAAATTTCCAGTGGAAAACGACCAGTGGGTGGAGAATATGAGCGAGAGATAGGAAAGAGAAAACCACGGGGCGATGTCGGTGGTCATAGCCAGTGAATCACCAGTAGAAGAGGTTCGGGGGAGATGTGACGATGGACAAATGCCCGAATCTTTCAGTAATAGTTTCTGTTTTAAATAGAGCGATCTGAGGTGTTATAAAAAGCAATGACATAGAGCCCCACATGGGATGGGATACCACGTCAAGAGATGAGATTATGAGGAAGCCTCTATCAGAAGGTAGAATGACACCAATGATCATTTAAGGGACTGATTCCAACAAGAGATTAGAAGATGAGAGATGAGCACATGAAAATATGGTGAAAAAAATAAAAAGTTGGTCAAATTATGTTGCGACCGACTGACATTCATTTGAGATATGGATTGGTGTTCTCCCGTATAATTAATGAGAGCTATTAATGATATGTGACATAAAATTCGATTTTAATTATATAATTTTTTTAGGATCATGCTAATAAGTACCATAAGGGCACTCATTAAGGATCTATTTTTGGGAGATTTTCACACCACTTTTATGAGAAATGTAAAAAATTATCAAAATATTAATTACTTTTTCATTTTTCTCATAAATTTTTTTCAAAAATAGATTCTTAATGAATGTCCTTATGACACTCATTAGCTTTTTTTTTTTTATATCACGTCATTAAATAATACAATAAGGAGAAAAAAAGAGAGAGAAGTGAATCAGTATGTCCCCATAGGATTAAGATCCTCTCATTGTGTTGAGTGCTATCATATGTTATATAAAATATAATTTGTTATATATGTCACATGTAATTATATAATAAAATAAGAAAAAAAGAAAGAAAAGTGAATGGGTGTTTCCCCGTTTAATTAAGATTCTCATTGTATTGTGTTGAGTACTATTATTTAATGATATACGACAGAAAAAAATAATTTTAATTATATAATTTGTGTGTGTATGTCTCATGTAATTGGCTGACACTATAAGGGCATAACGGTCAGCTTACTTGAAAACTTTGTAATTCGAGCATGAGACAGCGGATGTGGTATATCATGTACCAGATGTATGTGTCATCTCTCTCACAATAAGTGGGCCCCACATAATTGTGGAGCCGGTCTGCTGTGAGAGAGATGACACATACACCCGACACATAATATAATTTTCGGAGACAGCGAGTCTGTACAATAAAATGAGCAGAAAACAGAATCCACTTTTGCTTTCTGGAGGAGAAAATGACCAAACGATCCATTCAGGGCAAACAAAGCGACACCGTAACATGGGGGTGTGAAGCTGTTTTCTTATACAACATAGAATAAATGTCATGATCTCGTGGGGTATTTTAATCACGTTAAAGCAAGTGTCCTTTTCAAGGTAACAATAAAATCCATTATATCAAACCTGATTTTATGGCCACGTTTGATCAAAATGATTTTGCTCCTCCATTTTTCTAAATAAATAATAAAGGGAAATGCTAACGAGTGTTCTTAGGGCATTCGTTAAGAATATATTTAAGGAAAGTTTTGATAGGAAAAAAAGAAAAAGTCATTAATGATTTGATAATTTTTTTCATTTCCCAACCCCAAGGGGTTGCCTCAATGGTAAAGGCTTTGGGCTTGAGTGGTTTGCTCCCTCTCAAGTTCAAAGTTCGAATCCCACTAGATGCATTTCCTTGGGGTCATGCCCCCTGGTGTGAAAAGCCAGCGACTTACCCTGATCTGTGTTGGGAAACTTCTGAGGGCACGGGGCACAGGTGTCGGGGATTAGTCGAGGTGCGCGTAAGCTGGCCCGGACACCCCGGTTATCCAAATTTTTTTTTTCATTTCCCATAAAAATGATGTCAAAACTTTCATTAAATGGATTTTTAACGAATACCCTTAAGACACTCGTTAGCATAACCCATAAATAAATTCAATCTGAAAGTCAAATCTATATGATCAAATCACATCGTTTGAAAATTATTTTACTTTCCAATAATAATAATATACAGATTTTGTACGGCCACAGTTTTTGATTCTTTTCCTCAGTTTATAGCTTAAAGAGAAGGTGTAATAAAATCAGACATTGCTATAAATTCGATGTTAAATATTACAATTACGACCATAGATATCAAAATTAAAATTAAAATTAATTAATTGTTGTATTATTAACGAAATTTCTTATGAATATGATAATTATATTATCTGCTGTTTATTGGGAGTGCGGTTGGAGAGAGGGATACGGTGACGTGGTTTTATGCGCTTTTTTATTTATTCAAAACCTTACACTTCTAACGACGGCTAAAATTCTCAAAGCCCAAAGCTATTTCGACCCAAGAAAGAGAAAACATGTCA
Organism: Zanthoxylum bungeanum; assembly: GCA_019454045.1. Classification (NCBI taxonomy): domain Eukaryota; kingdom Viridiplantae; phylum Streptophyta; class Magnoliopsida; order Sapindales; family Rutaceae; genus Zanthoxylum; species Zanthoxylum bungeanum. The sequence continues at coordinate 189,033 of SKCR01001382.1, read as the reverse complement.
TATCAAACACTCTTTTATGTCTCGGACTGTGTTATTTTTTTTGGATTATAATATATATAATTGTTTTTTTTTTGAAACGTTGATATTTCTAGAATATCATTAAAAAATGACCTCTATAATTATTGTTTAATTTTTTTTTTTTTTAAAAAAAAAAAAAAAAAAAAAAACACGCTCTCACTTTAGTTTGGGATCTTTATACGTACATTGTAATAACAAACAAAAATGAAAAGATAGCACATTACACAACCGGCGCATGTGTTTAGCCTTAAAACTCAAAAATTTTGGCGCATGTAATACTACAATGCAATCTCCTATAAAATCCTTCTTCTCACCGATTTTTGTAAATTCAATTTTATGCTCTTGTTGTTGCTATACTTTTGAAGTTTGAATATACCAGGTAGAAATATAACATTTTTTTCTTAGAACTGAATTAATATAACGGTATTAGAAATCTGTCTTAATTTTACTTTCATAAATTTTGTTACGGCACCATTCAAGTATTTAGCCGTATCTATTTTTAAATATTTTGAAATTTTAATATTAATTTTTAAGTTCAATATATACATATAAAGATTTATCTGTGAATTATATAAGATGCTGATATTTGTATTATGCAACTGTATAAGCTGATTTTCACCCGAGGTGCACAATCGAGATTTCGTTGAGAGGGACATTAACGATCCTGCAAAAACAAAGAGGTAGGGTGAAAGTGGAGATTCTACCCATCGGTGTGGTGGATACCGTAGGCAATCCGACGCCCAAGTTAGTAGAGGAAATGAGCTATTCACACCGTAAGAAGATGAACAAAGGCATATATTACCTTGATCCCCGTGTGATGCCGTGAGGGCGGTAGGTCGGTGATTGTGAGAACTCTGAAGAGAATGCTATTAGGCTATGAGTAGGAGAGCTTCCATAAATGTTCCTCGTGGATCTTCTTCTCTTATATACACACTCCCGAGAGGTGTGTGTATTTACTGCACTTGATTGCTCGTTCGTTGGGTGTAGGTAACAACCGATTTTATGAGGGATGATTATTATGTTTGCCCGTTGAAGGCTGGAAACGGCTGGGTTATGAGCGGTGTTTATGAGTCCGAGCGTTTCGTGGGCTGGCGTATGGTGGGCCTTGGTTATGGCTTGGATATAGGGTATTCCATTGGGTATGGGCCCGTGAATCTCTGGGCCTATATATAATAAACTCGGGGCTTCTTTTAGTGTGTGGGCTTGAGGTAGTAACTTGGGCCTGGACCTTATGTTGGGTACTGTTAGGGGAGTTTGGGGTGTATTTAGTATTGGGCCTGAAGTAAAAAGTCGAAATTGCCCTTGGCCTAAATTTGGCCCGTACAGTTTGTCTCATATTCTCTAAGTCAATGAGTTATTGGCTTGGAGAGTATTCGTTGGTCGTGTCGCCTGGCCTAAACTAGGAAAGTTTTTGTTACCCAGACTGGGCCACGATTGGGCGTCTTCAGTGTCGCCTGGACAATGTGGCTACGATTTTGAATCTGACTAGCAAATGATTAGGGGGGATGTCCCCAGTTGACTGGACCATATGAAGGTTCATGGCATACTCTTATGCCACTGGTCATGGGATTTGTGGTGCCTTCAAAGTAGTCTCAGTCTTCAACTTGACTTGACGAGAGTCCATGGGGATGTCCCCAATCAACTGAACCAGATGAAGGTTCATGATAATCTCCATATTGTTGGTCAAATGACCAGCGGAGCCCTCAATGTCGTATGGACTGGTTGAAGGCCAGAAAGTCATCCATTCGTTTGGTACCAAATAGGCACCAAACCGAGTCTACATGTCGTCTAGAACAGATGAAGGTTCATGAACTGAACTTGACTCCATCACGAGCCAATGGGGAGTGTTCCCGTCGACTGGATCTAGTGAAAGACACGAGGACATTCATTCGTTTGGTATCGATAAGGGACCAAACCGAGTCTACATGTCTTATAGACCAGAGGAAGGTCAATGAACTAAACTTGGCTCCATCACGAGCTAATTGGGGAGTGTTCCCATCGATTGGACCTGGTGAAGGCCATGAGGACATTCACTCGTTTGGTATCGAGGAGGGACCAAACCGAGTCTACATGTCTTGTGGACTAGAGGAAGGTCAATGAACTAAACTTGGCTCCATCACGAGCCAATTGTGGAGTGTTCCCGTCGACTGGACCTGATGGAGGCCATAATGACATTCACTCGTTTGGTATCGAGGAGGGACCAAACCAAGTCTGTTGGGTTCTCTAAGAACATGCCTAGGATCAATTAAGCATAAAATTTGTGTGAATAATCAACGAAGTTTGCGGAAAAAAGTACCCACATTGATCGGCAATGAGGATGCTGGATTTCAAAAATTTGCTCATTTGTGTAGTGCTCCAAGCTCCTTCTTTGATTGTATGTTTGAGCTCCAAGCCTCCAAGTTTGATTCCAAACTCTTGGGAAAGGTTTCCATATCACATTTGTATGATCTTTGATGTGATAGCAATGGAGATTTTTGCAACAAAAATCCCCAAGTTCCTTCTTGTAACTCTCGGCCAAGCCAAGATTTGGAGAGGGAGAGAGCAAATGGCGTGAATGATGGAGAAGAGAGGAGAGATGAGTGAATGTGTTATGTGTTATTTGAATTTCCAAAAATCAAATATTGATATACCAAAATCAAAGTTGGTAAATGTCCATCACTTTACTAACTTGTGTGAAAAACAAGCCAACATCACATCACAATAACTTCCATCATAAAAAGTGATGGGAAAGACAAGTGATGTGACTTGTGAGGTGACACGTGGGCCCCACTAGAATTCAAAATCCGAGTGGGCCCGCAAACATATTCCGGGCTCGGGTTCGTTAATTCCAAATTAACGAATTTTCTGTTGCGACGTAATTAAATCAAATTTAATTAAATAATTATGCATAACAAAATTACTATTCAAAGTCGCTTGCGAATTAATTCTAAATTAATTCGTTCGCCCGAATTAAAATCCAATTTTAATTCCGTTATGAAATCTAATTTCATTTAATATATCGAATATATTATTTTATCGATTAATTCCGAATTAATCGTTCTCTCTCTATTAATTGAATTTTATCTCAGATATAATCTTTCCGTAATTAATCCTAGATTAATTTTATCTCTCTTATAATTAATCCCATATTAATTATGTTCGAGTCATACGTCATTGGTGAATCTTCGGGAAGCGACCCATGAGATCCCTGGATATGTTGGTAGTAAATCCGATCGTCGGACTATCCGAACACGTGTGTACCCAGTACCACGTTCTTACTGATTTACAAGACATGGTTGACTTCTAGCAAAGCATCGTGCCTACCCAATTCTCCAGAAATATTCTTTTAAGGAATATGTAATCTGTGTCAGGCGCAGTATACATAGTATTGTGTATTACGATCCAGTATCGATATCACATGCTAGGCCTAGGGCTGGAATTGTGTCTGCCCCATCGAAGCATATATCGGATCTCTGGTAACTAGTTTCTATAATCGGATAATCATGACCTAGTCATATTATCCCGATGATATGACTGCAGTACATAAGAGTATCAGTTCCGTATCATACGTGATCATCATCTCCATATGACTGGAATGATACTTCCATCTTGACATCACACCCAATACACTACAATTCTCAGTATACTCGGAAGAGGCGTACACAGAACCTGTTAAAGCCCCGGACGACCAAAACCAAAGTATACTGATTCTCGCAAGTATTAGCGATACAAGTCTCAGGTTAAGACCAAATACACCTACTCTGATTCGGATTCCCATAGACACATAGTCATACTACCAATGGGATTCCGAGGGGTCTATCCAGAGCGAAGCTGTTTCCGTACCATCGGTAAACAGAACCTCCTATTACACTTGCATGAGTATCCAATACCCAAATATATGAGAACTATGTTGTTACGCTTCCATAACACGCACAAGTGTAATACTAGCATATTCTGCATTATCGATATCCAGTCTCGATAATACTACGAAAAAAATTCCCCGAATAATCAACCCGTTTGCCAAGCAGAGTCTTGATCTATGGACATCATCGTTGTGGTAAAGGTCGTAATGGTTAAGGGCGAGGTTCAAACAAGGAAAGGCGAAGCATCCAGTGGTTGATTGTTTGATAGTCCCGTCTCCGCAACATTTTTTATTTTTTGACAAAAAAATGCTTTTCTATCAATCTCTAATTCTAATCTTCCTCGAACAATGTGATATCTCACACCGGGTAAATTCGACGAATTATAGATTACTTGGAAGAAAAAGGCGTGGAAGAGTTTGACAACCAGCGCTACGCTTGGCTTGGGGACCAAATAGCAGGTACAGGTAGAAGAGAGGCCACGGGTTAGCGACATAAAGTGCGAATAAAGATTCTTGGTGTATTCAGGGAAAAGATCGATCCTAGCATTGCCCCGGCCGGGGCAAGCAAAAGACTATGGATATTTAATGATTAAACCCTACGTGGATTAATACTGTCTCATATCTTATTAATCCGGTACTAATCATATGTACTTTTATCATTTATATATCCTGGTAATTCAATTACAAATGATAAAATAGCAATTTCCTTTGTCACATAGTTAATTTGTACAACAACACCATGTTCTGTACAAATAGTGATGCTATGGGTCATAATTGTCCAACAATCTCCCACTTGGCCTATAGCCAATCACTCAAGTGTTCTACACCTGAACTATGTACGGGTCGCTCAAACTTCTGCTGAGAAACAGCTTTTGTCAGCGGATTTGCAATGTTATCATCTGATGCGTTTTATTCGATCATCACATCGCCACGATGTATGATCCGACGAATCAAATGAAATATTCGAAGTATATACTTGGATCGTTGATGAGACTGTAATTCTTTAGCTTGTGTTGTAGCCCAGCTCAGCTTCTAATAGAACTATACCTAATCCAATTAGGATTATATAGATCCAAAATTGCTTCTTTTGTTGCCTCAGCTGCAGCAATGTTCCGCTTTTGTTATTTATTCGGCAACAGTATCTTGCTTGGAAGATTTCCAGCTCACTGTTTCGTTATTCAAACTATGTAGTACCCTTATTGCGACTTACAGTCGTTTTTATCGGTTTGGAAACTTACAACGGTGAACCCAGTCACTTCAAGTTCTTCTTCTCCATAACTTAAGAAAGCATCCTTAGTTCGTCTAAGATAAAGTTCTTAACATCAATCCAGTGACCATCACCTGGATTGGCCTGATTGTGACTCCATATGCTCAAAGCGTATGAGACACCAGGTCACGTTCATATATTTCAATGTACGAATTCTCGGAGAGTGCCAACAACTTTTAGATCTATCCCAATAGATCTTTATTCCTATAATAAAGGTTGCATCTCCCAAGTATTCTACGGAGAATTTTCATGAAATCCAAGCTTTCACCGATTTTAATATGGGAATGTCATTTCCAAGAAATAATATATCATTATTATATAGGATCATCATTGTCAGTGCGCTCCCACTAACCTTCTTATATACACAAGAATCATTTTCGTTTTGAATTAAATCATATACCATTATGATTACATCAAAACCCTAGTTCCAAGAACGCAATGATTGCTTCAATCCCTAAATGGATCGATTTAACTTGCAAACCTTGTTTGCATATTTTTGTTATGACAAAACCGTCAGGATGTTGATAAACATCCTCCAAAAGGTTTCCGTTAAGGAAAACGGTTTTGACGTTCAGCTGCCGTATTTCATAAATGAAACATGCAGCATTAGCAAGCATTATCCGAATGGATTTAATCATAGCAACGGATAAAAGGTTTCATCGTAATCGACACCATGTTGATGACGATACCCTTTTCGCTACAAGCCTAGCTTTGTACGTTTGTATGTTGCCATCCATGTTTGTCTTCCTTAAAGACTCATTTAGTACTAATAGGCACAATGCCTTCCGGTACATCAACAAGTGTCCAAACTGGTTGGAATACATGGAATCCATTTCGGACTTCATGGCACTTTGCCATAATAGGGAGTCGATACCTTGTATCACTTCCTCATACGTAGCCGGTTCGTCTTCCTCAATAAGATTGATATCTACATGAAGTGAGATCAGAAACACATACCTCCCAGGTTGTTTTCTGACTCTCTCCGACCTACGCGGTTCTTGTGTATTCGAAGATTATTGGTACAGTTTCATCCCTGGTGAACTGTTGATGTTCCATGAGGACTTGGTGCCTGGAACAATATTACTCCAATTTTCATCGAGTTTTACTTTCCTCTCACTTACCACTGCATATAGGTATTCCTCTTAGGAAAACCGCATGGAGAGCAACAATTACATTGTTCTCTTGTGAGTTGTATAAGTATTATACTTTGGTTTCCCTATGACAACCTACAAATAGGCACTTATCCGATTTGGGTTATAGTTTGGTACCATCCAAACATTCAATTATATGTCCAACATCCCAAATCTTCAGGAAAGAAAAACCCAGTTTATTTCCTGTTCATATCTAATATGAAGTATGTCTAACAGATTTACATGGAACCTTATTCAAAATAAGTATTGCACTGTATAATGCATATCCTGTGAAGGAAATTGGTAGCTCAGAGTGACTCATCATTAACCTTACCATGTCCAACAAAGTTCGGTTTCACTGTTCGGACACACCGTCAAATTGAGGTGTCCCGTGAGGAGTCCACTGTGAAAGAATACCATACTCTTTCAAGTAATCTTGAAACTTATATGTTTAAGTATTTTACACTATGGTCCGACCGTAATGTTTTTAATACTTTTATCGGTCTGTTTTCTTACTTCGTGTCGAAACCCTTTGAATTACTCAAAAGTTTCTGACTTGTGTTTCATAAGATACACATAACCGTAACGCGATGTCACATCCGTAAAGGTTACGAAGTATTCATATTCATGTCTAGCCTAGCTAGACATGGGCCCACTTACGTCACAATGAACGAGGGCTAACAGATCGGTGGCACTTGCACTTTTACCAAGTAAAAGGTGTTTTAGGCACTTTGCCTAATAAACTAGATTTGTAGACATCATTTGAATTAGAATCAAATCCGTCCTAGTATCCACTCTTCGAAATTGTGGATATACGAGTCTTGTTATTGTGTCCCAGACAACAATGACACTTTTAAGTCTCAACAGATTTATAAGTTTGAGCTTTTGTTTGTCATATTATATGTTTGAGATTCATTTATATTCTAAATATAAATACTGTTATTCACATCTAATGTGCTTATCTCAATATCATCTTTATAAACAAAACACTTAGTGTTCTAGAATATAAAGGTATATCCGCAACGGGTTAAACTAGATACAGAGATAATGTTCCTAGTCAAACTAGATACATTATAACAGTTTCCTAATTTAAGTACATGCCCAAAGGACAGTTCCAAAACTTATGTTTCTATGGCCAAAACAGCGACTCTCGTCCTATTTTCAACTCATAGGTCAATCTCACCTGAAGTCAGTATCCTGCTAATCAGCAAATTCCGCACATCAGTACATATATTTATGTACCACATCCGATATCTAAAATCCAATTTTAAAACCAGCAGTGGACATGTTTATAACAAACATACCTGAAGTCGGACCTTTGTCTGTCTTCACTTCCTTCATGTTTGCCTTGTCCATACGACAGTCACGCTTCCAGTGACCCTGTTTGCCACAGTTTAGGCAGACATCTTGGGATATATCATTTTTCTTCCCAGAAGACTGTGATGATTTTACCTTTGGCCCTTTTCTTCACATCCCCAGAAGCCTTCGTCCAAGCCTTGGCCTTCTGGGATGTCGAAGTAAGATGCGTCTTGCGCTTCTTGCCCTTTTGTAAGCTCTGGCTGTGCTTCTTGAGCATAGCCATTAACTCTCCAAGAGTTTTCTTTTGCAATTAGTACTTCTAAGATCTAAGAATATATCTATGAAGATCCTTCAATTTCAATATCATACTATAAGGATCTAATCCTTAGTTCTGACGAAGAAATTAAGGAGTCATTGCGGCAAGCATAACAGATTGAGCACTAAAGTTATCATCACCATGAGTCTTCCAAAGCTCATGCTCTACTATTTGCTCAACTCCGGGCTCAGACCCGAGATGTCACTCTATCAAATAAAGTAACTTCTCGGCTCCCAGGACTATCCTGAGATTCTATTCCCAATTTGAAAATTGAAGCCGCTTAAAGACATTTTCACCCATGATTATGTTTTAAACGCTAATCTTTCAGTTATCTTGATTCCAATAGTCCAACTATCCAATCAACGATTTCGGGTACAATCGAATATAATGATTACTATAGTCTAACTATATAATCAACTACTATTTGATTGATTAGATTCAAATATATTTGATTACTATAATCCAATTATATAATCAACTATAAATGAAGTAGTTTGAATACAGTCCAACTGTTAAATTAAAACAACAATTGAATATTAGTCCAACTAATATCTTTATATTTAAATAATGACGAAAAATGAAATGAGCGCGTATTGGCAAGTATCTAAACGAAATTGCAAATTTAATACTTGCCTCCCACTATTTTTCGGCGAGCCTCTAACCCTTTATGGAGTACTCGGGAAACCTAGTTTCCTAGTGGGCTAGGATCCCGTTAAATAACACACAACCTTGACTTTGGCCAACAAGCTATATGATATTTAACTAGGTAGATCTCTAAGATCAATTGGATCTCATCCAATTCCTAGATCCAGTAGGTGGACCTCCAAGTCCGAAACATATATACAATATATATGCCAATATATCCAATATATTTTCCTAACCTTTTTCCTTTGTATCAATTAAGCCTTGGCTTTGGCTCAACAAACTTAATGAAACCAGTTAAGCATGACCCATTTGTTGGACAATTATGACCCATAACGTCACTATTTGTAAAAGGCATTGTGGTTTTTGTACAAATTAACTATGTGACAATGGAAATTGCATTTTATCATTTTGTAATTTGATTACTTAAATATATAAATGATAAAAGTCCTTATGATTAGTTCCAGATTATTAGATATGAGACAATATCAATCCATAAAGGTTTAATCATTAAATATCCCTAGTCGTAGTATTATCGAGACTGAACATCGATAATACGGAATATACTAGTATTGCACTTGTGCGTGTTATGGAAGCGTAACAACATAGTTCTCATATATTTAAGTATTGGATATTTATGCAAGTGTGATAGGAGGTTGTGTTTACCGATGGTACGGAAACAACTTCGCTCTGGATAGACCCCTCAGAATCCCATTGGTAGTATGACTATGTGTCTATGGGAATCCGCTTCAGGGTAGGTGTATTTGGTCTTAACCTGAGACTTGCATCGCTAGTACTTGCGACAATCAATACGATTTGGTTTTGGTCGTCCGGGACTTTAACAGGTTCTGTGTACGCCTCTTCTGGGTTTATTAAGAATCGTAGTGTATTGGGTGTGATGTCAAGACGAAAGTATCACTTCAGTCATATGGAGATGATGATCACGCATGGATACAGAACTGGTACTCTAATGTGTTGCAACCATCGGGATAATATGACAAGGTCATGATTATCCGATTAAAGAGACTAGTTGCTTGTGATCCAATATATGCTTCGTATGTGGCAGACATTATTTCAGCCTCAGGCCTTGCATGTGACATCCGATACTGGATCGCAATACGCAATACTATGTATACTACGCCTGACAAAGATTAAATATTCCTTTAAGAATATTTCTGGAGAATTGGGTAGGCACGGTGCTTTGCTAGAAGCCAACCATGTCTCGTAAATCAATAAAAATATGGAACGAGGTACACACTTGTTCGGATAGTCCGACGACCGGATTTACTGCCAACATATCCAGGAATTTCATGGGTCGCTTCCCGAAGATTCACCGATGACGTATGATTCGAACATAATTAATCTATGATTAATTACGGAGAGATTTTATCTGGGATAAAATACTATTAAAAGAGAGAGAACGATTAATTTGGAATTAATTGATAAAATAATATATTCAATATATTAAATGAAATTATATTTCATAACGGAATTAAAATTGGATTTTAATTCGGGCGAACGAATTAATTTAGAATTAATTCGCTAGCGACGTGAATAGTAATTATGCTAGGCATAATTATTTAATTAAATTTGATTTAATTACGTTGCAACGGAAAATTCGTTAATTTGGAATTAACGAACCCGAGCCCGGAATGTGTTTGCGGGCCCACTCGGATTTTGAATTTAGTGGGGCCCACATATCACATCACAAGTCACATCACTTGTCATTTTATTCACTTTTTGGTGATGGAAGTTAGTGAAGACTTTTGAGATAACTTGTTTCTTACACAAGTTGATGTGATGAAAGACTTTTACCAAATATTTGAGATTTGGTATATGATATTTTGTTTTTTGGAAAAGCAAATACACAAGTCTACATTTCATTCTCATCTCATCTCTCTCTCTAAAAAACGCACTATCCCTCTCTTTGAAAGGCTTGGCCGAAACTCACCAAGGAGAATAAGAAAAATTGTTGTAATTTTTCTAAGTGCTAGCATACCAAAGATTCAAACAAATGTGATAGGGAAACCATTCCCAAGAGCTTGGAATCCATCTCAAAGCTTGGAGCTTAGACATCAACATTCAAAGAGAAGATCTTGAAGCACTTCTCGAAGGAAATTTTTTTGTTATCAACGCATCTGTGGGGACACAGGATATGGGGCGACGCATGCTGTCCCGGACTCGCGGCCCGGTCGGGAGTACAGAGTAGCCACGGGGGACTAAACCGGAGAATAATGGAGTCGCCACCCGGTGTGACCGGGAAAATGAGATTTAAGGCCGCACTCACCCCTCGCAAGGGAAGACCTCAAACCGTTGGGTTCGGAATGGTCCCTTACTTATGTCACTTGTAATGAAAGGATTTATGTAATAATTTAATCAAGTCTAAGTAACACTTATTTCCAAGAGTATCATGCTTCTAAATCTCATGCATACATCAACAAGTTCATCACAACATGCAACATCACATGGCAATCTTATGAACATATTTCAATCATATGATATGGAAAACTAAGAACAACTTAATCATGCTTGAGTAATATCTTATGAATACATCGAATGGATAAATGCAGGAATACAAGTAATATGATTGGCTACATAATGCAAGGGAGATCACCCAAGAGGCAATTGTGCATGGAATATGATGAGACAGACTCAGTTCAGTGTGTGCACGTTCGTGTAGCGTTCGTAAACGCATTCGAACGGTAAATAGAAGGTTCGCATTCGTGTAGCGTTTGATAACGCGTTCGAACGGGACCAGACCTGATGATACAAAATGCATGCGCGTTCGAGTAGCGTTTGATAACGCGTTCGAACGGTAAAAAAAAGGTTCGCGTTCGAGTTGCGTTCGATGACGAGTTCAAACGGGAACTGTCAGATTGCATATATTCATATGGTTTTAGGTACCGCATTCAAACAGGATCACAACAACGACATATCTAATCACATTGATATCTAAATCATGCATAAAGATTAACATACTAAGGGCTAAATCATGCTTAAGAATAAATAACACACTAGGCCTAATCAGGCTAAATAAATAAATAACGTACTAACTACATCATGCTCAAATACAACTTTGGATGAAACAGAATATATGTATCTCTCAAGTGGTACGTGGAGTTGTATCCCGAGTGCAGACCGTACTACCGTCCATTCGGATTCGGCTACGGAATTTACGTCCGGGTTTCCATCCGATATACCACAAAAGAGAACATGCATTCCGTTTATCCGGAATTCACATCATGCTTCAACAAAACGACTCTCATGCAATAAAAAATATATTAGAATAAGTAAAAGACAAATGAAAGATAATAAATACAAGGTGCCCTCAGGTCTAACCTTTTATGTCGTCTCTCGGTAGTATGGTGTACGGAGGTCGGAAGGGTGGATGCTCCGCAACTCTTCTGGTTCACTGGTTCACTGCTCTTGTTCGTTGTCTTACTATTTTGGGTCGTCGTTCTCCGTCTTTTGATGCTGCTTCTGACTCCGATTTACTGCCGCTTTTCTGGTGTATCTTAGTTACTGTTTTTGGGGTGTTTTGGCTACTGTTTTGGGTGTGATTTTCGGTGGTGTTATGGTGTGGTTCGGGGGCTGTTTTATGTGTGTTTTAGGGCTCCTGGGTGGCTGATGAAGTGGGGGCAGTGTGTTGAAGGGGCGAAGGTGAGGCAGTTTGTTAATTGTGTTGTGTTTATGGCATTGAAGGGCTGTGTGGCATGGGCAGATTTGTGAGGCTTATGGACGTGTGGGGCTGATCGGTTTGTGAAGGTGCTTTTAACGTGAAGGCTTGGGGTTATTTTCTTTTGTGTCTTGTGATTTGTGTGAGTTGTGTGTATATTATGTGTATGAGCTAAGGGAGGCTTTTCTTGTATGAATGAGCTAGGAGAATGCATGTCTTGGTTAGGGGTTGTTTATATAGAGAATGGCTAGGGCTACTCCTTGTCTCACAAGGAAGGGATTTTGGCATTAAAAGGAGGATTTGATTTGATATTCAACAAGGAAATGATTAGATTGAGGGGGGACAAATTTGGTTTAGATTAGGAAGTCAATATCTTTAATTTGTTATAATTGATTTTAATTAGGCATGACATCTTTCTAATTTAGTATGTGATTTTGTTTAGTTAGGAAGGAATCTTGTGTAATTGGTGGGTGAATATCTTAATTAAGGAATTAAAATATTTGATTGATTTTAATGTTTATTTTAATTTGGTATGTGATTTTTAGATTTGTTTTGATTTCACCATGTGTTTTATTAATTGGGATGTGTTTTATGGGCTTTGGTGGGTTAATTGGGCTTGGGTGTGAGGCTAGCAGCAAAACTAGAATTACCGACACCGTTCGAACGCCTCCTCGAACGCGGCACGAACGCCCGCAATCTGTTTGACGTTCGAACGAATTAACGAACGCATCACGAACGAAAACAATGAACCTTATTTATTCTGAATTTCCCCTTCCGACGTCCGTTTCTCGTGACTTCCGTGACTTAAAAGGTAGTGCCTCCAAATGAGACTCATCATAGGGACTTATATGCAAAAATGCAGTGCCTACAACATCCTATATCAGTTCAAAGTGAGTATAATTCCGCTATTCTCCTTTAAATATTCACACTATTTTATGCTTGGATTGATCTTGGGGTGACTTTAGAAATCCAACACCATTAACAGTGAGAAAGCTTCTTAATCGAGGCCGATGAACAAGAAGTGACCTTGACTTTGGCCAACAAATCACAACTTGCCCAAGGCGTACGATATGGAACAAAGCCTTCATGATTCAAACACATCTGCGATGGACAAAGGTATCGACTTTGGCCAACAAACCAATGCCAATCTTGGATATTGAGAGAGAATCACTCAATATAAGGAAATCGCTTAATATTTGTTGAGGGTTTTTCGCGTAAATTGGCAACCAATTAATTATCTTTGATTAGGTCTCATCATACACCCTTAAGCATGCATTCTAAAAGCATAATAAGGCGCGATAAAATTAATAATGATATGTGGATGGATATCTCACAAATTGTTCCTAGAACAAATCACTCCATTTCCTCTCACCGACTATCACTATTCTTACTTCTACCCAATTACATAATACTTCTAAAGAAACCTCATTACATTGAGGGGAATTGGTGAGAAGAGAATTACAAAGAGTCAAGAGATAAAGGCTGGACACGCAGGTCCAATTTAATAAATTCTAAATTTATTACAACAATTTCCAAAATTGCCCTCACCCATCTAATATCCATCCGATATACATTATTCATACAATACATCCATGTATTCACACAAAGAATGTTATTCAATAAATCTAATCCAATTAATTAATTTTTGATTAAGTGATCATCCAATGTTCAAACAACGATTTGATTTGCGCGAGTTGAACTCGTTTAAGAATAAATACTCAAAGTGCGAATTCTTGAATTATATCGAACTACAATTTTAAATCCGATTTAATTTGTATTCAATACTAATTTATATTTAATTCTAAATTAAATAAGTACACTTAATTATGTGTCTTTAGACTTAGATTCTAAATCCAATCTTAATGGGTCTCAAAGGCCCAATTAACATCCAATGTCAATTAAATAAAGTCCAATGGGCTTTTAATTAATTCATAAGGCATGGGCTTTGGCCAATATGGGTCAAACCCAAATGTCAAGGCCCAATAAAGGAATCACCTTATTTGCCATAAAATTAATTTCGGCCCATTAGGCCCAATTAAATTTAAAAGGTCCATTTATTATATTTGGACTTAACGGAATGGTTTTAGGCCCAATTTGGATCCAATCCAATTGTCCTAAACCAACTTGGCCCAACCAAGCCCATTAGGCCCAAATACAACAATTTTAGCCCAATTCCAAATTAAGCCTAATTAATTAAATTCTAATATTCCAAATATCACAATTTAATTAATTAAAGTGTATAGCCATAATTAATTATTCAAATTAACATTTCCAAAATACCAATTTACATAATTAATCATGTTTTATTATTATCAATACATGTCCAACATTATTGAAACAAAATCAAGTCATTAACATGCTCTAATGCTCACGGCAATTTAGGATTTTTTCCATTAATTTTTATTTCAATCCAATTAAATCACAAATCAATTTATCCATACATTTTAAACACATCCAATGGTCTAAAAATCAAAAATCACCAAGAGCTACAAGGGTCATTATATTCGGCCATCATAAGAAATTAGGGAAAAAATATCTAATCAATTTTTCTCCAAATTAATCATGCATAACTCTAAGTTATCATAATCCAAACATAACCAAACACTCAATTTGACGAAATCATGCTCCAAGCAAAAATACTCAAATTCAGTATATAAACCTAATCAACTTCATGTTTAAATAGGCTCTGATACCATTGTTGGGTTCTCTAAGAACATGTCTAGGATCAATTAAGCATAAAATTTGTGTGAATAATCAACGAAGTTTGCGGAAAAAGTACTCACATTGATCGGCAATGAGGATGTAGGATTTCAAAAATTTTCTCATTTGTGTAGTGCTCCAAGCTCCTCCTTTGATTGTATGTTTGAGCTCCAAGCCTCCAAGTTTGATTCCAAACTCTTGGGAAAGGTTTCCCTATCACCTTTGTATGATATTTGATGTGCTAGCAATGGATATTTTTGCAACAAAAATCCCCAAGTTCCTTCTTGTAACTCTCGGCCAAGCCAAGATTTGGAGAGGGAGAGAGCAAATAGCGTGAATGATGGAGAAGAGAGGAGAGATGAGTGAATGTGTTATGTGTTATTTGACTTTCCAAAAATCAAATATTGATATACCAAAATCAAAGTTGGTAAATGTCCATCAATTTACTAACTTGTGTGAAAAACAAGCCAACATCACATCACAATAACTTCCATCACAAAAAGTGATGGGAAAGACAAGTGATGTGACTTGTGATGTGACACATGGGCCCCACTTGAATTCAAATCTGAGTGGGCCTGCAAACATATTCCGGGCTCGGGTTCGTTAATTCCGAATTAACGAATATTCTGTTACGATGTAATTAAATCAAATTTAATTAAATAATTATACATAACAAAATTACTATTCAAAGTCGCTTGCGAATTAATTCTAAATTAATTCGTTCGCCCGAATTAAAATCCAATTTTAATTCCGTTATGAAATCTAATTTCATTTAATATATCGAATATATTATTTTATCGATTAATTCCGAATTAATCGTTCTCTCTCTATTAATTGAATTTTATCCCAAATAAAATCTTTTCGCAATTAATCCTAGATTAATTTTATCTCTCTTATAATTAATCCCAGATTAATTATGTTTGAGTCATACGTCATTGGTGAATCTTCGGGAAGCGACCCATGAGATCCCTGGATATGTTGGTAGTAAATTCGATCGTCGGACTATTCGAACACTTGCGTACCCAGTACCATGTTCTTACCGATTTACAAGACATGGTTGGCTTCTAGCAAAGCATCGTGCCTACCCAATTCTCCAGAAATATTCTTTTAAGGAATATGTAATATGTGTCAGGCGTAGTATACATAGTATTGCGTATTACGATCCAGTATCGATATCACATGCTAGGCCTAAGGCTGGAATTGTGTCTGCCCTATACGAAGCATATATCGGATCTCTGGTAACTAGTCTCTATAATCGGATAATCATGACCTAGTCATATTATCTCGATGACTGCAGTACATAATAGTACCAGTTCTGTATCCTACGTGATCATCATCTCCATATGACTGGAATGATACTTCCATCTTGACATCACACCCAATACACTACAATTCTCAGTATACCCAGAAGAGGCGTTCACAGAACCAGTTAAAGCCCCGGACGACCAAAACCAAAGTATACTGATTGTCGCAAGTATTAGCGAAGTCTCAGGTTAAGACCAAATACACATACTTTGATTCGGATTCCCATAGACACATAGTCGTACTACCAATGAGATTCCGAGGGGTCTATCCAGAGCGAAGCTGTTTCCATACCATCGGTAAACAAAACCTCCTATTACACTTGCATGAGTATCGAATACCCAAATATATGAGAATTATGATGTTACGCTTCCATAACACGCACAAATGTAATACTAGCCTATTCCGCATTATCGATGTCCAGTCTCGATAATACTACGACTATGGATATTTAATGATTAAACCTTACGTGGATTAATATTGTCTCATATCTAGGGGTGAGAATCGGTCGGTTCGGTCGGTTAATCCATGATTTTTTAACCATAACCGAAATTTTCGGTTAAATAAAAGTGTGACCGAATTAACCAATTTATGACTCATAACCATTAACCAATTAACCGTTATATTTCGGTCGGTTATGGTTAATTCGGTTATTAACCAATCCAATAAATATAAATTCATCAAAATCAAATTTCAATAAAGCATTTAACACAATTACACAAATATAAATTCAAATCCATTAAAAAGACATCAAATTATAAATTCATCAAGCATTTTTGAGAAGACAATCCAGAAAGTCAGAAAACAACTCAAAATTACATTACAAAATCCATCAAAAATACAAACATATTAGGTGTTCAAAAACTAATAAATAAGCAATTTTCTTTAATCGTCTTCAAAGTCAGCAACTCAGGACCTTAGGCTCAGCAACTCAGCATCCACAAGGCAGCAACTCAGCAAGGCGATTATGTCATTACTCATATTCAAAATCTGAAGTGACCTTGATTCCAAGTTTTACCATGTCTACATTATTTAAAGTACACAAGTAACACAACATATTTTTAGTTTGACATATAAGAAAAAATAAAGACAATAAATTTAAGAGTAACACTAAACAGTTAACATAATATTGATTTTTTTCCATTTACCTTGCTCAAGCTTCACAACTTCTTCTATTTGTTCCTCCTTTTCAATAATTTTCTTCATGGAATGTTGAAGCCAATCTTGAGAACACAATTAAGGATTCTACAATTTTAGGAGTCAAAGAGCTCCTAAATTCATCCAGTACTCTCCCACCTGTGCTAAAAGCTGACTCCGATGCAACAGTTGACATTGGTATTGCTAGCACATCACGTGCCATCTCTGAAAGTAAAGGAAACCTGGAAGAGTTAAGCTGCCACCATCGAAGAATTTCAAAGTCATCACAATCGTCTTCACCTTCCTCCATCAAATACTTTTCCAAATCAGATTTTGCATCACCACTATGAGATTCAGACCTAAACCTCTTATACTTCGATATCATAAGCTTTGATACAGGAACTGCAAGATCGTTGCCTTGTTCACTAGTCGTAGATGATGATGAGGAAAAAAAATAGAACTTGGAGGTCCCTGACTATTTGCAGATGCAAGCTTCTTATAACCCTCATATAGCTCATAAATTGCATCTTTCACACTCTTAGCCAAGTGACCACCTAATTCTTTACCGTACATGTGCTCTAATGCAAATTCAACATACCCTAATTTTCTCTAGGATCAAGAATGGCAGCTATGTAAATCAATTTGTTCATTTTGTCACTTTTCCCCCAATATTTCTCATACTTTTGCCTCATTTTTATTGCCATAGCACTCATATCCATGTCATCACTATTCTCCAACTCATTCAACAAGCAATCAATTGCAGTAATCTCCTCAAAAAAAGTATTGGCTGTTACATATTTGGTTCCAGAGACACGTAATGTAATCTCATAAAAGTGTCGTAGGAAAACTACTAAGCTATTGACATTGTTCCAATCATCATCCAAAGGAACTCCATCATAATTTAATGTAAGATCTCTACTAAAATTTGGATCTAGATCATCATATCTCTCAAAAGCATTTCTAAATTTCAAAGCCACATCAAGCATCTTATAGGTGGAATTCCACCTTGTTGGACAATCAAGATTCAACATACACTTGCTATCAATTTTCTCAATAGCTACACATTCATTAAACTTTTGCAGCCTAGAAGGAGATTGTCTAATGAATTTTACAGCCTGTCGAATACGATCAACTGACTTGCTAGCCTCTTTTAAACCATCTGTTACAACTAGATTCAAGATATGTGCAACACACCTAACATGTAGATACTTAGCTTGAAGAATAGTGTTTGGCCATGTTCTCATTTTTCTCCTCAAATAATCTATAGCAACATCATTAGAGCTTGCATTGTCAACTGTCACAGTCATTACCCCATCAATTTCCCAAGCAGATAAGCATGTCTCTATGGCCCTACCAATTGCCTCCCCTTTATGACTAGAAATTGAACAAAAATTCAAAATTCTTTTGTTTAATTTCCAGTTCTCATCAATATAATGTGCGGTGAGACACATATAATTGACCCTTTGTATTGAAGTCCAAGTATCAGTAGTTAGGCAAATTCTTTTTGCAGATCTCTTCAGCTCAGATTTATAACATTTCTTCTCATCAAGAAAAAAATTGAAACAATCTCTAGCATAAGTCCACCTAGAATTAATATGAAAACGTGGGCATGCAACACTCATGAAATGCCTAAACCCATCACCCTCTACGAATTTAAATGGAAGTTCATCAATGATTAACATTTTCATCAAAGCCAACCTAATTGCATTCTGATCAAACTTCCAATTAGTTAAAGAGGTAATTTCTTGACTTTTAGAGTCGACATGAATACTAATAATGGATTGTTTAGGGTCTGCAGGCTTTGTGGCTAAATATTTCTTGCAAATACTAAGATGATATTTGAGAGATGATGTACCATTAGTTTTGGAACCACTGCAAAATTCACGATGACAATAATTGCACTTACTTATAGGATTTTCATCACCACTTTCAGGCTTTGTGAAGTGATCCCAAACAACAGATCGTTTCTTGCTTTTCTTCCTCATTTTTTGGGGCCTTGAAGTCAAAGTATCTGGAATAGATGAAGACTCTTGCGTAATTGGATTTTGACTAGTGTTTGGATGAGAAGTTTCATCTACAGGTTGTCCAATTTCATTTGCTTCACCTTGGTTCATTTTCACGAGTGGTTCTCCAATCTGAAATAGAAAAGAAAATATCAGAAACATATATTTTACACAATATGAATTAATATCTATTATCTAGCCCGACAGAAAAAAGAAAGATACTCCTCCCCTGTAGATTAACACTACAAAATCTACCTCAAGATGAACCAAAAAGAAAGCATTTAAAAATAGATTAACTTTATAATTCTGTTTGACATTATTTCACAGAGACTACCATCAGAAAATCACAGTGCATTTATAAAAGATAAGATGGCCTACAACAGATACTAGCGCACAACACAAGCTGATTATTTAGCTACCACTGGCAACGTAAATAATGATAAAGATGACGATGTAACATAGATTTTGAAATTTGATATGGGATAAAAACAAAGATTAATGATTAAAAAAAAAGTTACGAAATACATATACACAAGTCTGATTCAAGGGAACAGCAAACAAGTCAAACACGTCTGACCCTCTCTCTCTCCACACAGCAGCAAGAACCATAAACAAAAACCCTAAGTTATCATCCTTTCTCCTTTACTCCACACGCCAGTAACAAAACCAAACCCTAACAGATCCCTCATCTCTTCTCTCTTCACGCCTGCAGCCTTCCCACTTCTCACAAAGACTCACACGCTCCTCGGCTCCTCTCCCTCTACCATTCACGAACCCACTACTCTCTCTCATTCATTACCTTCATTCACACCCAAATACCCCCGAATTCAGCCCTCTTGTTCATGCCAAACAGCCCTTGAAGTCACCCCCCTTGTTCACGAAAATCACCCTTGAAGACCAGCCCTTGTTCACGTAAGTAGCCTCTGAAACAGCCACTCACGGCTAACAACAAGCAGACCACTCGCTCAACAAGCAGACCAACTCTTAACATAAATACACAATAAACGACATCAATTACAAAACAGAACAGGAAACAAAAAAAGAGAATATAGTAGTGTTAAAGGAAGTACTGGAGAACAAAATCACTTCGAGATATTTTTCTAAATTTACAGGATTGATTAAGAAGGCCAATCACACTAGTTTGGCAGAAGTAGAAAGTGAGAAACTTACAATTGAACAATGCGAGAAGACGAATTTTGTGATTGTAACTCTGTTTGTGTTTGTAAATTGTAAGTGGCGGCTAGAGACTTGGTACAGAGAAGCTAGGGTTTTGAAGTGTTATTTTTGATTTAGGGTTTTAAAATATATATATATATATATGGTTTAATTTCGGTTAATCGGTCGGTTCGGTTATACAAATCTCATAACCGTAACCGAACCGAATAACCGAAAAAATTAAAAAATTTAACCGTAATAACCGATTTAACCGAATTAACCGAACCGTAATAAAAAAATGGGTCGAAACGGTTCGGTTAATCGGTTAAAACCGATTAATGCACACCCCTACTCATATCTTATTAACCGGTATTAATCTTATGGACTTTTATCATTTCTATATCTCGGTAATCCAATTACAAATGATAAAAGAGTAATTTCATTTGTCACATAGTTAATTTGTACAACAACACCATGTTCTGTACAAATAGTGATGCTATGGGTCATAATTGTCCAACAGAGTCTACATATCGTCTGGACCAGAATAAGGTCCAGATAATCTCCAACCTACTGGTCTTGAAAAGTAACAAGGGGGAGTCTTTATGTTGTCTGGACCAGATGAAGGTCCAGGTCTTGACACATATCGTATGACATTACCTGTAAATTTTGAGAACATGAATCACGAAAGTGACGAAGAGCAAGTGTTTTTTTACCCGTTGCCTGAAGGCTTCGTTGAGTAATCCAGTTGATCTTCCAGTATCAGTAAGTTCTGTAGATCGGGTCATATGTTGATATATCCAATAGTCTGTGGATTGGGGATCATGTCCTCCGGGAAGTCGACGATCTTCAATATGGCCATGTTATTTCATCCGAGCTCAGAAAAGTTCTTCTCGTAAAAATATGCTCATTGTGTCGACCCGGCTGGACTTCAGTAATACTGTCGTTTAATGGGTATATCATTCGTAGTAGACGCCCACATCATCTGTGATTATTAGAGACTGTGGATCGTTTTGGTGGCTTATATTTTTTGTGTCGCTCAATTCTAAACATAACGTGTGAGTGGGCTTCTTCTCTTCATGCATGTGGGGCCGTCTTCCACATGTACTATACTGGCAAGCTCCTCTTGGATCCCAAGCGAATTTTTTTGTGATAGCTGTGCATAAAGCTTTGCCGAATTGACCATTTTATTTTGGCATTAGGCACGTTGGGGTCATTCATCTTTTTCATGTAGTGTGGATTTATTTGCATTGTAGGTAGTAAGCTCTCAACTTTTTCAGCATTGGCCTCACTTTATTTTAACTTTTTATTGTTTTGGAGGTTTCTTTTGTCGGGTGATTATTTCCTCAACAGCCACGTGGAGCTTGATGGAGATTGGAGGGTATTTTGAGCATGTAATCCTCTGAGTGCCATGCGTTTCAGCTCTTTGCGTCAATGGGCTTCTTTTCTTGATAGACCCTTCTTGACCAGTCTACAAGACTCGACTATAGGCTCAGAACTGGAACATACAGGCAAGGGCATCAGAACTGCAGAATGAACGAAACCAGAATCAGAAATCCCAACAACAGGTGAAGTAACTCCAGAAGCAGACCAATCACAAAGTCTTCCCGTAAACCTCAGCAATCCCAACCAAGCATAAGCTTGTGACCTCGAATGAAAAGTAGAGATTTGAATCGGAACCGTTTTCTTCAAAGGGCATTCTGCATCTTGCATTATATGATGTGAATTTTTTGTTATGGATAATAGGTAGCTTTTCGATCTGTGGTTTCCTTGAGTCACCATCCAGGGTCATTGTCTAGCCAATGGCTCAACCATGCGACCGAATGAATCCCAATGAGGTTGATCAAAATCGGCATACGATAAGTCTCCTGGCAGTATCAACATGTCGTAGTTTGATTTTGATATGTGTTGCAAGGTTGAGTTTGACCAGCTGGTTTATCCAAGATCACCTACGACTGCAACTTGATTGGAAGATGAGCATGAGGCATTTTAAAACTACGTTCTTGGGCCGATTTTGGGCCGCATCGATAACAATAAACAATATTGGGCTTTAATAGGCCAATAACTACAAATAGTAGTAAGAAGATGTTGTTCCATCGGAAGATAAACTCCAGGAGATGTGCCATAATTTACTATTGCTGGAGATGAATCATAAGTAATCCACGATACTCTCATCTTGTCTTGCCTAACTACTTATATATGCGCATTTCATGTAGGCTGGATGACATTCACGTTAGCTGCATGTTCGTCGGCTGGAACCATGTAAGTTACTGGATTCACATTTGTCGGCTGGAGGATATTCTTTTCACTGGATTCATGCTCATCTGTTGGAGGATATTCACGTTACTGGATTCAGGTACGTCTACTGGAGGAGATTCACATTACTGGATTCATGTATGTCGACTGGAGGAGATTCACATTACCGGATGCACGTATGTCGGTTGCAGGATATTCACATTGCTTGATTCATGTATGTCGGCTAGACGCACATATGTTGGCTGGGTGCATGCACGTTGGCTGGACCATGCATGGTTCATCTTTTTTCTACATGAAGAGGTGTAGACGTGTAGTGTGGGTTTATGTTGACATAGATCGCTTACAGGTGTTGTTCCTCAGTACATGTCGACGGTAGCAAGCTATTCTTTAGTGGGTGTATCTCGTTTGTCTCTTTCTATATGAATGGGTGCATTGTGGTTTCTCAATGCGAGATCTGGGTGGTTAGCTCGCTCATTCTGCAGTCGCGTGATATTCATGCATATGGGATGGTTTGTCACCAAGCTTGGTGAATGATGCATCACATGTGCTCTCAATGTCTTCATTTTCTTTGGATGCGTTCTTGGTGGTTTCAAGCTTGGTGGCAGTGTGCTTCACGTGATGTACCTGCTTCACATGTGTCCAAATTTCAGCCACTTGGTTTGTGGTTGGCTTCGTAGGAGTTTCATGGTTGTCTTTTTGAGGGTCGGCTGGAACCTTGGAAAGACCAGCCACAATGGACAGGCTTGCTCGTTGCCAAATAATGTAAAATACGGCATGTGTCATTTGTTCTTTAGCTGCAGGATCCCACAATCGTCATTTTTTAATGTAACTTTACTAATATGATCTGGTAGGTAGTTTCGGCAAAAATCCCTATTCATTGGCCTTCGATGGACTGGCAAAGCTTTCTCCGTTGGGCAGTGGTAAAGTTGAAGAAGAAGACTGATTTGAGGTTTGTAACGGCTAGAATAGCCCTAGCCGCAACTGTGTACTGCATATGGTTTGAGAGGAATAGAAGGGTGTTTGATAAAAGCTCAGGTAGTCTGGGGAATCGGCAGAATGATGATCCGGGTGACTCGGCTGAATGATTATCCCGGTTGGTATTTAATCACCGTATGGTTCCCAGTCTGCGTTTTTGGATTTTGGCAGCTTGTTTGCAATGAGCGATATGGGTTTGGTTTTGTCTTCAACTCCTATTATGCTCTCTTGAAATAAGCGATGTGGGATTGCTAGCCTTTAATCGTGTGTGTTGGTTTAATGAGGGCTGAGCACTTAGTTGGGCTTGTTGTTGCATGGGCTTACGTAGAAGACCCTTTTGAAGATGGTTGCATGGCTTCCTTCGCCAGGACCGGGGCTTTGCTTATTATCTAGGCTTTCTTGCTTTTCCTTTTTAACTTATCTTTTGTTTATGGGCTTTGTATGATCCACTTAGAGGCTTATGCCTTCTCGCTTATGTCCACTTTTTAACTATATATGGCCACATTTTCTCTTTTCTCGGGCCTTCACGTGATTCGCATGATGGGGTTGTTTATTTGCGCTCGATGGGCTTTTGGTTGAATGAGCTAAGTTTTGGCTCGTTTTGTTTCTTTCTTATTTTCTTTCGTGTGTAGGATACCAATTAGCTCAGGTAAAGCGCCACTACACCTTATGAAGGTACATGAGAGTCTCCAGTCGACTGGACCTGATGAAGGTCCAAAAAAGCCTTCACTCTACCATACCATATGAAGTTATATGGGAGTCTACAGTTGACCAGGCCTGATCCATGAGACTACGGTCGAATGGACTGGATAAAGATCCATTAGGGAATTCACTTACTCCATTAGACCTGATAAAAGTCTAAGAGAGTCTCCACTCTACAAGACCTTTATAAAGGTCTGAACCTGATGAAGGTTCAATGGATTCTTCACACTACTTGACCTGATGAAGGTCGGTCGAGTGGACCTGATGGAGGTCCAAGAGGTTCTCCACTCCTCATTCTACAAGACCTGATAGAGGTCGACTGGACCTAACTAAGGCCTATGAAATTCTCCATTCTACTAGATATGATGAAGGATTTCCTATGTAGTCAGGAGTTAATGGTAATTCATACATTTCATACAGAGAATATGTAACAATCATTTTATGTCGACTGGAGAAGATAATAAACTTTTCATGTAGTCTGGAGGAGATGACAATACTTCCATATCTTCTGGAGTGGATGATATTTCATTTATGTCATCTGGAGAATATGACAACCTTCATATGTACTTTAGAGTTGATAGCAATTCATCTATGTTGTATGGAGAATTTGGCCATCATTTCACGTCATTGGGAGCTTATGACAACCCCTCTACGTAGTCTGGATCCATGAATCCATCATATAGCCTCATGCCAATGGGAGTATGAAGGTCGGGTTGATTTTTACTCACTGGTAGTCTGACCCTATGTAGACTGGAGAGAATTGCTCCTTTGAACTCCTGCATTTCCTTTTGCATGGAAGAGATGACTTGTGATCGGTCGGCTGGTGAAATATGATGGCTCTTTTGGTGATTAAGTGGATGGTCACTTGATGGTGGATTTTCAATTGTCATATTGTTGAATGCTCATAAGAGATTGGATTAGATGATAAGATCGTTGGGGTGACTCGTAGCCTCACACTTTTGGGAGGTTGAAGAATTATGCTCCAATAACTTTTGGAGATTAGAACTGGTTTTTGCATGGCCCAATTTTCCTCTTCCATCGATCGTAACCGTTGTTGTAGAGCGACTAATTATGCCACCACATGTTCTAGTGTTTGTGTGTTGCTCGAAGCCATAGATAGTTATGTTTGTAAGGATCGTAGACTGAACGTAAGCTTTGTTTGCTTATAAATCGCCAGGGCCCCACGGTGGGCGCCAAATTATAGACGTTGGTTTTCACCCGAGGTCCACAATCGAGATTTCATTGAGAGAGGCACTAGCGATCCTGCAAAACAAAGAGGTAGGGTGAACATGGAGATTCTACCCACCGGTGTGATGGATGCCGTAAGCATTCCGACGCCCAAGTCAGTAGAGGAAATGAGCTATTCACATCGTAGGAAGAGGAACAAGGGCAGATATTACCTTGATCCCCGTGTGATGCCGTGGGGGCGGTAGGTCGGTGATTGTGAGAACTCTGGAGAGAATGCTATTAGGCTATGAGTATGAGAGCTTCCATGAATGTTCCTCGTGGATCTTCTTCTCTTATATACACACCCTCGAGAGGTGTGTGTATGTACTGCACTTGATTGCTCGTCCGTTAGGCGTAGGTAACGGCCGATTTTATGAGGGATAATTATTATGTTTGCCCGTTGAAGGCTGGAAACGGCTGGGTTATGAGGGGTGTTTATGAGTCTGAGCGTTTCGTGGGCTGACGTATGATGGGCCTTGGTTATGGCTTGGATATGGGGTATTCCATTGGGTATGAGCCCGTGAATCTATGGGCCTATATATAATAAACTCGGGGCTTCTTTTAGTGTGTAGGCTTGAGGTAGTAACTTGGGTCTGGTCCTTATGTTGGGTACTGTTAGGGGAGTCTGTGGTGTATTTAGTATTGGACCTGAAGTAAAAAGTCGAAATTGCCTTTGGCCCAAATTTGGCCTATACATCAACTTAAATAGTAACTTATGACATTCAATTACTATAAATTTATTTTCAAGTTATAAGAATTTTACTTGTTGATAATATCTCATAATTCTTATTGATTGTTTTTTTTTTTTTTTTTTTTTTTGGTTCTTAGTTTTTAACAACTTTGAGCAGAATTGGTCTGAAATGAACAAGTTGTTACTCCATAGCAAGATTTGTCATTTAAACAAGCTCATTTGAATCTCGATCGAATAGAGAATGTGATAAATGATGATTACGTTTGAAAATAGAATGGCAAACAATAAAGCAAAGCTTCGGATATGCAGCATCTTGTCTTTTTCATTTTCATTGTTTGTTGGAATCAAAAATATATAAAATTTGTGGCTTTCAACTTTATTGTGATGCGATCCAATTGAATGCTAGTTACTGGTGTAGTGGTGTTGAGAAACATATCACACGTGGATTGGTAAATTATTTTCGTTTCCAATTTTAAGTATAACATTGGTAAGTTAGTTTTTGATTTGGGTTGGAGCGAATTTTATATATAAATAGATTCATATAATCAATTTATACGTGAATGAGAGAGTATCGAGAAATATCTCAGAGAAATAATATTAATCTTCAAATATAAATTAAAATCAATTCTCAATTTCCATGTTAATTTTTGAGTGAAAAAGTTAGGTCATAAATTTCAAGAACAAAGAATTGTCAATTAATTAATTCTGGCAAAGCATGTAAGGAAGCACCAATCATTATGCTAATACTACCGATTATTCTTTAAAACGTTGCGTGACATAAAGTAACTGGTCGATTATAATTAGTCTTTCATTTCATATTTATTAAAGCTTCTTTTCTTTTTTTTTCTCCCGACTAGTCTCTACTTTGAAATTATGCAAATTAAAGTGTTAACACTTTTTGTTCAGAATCAGAAGTGGAATGCATGATTAACGGAGTTGTTTAACAAGTTTTAATATAAAACGCAAACTTTACAAATATTTAAAAAATATAACTTGATGTTTAATTACTAGACCATATGACATACTGAAATGTTAAACTGTTACAAGTAGAGCTACCCATGTTTGACTTCATTTAATTACAAACCTATCGATACCTGCCAGTTTCAATTTTTAACTTTAAGAATAAATTATATGCTTTAAATGTATCGATTTGCATTTATTATATATATAAATGTATCGATTTGCATTTGAACAGGCATAGAATCTGACTTCTGAGAAAACAAATATGGCGTAATATTAAACCTTTCATACAGAGAGTTCGTGAATAAATTTCTGAAGTAACGATTTCGCTTACCAAATAACCTCTTGAGTATTATTCAACTGCAAGAAAGTACTACTAATATACACACGGTTCTCTGAAACCCTACAAAATTAACAAGAAATAAATAAATACTAAAATAGCATACTGACAAGACCAAAAATAAAAAATAAAAATGCTCCAATTAATGGTAAGTTTCTGACATGTACAAATTAAAAACATGAAAACTGCAATATATGCCACCAGCATGTACGTACAATCGTTGCCAGAAGTATGAAGCTATTCTGAATTAAGTGTCATCAGACTTTCATCCTTCTTTGAGAACTATATATATATACTTCAAAAGCTATACAATATTAATTCGGAAAGTTCAAGGATCACTTCATCCAGTTTCTGACTTAATTAGGAAGCGCAAAAGCCTAACAAAATAAATTAAAAACTTTGATAATCAGTGAACACACATGCACGCAAATAGGCAAACTTTGGTTGGAGAACACAAGATGTAGGCACAGTTGCAAATGTAATCACAAGACTGCAAAGATTTATGCTTCGGAGAAGTTGTCCCCATTCCCATCAAGCAATGGCTTCGTACGTGTTGGCCTTTGAATCTGTGACTATCACCATCTTCATTAAACCTATCGATGCTCTTCAAAAAATTTCCTGTCAAAAAATCCCATCAAGACAACCTTTTTTTATTACTCATCACATGAGATTGCTGTCATCTGATTTTTAAAATTACTTGATCGAGGCATGGGGACAGTGGGATTGGAGGTTGGGGGGCTGGGGAGTAGGGAAGGGGGAAGTGGGCAACAAACGGTAATTAATATTCACTCTGGGCAAGACAATTTCCTAGGCCAGCATTATGTTGTTCTGGATTCCCAAACCAAGGTTGTGCATAACTCAGTCGTCTATTACCACATCAGAAAATTTCGTCCTCACATGAAAACATACATCGACTTACAAAATGGTGGATAATTTAGGAAAAATCACTCCTCGAATAAATCTCCCTAAACTGTGAATTTATTTGGTTTGTTGGGAATCAAAAGCGAATTTGACAATGAGACTAGAAATACAAAGTACACAGAAGGTTTAATGTGGTTCGGCGGAATGGATTCAACTTATGTCAACGGATGCAAAGGAAATGATTTAACCTGCTTTAACTCTAGCTCGGGTAGTACCGACCTGTCTTTAACTCTAACTCGGCTGACTGACCTCTTACTAGCTCTTACTTATAATAAGTTTTTTGCTCTCTTTTACAAGTGAAGAAACAAATTAGTCAACCCAAAGTGGGAACCCTTTACAAGGAATTCTCAACCTCTTTATATAATAGGATAAATTCTATTGTTACAATAGCTTATGACGTCAGCCATGTTTCCTTGTCATTATTGTCCATTACTCGGATGTTACTGCTCATTACTCGTACGTTATTGCCCATTACTCGTACGTTATTGCCCATTACTCGTACGTTATGCCCCTCCAACCATTTGGGAGTAAAATACCGTTTGGGAGTGAACCACGAAGGAGTTGGATGCGAGTCTTTAGAGTTGGCCATGGCCATTTCGGCAAGAGGAGGAGGAGGAGGAGATTGATTTTTTGATTGTTGTGTCGGGTGATTAGTTGTAGAATTTTTATCTTGTCTTCGACCATATCTTTACTTAATTCTTTTTTTTTTAATTTATTTTTATTATATTTACTCTTATGCAATCATCCCCATTCCTCATCTAGTCAGAAGTCAGTCACCCACGGTTACTTATTGCACGTTCCAGGCTGTCAAACTTGTATGGCTATATTCCCACAGTCACAATTATTTCGAGTTTTTTTTTTTTGGAGAAATGATATCCATACTGCCAAATCTACTTACTTCTCTCCAGGAGGACAACATTGCTGCCATTTTGAATTAAAATTTTTTATTCCAGGTTTGACATGCTTTCATTGCCAAAAGCCCCTGCAAAATGAACAAATATAATTTTTCGTTTCCTTGCTCCAGCAGCACTTCGTTGAACAAAACCACTCGTCGTCTGTCTCCAGCTCGTCGGAACAAAACTCACGTCGATCCCGTCGCCAAAGAATTTCAAACCAGTAAGTTCTAGGGTTTCGTTTACCGAATTTCAATTTGGATCAACTTATTGAAATTTTGCTTACAAAATAAAATCATTCACTTGTTATAATTGATTTTGTTGAAATTGACCTTTGAACACATACCTTTTTATTGGGTTTCTCTAAGGTCCCAATGATCAAATCAAGCAATGAACATGTGTGAATACTCAATGAAGAATGGCGGAATCATACTCACATTGAACGGCTTTTGCGACGCGACGAACACAAGCCCTTGCTCCATGAAGCTCTCGGCTTTGCTCCCCTTGGATGTGCTCCACCATTTTCGATCACCACCATGAAAGGATCTCCAAGCTCCAAGCTTTAGGTTGTGTATTCCATGCTCACAAAATTAGTTCCCTATCACCTTAGGAGGACTCGTTTGTGTGCTAGCACTCTTGATTTTGCAACAAAATCTTCATGTAGTTCCTTCTCATTCTCGGCAATGGAAAAACAAAACCAAGAAGAAAAATGGCCACCATGGCCGAAACTAGAAGAGAAAGAGAGAGAGAGATGTGTTAAGTGTTGGTTGTTGGAAAATTGTGTATCTAATACACAAATTAGAAATTCAAAAAGTCAAGGCAAAAACCAATTAATGCCATCCAACTACCACATCAACTATTCACATCAAAAGTAACTAGACATCACATCACTCAAAGTGACAAGTGATTTGACGCTTGATGTGACTTGTGGGCCGCACTTTAATTCGCAATGCGATTGCCCCGCAAACACTCCCAGGCTCGGGTTCGCTAATTCCAAATTAATGAATTTTCCGTTGCGACATAATTAAATAATTATGCCTAGCAAAATCACTATTCACGTCGCTAACGAATTAATTCTAAATTAACTCGTTCGCCCGAATTAAATTCTAAATTTAATTCCGCGTCGAAATCCAATTTTGTATAATATATCGAATATATTATTTTATCGATTAATTCCAAATTAATCGTTCTCTCTTTAAATAATATTTTATCCCAGATAAAATATCTCCGCAATTAATCCAGATTAATTTTCTCTCTCTTCTAATTAATCTCAGATTAATAAAGTGCAAGTCATACGTCATCGGTGAATCTTCGGGAAGCGACCCATGAGATCCCCGGATATGTTGGCAGTAAATCCGGTCGTCGGACTATCCGAACACGTAAGTACCTAGTACTACGTTTATACCGATTTAAAAGACATGGTTGGCTTCTAGCAAAGCATCGTGCCTACCCAATTATCCATAAATATTCTTACTGGAATATGTGATCTATATCAGGCGTAGTATATGTAGTATTGCGTATTTCGATCCAGTATCGGATGTCACGTGCAAGGCCTGGGGCTGGAAATGTGTCTGCCCCGTACGAAGCACATATCGGATCTCTAGTAACTAGTCTCTATAATCGGATAAACATGACCTAATCATAATATCCCGATAGCTGCAGCATATAAGAGAACCAGAACCGTATCCTACGTGATCATCATCTCCACTATGACTGGAGTGATACTTCCATCTTGACATCACACCCAATACACTACGATTCTCAATATACCCAGAAGAGGCGTACACAGAACCTGTTAAAGCCCTGGACGACCAAAACCAAAGTACATTGATTGTCGCAAGTATTAGCGGTGCAAGTCTCAGGTTAAGACCAAATACACCTACCCTGATTCGGACTTCCATAGACACATAGTCATACTACCAATGGAATTCCGATGGGTCTATCCAAAGCGAAGCTGTTTCCGTACCATCGGTAAACACAACCTCTTATTACACTTGCATGAGTATCCTATACCCAAATATATGAGAATTATGCTGTTATGCTCCCACAACGCGCACAAGTGCAATACTAGTCTATTCCGCATTATCGATGTCCAATCTCGATAATACTACGACTAGAGATATTTAATGATTAAACCTTTATGGATTGATACTGTATCATATCTTATCAATCCGGAACTAATCATATGGACCTTCTATCATTTATACATCTTGGTAATCTAATTACAAATGATAGAAAATCAATTTCCTTTGTCACATAGTTAATTTGTACAACAACACCATGATCTGTACAAATAGTGACGATATGGGTCATAACTGTCCAACAATCTCCCACTTGCCTTATAGCCAGTCACTCGAGTGTCCTACACTCGAACTATGTACGTTCGCTCAAACTTCTGCTGAGGAAAAGACTTTCGTCAATGGATTTGCATGATTATCATCTGATGCGATTTATACGATCATCATATCGCCACGATGTATGATCCGAACGAATCAGATGAATAATCGAAGTATATATCTAGATCGTTGATGAGACCATTAATTTTTAGCCTGCGCTGTAGCTTAGCTCAGCTGCTAACAGAATTATATCTAATCTAATTAGATTTATTATCAATCCATAAGGCTTCTATTGCTGCCTCAGCGCAACAATAACTCGCTTTTGTTGTTTATTCGGTAACAATATCTTGCATGGAAGATTTCCAGCTCACTGTTCCGTTGTTCAAACTTTATAATACCGACTTATAGTCAGTTTATCGATTTGGAAACTTGCAACAATGAACCCAGTCACTTCAAGTTCTACTTCTCCATAGTATAAGACAACATCCTTAGTTCCTCTAAGATACTTAAGGATGTTCTTAACATCAATCCAGTGACTATCACTTGGATTGGCCTGATTGTGACTCCATATGTTCAAAGCTATGAGACACCAGGTCACGTATATTTATTTCAATGTATGAGTTCTTGGAGAGTATTAACAACTTTAAATCTATCCCAGTAGATCTTTATTCCTAGAATAAATGTTGTTTCTCCCAAGAATTCTACGGAGAATTTTCATGAAATCCAAGCTTTCACCGATTGTTTTATGGGAATATCATTTCCAAGAAATGATATGTCATCATTACTTACAGGACAGTCACTGTCAGTGCGCTCCCACTAACCTCCTTATATACACAAGAATCATTTTCGTTTTTGAATTAAATCATACACCATTTTGATTACATCAAAATGATAATTCCAAGAACGCTATGCTTGCTTCAATCCATACATGGATCGAATAACCTGCAAACCTTGTTTGCTAGTTTTGGTACGAAAAAACCGTCAGGATGTTGTAAACATCCTCCAAAAGGGTTTCCGTTAAGGAAAGCGGTTTTGGCATTCAGCTGCCATATTTCATAAATGAAAAATGCAGCATCAACAAGCATTATCCAAATGGATTTAACCATGGAAACGGTTAAAAGGTTTCGTCGTAATCGACACAATGTTGATAACGATACCTTTTCGCTACAAGCCTAGCTTAGTACGTTGGTATGTTGCCTTCCACGTATGTCTTCCTTGAAGACTAAATAGTACCAGTAGGCACAATGTCTTTTGGTACAACAACTAGTGTCTAAACATAGTTGGTATACATGGAATCCATTTCTGACATCATGGCACTTTTCCATTATAGGGAGTCGATACCTTGTATCACTTCCTCATACGTAGTCAGTTCGTGTTCCTTAATAAGATTGACATCTTTTTGAGGTGAGATCAGAAACCCATACCCCAGGTTGTTTTCTGACTCTCTCCGACTTACGCAGTTCTTGTGTATTCGAAGATTATTGGTATAGTTTCATCCTTGATGAACTATTTGTGTTCCATTAAGGAATCGGTGCCTGGAACAGTATTACTCCGATTTTCATAGAGTTTTATTTTCCTCACACTTACCACTGCATATAGGTATTCCTCTTAGGAAAACTGCATGGCGAGCAACAATTACATTGTTCTCTAGTGAGTTGTATAAGTACTATACTTTGGTTTCCCTAGGATAACCCACAATTTAGGCACTTATCCGATTTGGGTTCTAGTTTGGTATTATCCAAACATATGCCCAGCATTCTCAAATCTTCAGGAATGAGAAACCCAATTTCTTTCATGTTCATATCTAATATGAAGTCTGTCTAACAGATTCTTATGGAACCTTATTCAAAATAAGTTTTGCACTGTTAATGTGTATCCGTTGAAGGAAATGGTAGCTCAGAGCGACTCATGATTAACCTTATCATGTCCAACAAGATTCAGTTTCTCCGTTCGGACACACCGTCAGACTGACGTGTTCCGGGATGAGTCCTCATTGAAAGAATACTATACTCTTTCAAGTATATGAGAAACTTATTCCTTAAGTATTTTCATCATGGTCCAATCATGGTGTTTAATACTTTAGCCGATTTATTTGTCTATTTCGTGTCGAAACTCTAAAAGTTTTCGATTTGTGTTTCATAAGAAACACATAACCATAACGCGATGCCACATCCGTAAAGGTCATGAAATATTCATATCCACCTCTAGCCTAGCTAGACATGGGCCCACTTACGTTACTATGAACAAGGGCTAACAGATCGATGGCATTTATACTTTTACCAAGTAAAGGCGTTTTAGGCACTTTGCCTAATAAACTAGATTCGTAGACTTTATTTGAATTGAATCAAATCTGTCCTAGTACCCACTCTTCGAAATTGTGGATATACGAGTCTTGTTTAATTGTGTCCCAGACTACAATGCCACTTATAAGTCTCAACTGATTAAATCAGTTTGAGCTAATTGTTTATCATGTTATATGTTTGAGATTATTTTATATTCAAAATATAAATACTGTTATTCACATCTAATGTGTTTATCTCAATATCATCTTTATAAAATGAAACATTTTAGTGTTCTAGAATATAAAGGTATACCCGCAACGGATCATACTCTGATATAGAGATAATGTTCCTAGTCAAACTAGTTACACTGTAACAGTTTCCCAATTTAAATACACACCCAAAGGGTAGTTCCTAAACTTAGGTATCTACGGTTAAAACAGCGACTTTCGTCCCGTTTCCGTTTCGCAGATAAATCTCAACTGAAGTCAGTATCCTGCTCTCAGCAGATTCTGCACACCAGTACATATTTATGTACCACCTCCAGTATCTAAAATCTAATTTTAATACTAGCAGTGAACATATTTATAACAAACATATTTGAAGTCGGAGTCTTGCCCCTCTTCAATTCCTTCATGTCTGCCTTGTCCATACGGCAGTCACGCTTCCGTGTCCCCGTTTGCCACAGTTTAGGCAGACATTCTGGGATATGTCATTTATCTTCCCAGAAGATTATAATGATTTTGCCTTTAGCCCTTTTCACACTTCAGAAGCCTTTGGCCAAGCCTTGGCCTTCTTGAATATCGAAGTAAGATGCGCCTTGCGCTTCTTGCCCTATTGCAGACTTTGGCTTTGTCTTATTGAG
This sequence comes from Zanthoxylum bungeanum, assembly GCA_019454045.1. Lineage (NCBI taxonomy): Eukaryota > Viridiplantae > Streptophyta > Magnoliopsida > Sapindales > Rutaceae > Zanthoxylum > Zanthoxylum bungeanum. The sequence goes on along the minus strand of SKCR01001382.1, from coordinate 154,105 downwards.
AATAGTCATTAACTCTCCAAGAGTTTACTATTGCAATTTAGTACTTCTAAGATCTAGGAATAGATCTATGAAGATCCTTTAATTTCAATATCATACTATAATGATATAATCCTTAGTTCTGACTAAGAAATTAAGGAGTCTATTTGGCAAGCTTATTGGATTAAGCATTAAAGTTATCATCACATGAATATTCCAAATATCATGTTCTACTATTTGCTTAACTCAAGGCTTAGGCTCGAGATGTCACTATATCAAATAAAGTAACTTCACGATTTTCAGGACTATCCTGAGATTTTATTCCCAATTTGAAAATTAAAGTCGTTTAAATACATTTTCACCCAGGATTATGTTTTAAACACTAATCTTTCAGTTATCTTGATTCTAATAGTCCAACTATTTAATTAACGATTTTAGGTACTATTCATTATAATGATTACTATATAATCAACTATAATTTAATTGATTAAATTCAATTATATTGATTACCATAATCCAATTATAAAATCAACTATTAATTGAAATGGTTAATTCAAATATATTGATTACTATAATCCAATTATATAATCAACTATAAATGAAATAGTTTGAATACAGTCTAACTGTTCAATTAAAAAAACATTAAATATTAGTCCAACTAATAAATAATTTATTTGACGAAATATTTGTAATGAGCGTTTATGGCAAGTAACTAAACGAATAATGCAAATTTAATACTTGCCTTCCACTATTTTTTCGGCGAGCCTCTAACCCTCTTTGGAGTACTCGGGAAACCTTGTTTCCTAGTGGGCTAGGATCCCGTTAAATAAAACACAATCTTGACTTTGGCCAACAAATTGTATGATAATTAACTAGGTATATCTCTAAGATCAATTGGATCTCATCCAATTCCTAGATCCAGTAGGTGGACATCCAAGTCCGAAACATATATCATATATATGCCAATATATCCAATATATTCCCTAACCTTTTTCCTCTGAATCAACTAAGCTTTGGCCTTGGCACAACAAACTTAGTGATCCCAGTTAAGCGGAACCCATTGACCATGGAAAGCTTCGTAATCAATGTCGATGGACAAGAAATGATCTTGACTTTGGCCAACAAATCACAACTTGGACAAGACACCAATATGGAACAAAGCCTTCATGATTCAAACACATCCTCGACGGATAAAGGTCTTGACTTTGGCCAACAAACCAATGCCAGTCTTAGATCTTGAGTAAGAATCACTCAATGGAAGGAAAAACGCTTAATATTTTGTGAGGGTTTTTCGCGTGCAATTGGCAACCAATTAATTATCTTTGTTAAGGTCTCATCATCATACACCCTTAAACATGCATTCTAAACACATAATAAGGCGCATATAAATAAATATAATAATGATATGCGGATGGATACTTAAACATTGTTCCTAGAACAAATCTCTCCATTTCCTCTCTCCCGCTAGCACAAGTATTACTTCTACCTGATTACATAACACTTCTAAAGAAACCTCATTTACATTGAGGGGAATAGGTGAGAAGAGAAATACAAAGAGTAAGGAGGTAATAGGTTGGACACGCAGGTCCAATTAATAAATTCTAAATTTATTACAACAATTTTCAAAATTGCATTCACTCATCTAATATCTATCCGATATACATTATTCATACATCGCAACCATGTATTCACACAAGCATGTTATCAATCAATCTAATCCAATTAATTAATCTGATAATTAATGACCATCCAATGTTCAAACAACGATTTGATTTTGCACGAGTCAAACTCGTTTTGCGAATAAGTACTCAAAGTACGAATTCTTGAATTAAATTAAACTACAACATTAAATCCAATTTTATTTGCATTTAATACTAATTCTTTATTTAATTCCAAATTAAATATTACACTTTATTAACGAACTTTTACGACTTAGATTCCAAATCTAATCGTTACGGGTCTCAAAGCCCGATTAACATCCAATGTCAATTTAATTTAAAGTCCAATGGGCTTTTAATTAATTTATAAGGCATGGACTTTTGGTCAATATGGGTCAAACCCAAATACCAAAGCCCATTTAAGGAATCACCCTTATTTGCCAAGAAACCAATTTAGGCTCATTAGACCCAATTAAATATTAAAGGTCCATTAATCATAATTGGACTTTATGGATATGGTTTTGGGCCCAATTGGATCCAACCAATTTAGCATAAACCTAACTTGGCCCATTAAAGCCCAATTACAACTTTTAAGGCCCAATTTCCAAAATAAGCCCAATTAATTAATTTACCAAATTCCAAATTTCATAACTTAATTAACCAAAGTGTATGCCATAATTAATTACCCAAATTAACATTTCCAAAACACAAATTTGCTCAATTAATTATGCTCATTAACATCAAAACATGTCCAACACATTTTAATCAAAAAATCAACTCATTTACCATGCATACATGTCACGGTTTTTAGGGTATTTTGTCCAATTGTAAATCCAATCCAATTGAATCTTAAATTAACATTATCCAAAGTTTTCCAACTCATCCAATGATCAAAAAACACAAAATACCATGACATTTAGGGTTCTTCCATTTTCGGCCAAGCCTAAAATTTAGGCAAAAATTGATCCAATCAACTTTTCACGAAATTGATCAAATCCAACTTCAATTAAACATCATTCAAGCATACTCAATCAAATAATTTTATCAAATCATGCTCAAATTCAATTTACCCAATTTTAACCCTAATAAAGTTTCATGCTCAAAATGGCTCAAGATACCATTGTTGGGTTTCTCTAAGGTCCCAATGATCAAATCAAGCAATGAACATGTGTGAATACTCAATGAAGAATGGCAGAATCGTACTCACATTGAACGGCTTTTGCGACGCGACGAACACAAGCCCTTGCTCCATGAAGCTCTCGGCTTTGCTCCCATTGGATGTGCTCCACCATTTTCGGTCACCACCATAGAAGGATCTCCAAGCTCCAAACTTTAGGTTGTGTATTCCATGCTCACAAAATTAGTTCCATATCACCTTATGAGGACTCATTTGTGTGCTAGCACTCTTGATTTTGCAACAAAATCTTCATGTAGTTCCTTCTCATTCTCGGCAATGGAAAAACAAAACCAAGATGAAAAATGGCCACCATGGCCGAAACTAGAAGAGAAAGGGAGAGAGAGATGTGTTAAGTGTTGGTTGTTGGAAAATTGTGTATCTAATACACAAATTAGAAATTCAAAAAGTCAAGGCAAAAAATAATTAATGCCATCCAACTACCACATCAACTATTCACATCAAAAGTGACTAGACATCACATCACTCAAAGTGACAAGTGATTTGACGCTTGATGTGACTAGTGATATGACGCTTGATGTGACTTGTGGGCCGCACTTTAATTCGCAATGCGAGTGCGCCCGCAAACACTCCCGGGCACGGGTTCGCTAATTCCAAATTAACAAATTTTCCGTTGCGACGTAATTAAATAATTATGCCTAGCAAAATCACTATTCACGTCGCTAACGAATTAATTCTAAATTAACTCGTTCGCCCGAATTAAATTCTAAATTTAATTCCGCGTCGAAATCCAATTTCGTATAATATATCGAATATATTATTTTATCGATTAATTCCAAATTAATCGTTCTCTCTTTAAATAATATTTTGTCCCAGATAAAATATCTCCGTAATTAATCCCAGATTAATTTTCTCTCTATTCTAATTAATCCCAGATTAATAAAGTGCGAGTCATACGTCATCGGTGAATCTTCGGGAAGCGACCCATGAGATCCCCGGATATGTTGGTAAATCCGGTCGTCGGACTATCCGAACACGTAAGTACCTAGTACTACGTTTATACCGATTTACAAGACATGGTTGGCTTCTAGCAAAGCACCGTGCCTACCCAATTCTCCAGAAATATTCTTACTGGAATATGTGATCTATATCAGGCGTAGTATACGTAGTATTGCGTATTTCGATCCAGTATCGGATGTCACGTGCAAGGCCTGGGGCTGGAAATGTGTCTGCCCCGTACGAAGCACATATCGAATCTCTGGTAACTAGTCTCTATAATCGGATAAACATGACCTAATCATAATATCCTGATAGCTGCAGCATATAAGAGAACCAGATCCGTATCCTACGTGATCATCATCTCCACTATGACTGTTTGGACCAAAATTGGGTCAAGGATAAAACCGTCTTTTACCTTAAAACCCAAATAGTATACAAAGCCCGAAAATAAAGACTAAGCCCATAGACATAGATGAAAGCCCAATAAAAATCTTATTCCACTTGATTCACGCATAAAGCCAAACCTTTACCAACTGATTCCCACTTTCCCTAAACATGATTATCCTACTCCACTTCTGATCATTAAATAAATATATCTTAGCATATAATGGACTTATGCCAGCTGCAAAAGTCATCCATCTTCATCTATAATTACAACACAATTCGAGAAACGAGGGAGGGAGCAAGCCTGACTTCTCTCTTACAGCTTCTGCTCTCTGACACAAGCTCACAGAGCTTCTCATTTCTTAAACACTTCATTCCACCCTCACGGCCACCCAAAGAATGTCATGGTAATAGTAAACCTTGCTTTCACATTTAACATATTTACTGCTCATTTCATACTACTAACTTGAGCGTCGGAGTGCCCCCGGCACCCACCACACCGGTGGGTAGTCTACTCCCGCTCAATCTACCTTTGTTTTGCAGGATCGCTGATGCCCCCAACCTACAAATTCTGATTGTGGACCTCGGCCGAAATCCAGCATCCACAATTTGGCGCCCACCGTGGGGTCTTAGCAATTCATAGCAAGCAAAGACCATTCAGTCTACAATCCTTACAAACATAACTATCCATGGCTTCGAGCAACAAACAGATACCAGACCCGGTGGTAACATAATTAGCCACTCTACAATACAGTTACGATCAATGGAAGATGAAAATTGAGCCATGTAAAACTCCAGTGCTATTATTTCTGATAGTATCTGGAACATTATTCTTTCTTCAACTAGGCGAGAGACTACAAGTCATCCCAACTTTCTTATTATCAAGCTAATCTCTTAGAAGCAGTCAACAATATGGCCAGTGAAAATCCACCATCATGAGGCTATATTTTCCATACGACATGGAAAATGATTGTGTCCCCAGACTAGGTAGAAGGATCATCATCAACCTCTCACTACATGTGAGGATTGTCATACTCTCCATACGACAAGATAGAAGACTAACAAATCCATACGACATGGGTGGATTGTCAATCACTTCTGAATAACATAAGAAGATGATTCATATTTATCATCTCCAGACGACAGGGATGAATCTCAATCTTCTCCGTACGACATGAAAAGAGTCTCACTGTCACCTGCGTCAGATGACATTAAAAGGATTGCATCTCTTCCAGACTACATAAAAGACTATATAAAAAGTTTGTTATCTTCTCCAGTCGAACATACATTTCTTACGAAAATAAAGCATTAAAAAATAAGCAAACCAACTAGAAATCCATAGCAGTTATATCAAAACAAGGCCCAGCCCATCACCAAAGCTAACGCCAGTAGCATGAAAGAGTCTCAACTTCCCTTAAAAAATTTTAACTTGGCCTAAAAGAGCCACAACAACCCAAGGAACCTCTCGGCGAAACAGAATGGACCCCAGCCTAGCCCAAACGCCACAACTGGCGAGAAGAAAGCCTAAACAAACATCATCGGCCCAAGCACCAAGCAAGACCGAAATAATTGCAACAAGAAAAAAACACCAGAGTCCCACGTCGATTAGTGAGAAGGGAAGTTTCAAACAACAAGCAATAAAAGGAAACCCACATCGGTACGTGAGTGGCACACAGCTTCAAACAACAAAAAACCCAAACCTCTCATGTAAAAATATTGTACCACATCACTCGGGAAGTTACTTTCAAGCAAGTCACTCACAAGTAAGCAAACATTGCCCACTCACAGATGGCCAATGAAGATGCTGCCACACGCCACATATCCCCACACTACCACACTACAAAAAACTCATAGCCTCTCATCCAAAAATAGAACCCCCACTCCACGAGAAGCTACCACTCGGTAGTTTCAAAGATGCCACACGCAATGTTTATCTGAAATGAATTTTTTTTTTTTTTTTAAACACAAAATGATGGTTCATGGTAAATATTCATACGACAGTGGGACCCATAAATGAATGGGTATGTTAAGGTGTGGACGCTGGCAAAAGGATACCAATGATGTCTATCCAGTAGACTCATGTAGATTGAACTGGGGCAAACAAGTGTGGATACCAGTAACTCAACAAATTGAAGTTCTTTGACTATAAGCAGGACTTCTTTGTCTTGTATTCCATCACTCATATCAAGTGATGACATAAAGTAGACTCATTGTGGTAGTCCGGGCCGTGAACCTTGGCAACCAATGATAAGTGCGCCCATGCTACATGAATATAAAGCTAAAGCAACAAAACTGCATGATCGTCATACTATCCATACTACAAAGTGGATGGCTATCAACTTCAGGCTACATGGAAAACTCCAATCTCTCCTAGACTACTTGGAATGATTATCAACTCCTCCGGACTAAGTCAAAGGTTAGTCATCATCTCCATGCTACGTTGATTTAATATAGCCAAACTCCATACTACATAAAGAATCTTTTATCATGTCTAGTAGATTGAAGAACTTCCTTCAATCTCCCTTAGGTCCAATTAACCAACCTTTTATCAAGTTAGATAGTATGAAAATTCTATGTGACTTTCATCAAAGTTCATTCTATTATAATATCTTTGACCTTATTCAGGTCTTGTATAATTAGTAATGATCTTGATAGGCATCCATCTCTTCCATACTACATATGAGGATAATCATCTCCATACTACGTATGGAGATTATCATCCACTCTAGACTACATTGATGGATTTCCATAAACTCTAGAAAGTATTGGAAAAGACCCATGAACCTTCATCAGGTTCATTCGACCGTAGTCTCATGACCATCATCAAGTCCAGTAGAATGAATATTCTCTTTGACATTCATTAGGTTCATTCGACAGTAGTATCACAGAAGTGTGAAGTGTAATGACCTTGATAGATATTCTTCAAGTTCATTCTACCATTGTCTCATGGACCTTCATCAAGTCTATGATAGTGATGACCTCATTGGACTTCCATAAAGTCCAATCGACGAGTCCAGTCGACAATAGTCTCATAGAAGAGTGATGAGTAATGACCTTCATCAAGTTCATTCGACTGTAGTATCATGGACCTTCTTCAAGTCTAGGATAATGAATAATGATTTCTTTGGACTTCCATCAAGTTCATTCAACCAAGTCTATTCGATCGTAGTCTCATAAACCCTCATCAGGAGAATGAGTGGTGACCTTCATGGACCTTTGACAGGTCCATTCGACAGTCGTCTCATGGATAGTAGAATGAGAATTCACATAGTACTTTCATCAAGTTCATTCCATTGTAGCATCCTAGACCTTCTTCAGGTTTAGTATAGTAAGTAATAAACTTGATAGATATTCATCAACTCCATGCGACATGTCCATTCGACAGTAGTCTCATGACCTTCATCAAGTCTTATAGTATGAAGATTCTCATAGATACTCATTAGGTTCATTCGACGGTGCCTAATGGACCTTCATCAGGTCTATTTGATAGTCCAGTCGACAGTAGTCTCATAGAAGAGTGGGGAGTAATGTCTTTCATCAAAGTTCATTCGACCATAGCCTAATAAACCTTCATCAGGTTCATTCAACCGTAGTCTCATGACCTTCATCAAGTCAGGTAGAATGAAGATACACATGGACCGTCATCTGGTTCATTCGACCATAGCTCCTTTTACTTCCATCAAGTCCATTCGACAAGTCCAGTCGACAGTAGTCTCATAGAAGAGTGATGAGTAATGTCTTTCATCAAAGTTCATTCGACCAAAGCCTAATGAACCTTCATCAGGTTCATTCGACCGTAGTCTCCTGACCTTCATCAGGTCAGGTAGAATGAAGATTCACATGGACCGTCATCTGGTTCATTCGACCGTAGCTCCTTGGACTTCCATCAAGTCCATTTGACCAACTCCATTCGACAGTAGTCTCGTAGAATGGCAGTGACATTGATGGCTTTCATCAAGTTTATCTATTGTAGTCTCATGGACCTTCTTCAGGTCTAGTATAGTGAGTGATGACCTTTGACCTTCATCAGGTCCATTCGACCAACTCCATTCGACAGTAGTCTCGTAGAATGGCAGTGACATTGATGGCTTTCATCAAGTTTATCTATTGTAGTCTCATGGACCTTCTTCAGGTCTAGTATAGTAAGTGATGACTTTGATATACAGTCATCAAGTCCATACTACATGTTCATTCGACCGTAGTCTCCTGACCTTCATCAGGTCATGTAGAATGAAGATTCACATGGACCTTCATCAGGTTCATTCGACCATAGCTCCATGGACCTTCTTCAGGTCTAGTAGAGTAAAGATCACCCATGGCTCATAAAGAGTCAACATATGACCTTCATCTGGTCTATAAAAATTTGAAGACTCCTCTGGTCCTTGGCCAGTAGTATGGAGATTATCCTGACCTTCGACTTATGGTTCAGTCGACTGGGGACATCCCACATGGCTCATAAAGAGTCAACATATGACCTTCATCTGGTCTATAAAAATTTGAAGACTCCTCTGGTCCTTGGCCAGTAGTATGGAGATTATCCTGACCTTCATCTGGTTCATTCGACTGGGGACATCTCCCATGGCTCATAAAGAGTCAATTGATTATCCTGACATTCATCTGGATCAGTCGACTGGGGACATCCCCCATGGATCATAAAGAGTCAACATATGACCTTCATCTGGTCTATAAAAATTTGAAGACTCCTCTGGTCCTTGGCCAGTAGTATGGAGATTATCCTGACCTTCGTCTTATGGTTCAGTCGACTAGGGACAATTCCCCATGACTCTTGTCGAGTCAAGTGTAACTCCTGAACCTACATTCGGTTCAGTCGACCAAGGGACATTCCCCTGACTCATGTCGAGTCAAGTAAAACTCCTGAACCTACATTCGGTTCAGTCGACAAGGGACATTCCCCTGGACTCATGTCGAGTCAGGTAAACTCCTGAACCACCGTTCGGTTCAGTCGACAAGGGATATTCCACTGACTCATGTCGAGTCAAGTAAAACTCCTGAACCACCGTTTGGTTCAGTCGACAAGGGACATTCCCCTGGACTCATGTCGAGTCAAGTAAACTCCTGAACCACCGTTTGGTTCAGTCGACAAGGGACATTCCCCTGGACTCATGTCGAGTCAAGTAAACTCCTGAACCACCGTTTGGTTCAGTCGACAAGGGACATTCCCCTGGACTCATGTCGAGTCAAGTAAACTCCTGAACCACCGTTTGGTTCAGTCGACAAGGGACATTCCCATGGACTCTTGTCGAGTCAAGTGTACTCCTGAACCTACTTTTGGTTCAGTCGACAAGGGACATTCCCCTGGACTCATGTCGAGTCAAGTAAACTCCTGAACCACCGTTTGGTTCAGTCGACAAGGGACATTCCCCTGGACTCATGTCGAGTCAAGTAAACTCCTGAACCACCGTTTGGTTCAGTCGACAAGGGACATTCCCCTGGACTCTTGTCGAGTCAAGTGTAACTCCTGAACCTACATTCGGTTCAGTCGATAAGGGACATTCCCCTGACTCATGTCGAGTCAAGTAAAACTCCTGAACCTACATTCGGTTCAGTCGACAAGGGACATTCCCCTGGACTCATGTCGAGTCAGGTAAACTCCTGAACCACTGTTTGGTTCAGTCGACAAGGGACATTCCCCTGACTCATGTCGAGTCAAGTAAAACTCCTGAACCACCTTTTGGTTCAGTCGACAAGGGACATTCCCCTAACTCATGTCGAGTCAAGTAAAACTCCTGAACCACCGTTTGGTTCAGTCGACAAGGGACATTCCCCTGGACTCATGTCGAGTCAGGTAAACTCCTGAACCACCGTTTGGTTCAGTCGACAAGGGACATTCCCCTGGACTTATGTCGAGTCAAGTAAACTCCTGAACCACCGTTTGGTTCAGTCGACAAGGGACATTCCCCTGGACTCATGTCGAGTGAGGTAAACTCCTGAACCACCGTTTGGTTCAGTCGACAAAGGACATTCCCCTGGACTCATGTCGAGTCAAGTAAACTCATGAACCACCGTTTGGTTCAGTCGACAAGGGACATTCCCCTGGACTCATGTCGAGTCAAGGAAACTCCTGAACCACCGTTTGGTTCAGTCGACAAGGGACATTCCCCTGGACTCATGTCGAGTCAAAGCATACTCCTGAACTACCGTTTGGTTCAGTCGACAAGGAACATTCACCTGGACTCATGAACTCCTGAAACTCTATTTCAGTTCGGTCAAAGACACGTACTCCATGACCCTAGATAAATCAAGAAGCTAAAAAAACTTCCTCAGATGCATGCAAACAGAAACTCACGTTTTTGTATATATTTTGGTACGACATTTGGCAAAAGGTGATACATTCTTATCACATGCTTTTATGATCAATGTCATATGACGTAAACGTATATACTCTCTAAGACAAAAACTTTTTGACTTAGAGAGTAAGGGACAAACTGTTTGGACCAAAATTGGGTCAAGGATAAAACCGTCTTTTACCTTAAAACCCAAATAGTATACAAAGCCCGAAAATAAAGACTAAGCCCATAGACATAGATGAAAGCCCAATAAAAATCTTATTCCACTTGATTCACGCATAAAGCCAAACCTTTACCAACTGATTCCCACTTTCCCTAAACATGATTATCCTACTCCACTTCTGATCATTAAATAAATATATCTTAGCATATAATGGACTTATGCCAGCTGCAAAAGTCATCCATCTTCATCTATAAATTACAACACAATTCGAGAAACGAGGGAGGGAGCAAGCCTGACTTCTCTCTTACAGCTTCTGCTCTCTGACACAAGCTCACAGAGCTTCTCATTTCTTAAACACTTCATTCCGCCCTCACGGCCACCCAAAGAATGTCATGGTAATAGTAAACCTTGCTTTCACATTTAACATATTTACTTCTCATTTCATACTACTAACTTGAGCGTCGGAGTGCCCCCGGCACCCACCACACCGGTGGGTAGTCTACTCCCGCTCAATCTACCTTTGTTTTGCAGGATCGCTGATGCCCCCAACCTACAAATTCTGATTGTGGACCTCGGCCGAAATCCAGCATCCACAATGACTGGAGTGATACTTCCATCTTGACATCACACCCAATACACTACGATTCTCAATATACCCAGAAGAGGCGTACACAGAACCTGTTAAAGCCCTGGATGACCAAAACCAAAGTACATTGATTGTCGCAAGTATTAGCGGTGCAAGTCTCAGGTTAAGACCAAATACACCTACCCTGATTCGGACTTCCACAGACACATAGTCATACTACCAATGGAATTCCGATGGGTCTATCCAGAGCGAAGCTGTTTCCGTACCATCGGTAAACACAACCTCTTATTACATTTGCATGAGTATCCTATACCCAAATATATGAGAACTATGTCGTTATGCTCCCACAACGCGCACAAGTGCAATACTAGTTTATTCTGCATTATCAATGTCCAATCTCGATAATACTACGACTAGAGATATTTAATGATTAAACCTTTTATGGATTGATATTGTCTCATATCTTATCAATCCGGAACTAATCATATGGACCTTCTATCATTTATACATCTTGGTAATCTAATTACAAATGATAGAAGAGCAATTTCCTTTGTCACATAGTTAATTTGTACAACAACACCATGATCTGTACAAATAGTGACGCTATGGGTCATGACTGTCCAACACTTTTCACCTACCCATAAATTATTTTATCCCCCTTCCTTTTCTTTTATCCAATAAATTAAACCTAGAAAGTCTAAAATTAGATACGTAATGTCGTATAAGTATTGTCAGAAAAATTTCAATAAGTTGATCCAAATTGAAATTCGGTAAACAAAACCCTAGAACTTAATGGTTTGAAATTATTTGGCAACGGGATCGACATGAATTTTGTTCCGACAAGCTGGATTTCCTCTGACGAGCTGGAGACAGACGGCGAGTGGCTTTGTTCAACGAAGTGCTGCTGGAGCAAGGAAATGAAAAATTATATTTGTTCACTTTGCAGGGGCGTTTGGCAATGAAAGCATGTCAAACCTGAGATAAAAAATTTTAACTCAAAACGGCAGCACTGTTGTCGTCCTGGAGAGAAGTAAGTAGATTTGGCAGTATGAATATCATTTCTCTTTTTTTTGTTCATCTTCCAAGTCTTTCGCAATTCCTAACCGATCAGCGATTATAAATAAGGTTGTGTTCAAGAAATATCTTGAATATTAGTGGACCTATTCTTGTTCTACAGACCATTGGTCGGTAGTAGTACAAATGCATGTATTTAATTTCTCAATAGATTTTGATTTGCAATATAATTATAGATCGTACAAATTTTATACGAAAAACTCGATAAATGGAAGGGAAGTAGGATCTGGACATGATCATCAGTAATCTATATTCTATAAACCGAGCTAACTTGAAACAGTTTCTAACTGGTTCTACATTTTTGACCTGACACCATATAAATTTGTTCCCCATTACAGGCGTCCTAGTGACTCCGTACAAGTATCAAAATTTGTAATGCCCTTCTTCCAAACACACATTGGTTAATGGATTCCACCCGTGGAGGTAGAAAGAAATTGTTGAAAGGTCAGTATTCAGTCCAATATTATCCTTGACCTTGAGAAGCACCAAAAAACCTGACTTCGTATTAATGATACCAACCAAATTACATCTATAACTAACAATTTTATGTGCACATTCTAGGAAAGCTTCAAAATGATGACAACTTCTTGAAGCCTCAGGCAGAGAGTTGCTTGAGAGATCTTAATTTCTGACATAGTAAACTTCTTGAGAGATTGATTTATTTTGTCTGTTAAAATTGGTTTTAACAATAGACACATTTTTGCATGGTGGCATTGGTTATCTGACTCAGTGAATGGCTCAGCAAGTGAGAGCGAACAATTTGGGGAAAGTGGAGGTGAAGAGCAAAAGATAGATATGTGAGCTCATACTCATAGAATGGTGATCTTTAAGAGATATACAGCAAGATTCATATGTGTCCCCGCGGATATGCAATTTCATTCAGAAAGCTTTTGTTATTGTTCTGACTTAGGATTTGGTATTCCTGATTGATGATTGTCAGAGATTGTAATCGTGTCTATTGTTTGTCTTATTCATAAATATATATATATATATATATATAGTGAGTACTGATGATCTTGATTTGTTATATTCAAAGCCAGATATTTATGAGTGTATATGATGGTATTTGCTACTCTCAGTGGGCAAGGGATGCATGTGTTGTGTGCAAGGAATCAGGACTTAGATTTTGTTATAGAGTTGACTTAACATCTGATAACCCAACCCTGATTGATGACTGTCTGTAGACTGTAGTGCCTGTGCGATGACATCTATGTCTTCATTGGATGATGATGCTATGACTGCAGTTTGTTTTAGCGGGTGCCTTGCCACCTTATTCAACTTCTAGCTAGATTTCTCTGAACCATTTTCTGCCTTTTCAACCCCTGGAGCTTAGGGCATTTGGTCGCGTTTTGATGTCGAGAGTCTTTTTCCTTTCCAAAATTCCCGATGAGCTGATTCGTTGATTCAGAACTTCCGTCATTTATTTACGTTTTTATTGTGATAATTTATACATCAAGAAGAAGAAGCAAGAGGAAGGAAAAGTAAAGGAGGGGCTTTGTGATTCTCATGCATTGAATTGCATGAGAGTAGCACTATTTTTTTAGGCCACTTGTGTGATTTTGTTCGTCAGTATGAGGATTTACCGGATTTTTTACTGTTTCTAGTAAGAATTGATCCAAGACTTGTCTCCAGATTGATAGCTATGATGTTGCATCAACTAAATTTTGAAATAGTTGTTGATCTTGACTAAAGCCTTTTAAGCGCAGCAGGGTTTTGAAAATCCACGAGAAGTATGGGCCAATTGTCATTTAGCTAATAAGTCCGTCAATATTGAGGTTCCACTCTTTGCGAGTCCAAATCTTTTGTCCCATCAATTATGTTCCACTTCGTGTTCCACCAATCAAATTTGTACAACTAATATCTCTCATTAAATGAGAGAACAATTTGATTGGTGGAGTGTTATACATCTTGAAAATTTCATGGCTCCAGTGGCTGCAAAAAGCCGAACTTAAAACATTACTCTTCTGCTACTTCAGTCTATTAATTTCAAAGCCAGTTGAAAAAAATCGTACAAAGCCATTCCATAGAGGGACTTAGAGATTAAACTCAGGAACAGGAAGGAAAATAGCAGCATAATCCATCTTCCAGCAAAGTCGAAACACATTCTTCAAATTAGATGCTCTCTTAAACAATTCAGGTCCCTATATAGATATATAACTCCACGACTCCTAATCTTCTTAGTACTTAACATGTTTTTACAAAATCATAGATAAGACTTTATGGCAAACTTTAAAGTAACACCACCTTCTTCATGTAAACAAAGCATAACCATGAACTGACATCTTGCCCATGCCATCCTGACCGAGTTCTCCTTCCCACACGTAAGGCATGGACCAGAAAGCAACCATCACAGCACAGCCATACACTTGCTAGTTCCTGATCTTGGATTTCTCCATTACCCTTGGTGCTGTAGAAGATGTCAAAAAGACAGTTAAAGCCATCTGAAGGCTTGTCAATAATAATTAATCACAATACAAATGCTACAAGATAAGCAAGCGTAGTGTCAGAATTTAGCCACAAGGAATATATTTCCAATCTTGATCAGGTATTACAGATATGCATGGTAACCAAATTAAGGGTGTGTTTGGTATTGTTGTTGGGTAAACACTTGCAGCTTTGCAGCTGAGTTGGAAGATGAGAAGATTATCACATATTATTTTTATTTTAAAAAAAAAAAAAACTATAATATCTTTAATATTTGGCCAAGACTAAATGGTGTTAGTTAAGATCTCAGCCGTACATGAGAACTGAGAAGTAATGCAAGGTCATTTAGATTACCCGTAATCAGTATATGGATTAAAATATAAGTATGCACCTAAGCCAATGGCATCAGAGCTCTTCATGATCTTCAATCTCTTGCATGAATCAATAAACATCCTGCAAAAGAATAATATACGGGTTAGAGATCGAAGAGATGCACAAGGGATTGTTCAACTGGATTTGCACCAAAAATCCTTCAATCCATGAATGATGAGCAATGCCAGGAATATTCATTATAAAACAAGTCCAAGATCTTGTCTTGGTGGGTCCAGCAAGGGATTAATGAAACAATATTGTTACCCAGAATTTGTAAAATGATAATGATTATGCATGTTTTTAATACTGTAACCCCAAAATATTTATTTGATTACCAAATAGAGAACAAGATGGGACAAAAAGGGAAGCCTTTAAATTAGGGAGCAGGAGGAAATGAATCCACTTGCCAATCATATACCCAACACAATAAGAAGAATTCAAAGGGGGCCATTGCTCTTACCAGCCCCACTAGATCAACTCCACCTAAACAAATACTAGGTTTAGAAAAAATTTAGTAATCCACAAAAACAAACCATAAATACTTTGAACATCTTTAGACTTTGGATATCCTACCAAACTAATTAATAAATGTAACATTAACAAAGAGTCAAAGATATTAGACCATTACTTAATAAAAGCTTTTCCAATAAAAAGACCAATCACCAAAGAATTTTTCAAAAAGATTACCATGACAGCTGACAATGCACGACTGCAAAATAACTTCTATCATGTAAGAATATTTTCCATAGTGTGTTTATAGACCCTGGACTAGCAGTTTCAAATCTAGGATCGGTTACTTATTTTAAGCAAAGACCTTGGCATTTTATATCATATAAACACTCATACTAAATTGGTATTAAATTAGTCTCACCACTGATTCATGTTAAAATTGACATCACCATTTTTATTGATCGTCCTACTAGGTTTAAGTCAATGAGAAATGTAACAGCAGTGATTACAAGAAAGAATGAGACAATATAATGTGTGCCCGAGCAGAAACTAAATACACATGGTCACCTATTATTAACTTTAAATTTGCTGCACTTCAGATTAAAATTAAAATATTTAGACAGCCCAGTATGTTTTGAAAAATAAACAACTTCAAGCTGCAGACCTCAAGTAGTTTAACCCAAAGAGAGGAGGATTCTCATCCACATATACAGAATCCATTTTTAATTGCCATAACTATGAACTAAAGAGTTCCAGACTTTTATCTTAAAATCACAAATAAATTTGACAGTAATGTATCAGTGCATGGAAAAATATAAGAAAAACTGAAGTACCAGAATTCAAGCACAAACCATATCCATAATTCTTATTTTTTCTATATTTATCAGAAAATTAATGAATAAACCTTAGTAATCAAGTCCACAATTATGACTGTATCTGGGACTTCAAATAAAATATTATTTGACCATTATATTGTTGGGGTTGGTGCTCCGAGTGCCAATCCGGATCGTATTTATGTCCGATTCATAAATACAGACTGTTCAATTTTCCATAATATTACCAATTTTACTGGTAGCACCCTTGTCTTTTATACACTTATTCGATCTAATCTCGATTAGATTGAAACTGAATCTGATTTAGTGATACGTGTATATTATACAAAGACCCTAGGATTTACAATATAGTGCGCAGTTACAACGTAGTTTGTAATTGACATTGGGAAGCGCACTATTAGTTGTATATCCTTAAATAAAGTTCCTGGTCAAGATTTACTAACACGGGTCGGTTAGTAAAATCCGCTGAGACTAGTACATGTCATATATCGTGACTTGGTCCGATGGTTTATCCCAGTGAACCATGAGTATCGGGAGACTCGTATAGACATGTAGGTGTTTATTTGATAGACACTAAACGACTCACTGAAGGTTTCCTAATAGATGGTACACCAACGTCAATAGGAACCTTCTCGAGTTAAGCGAGCATAGTGGTCCTTCGACTTGAGATACCACTGTGGATATATGAGTTATCCTCCACACTTTGATGGCAGTCACGTCAACGATCTATTCATGATCAGACCTCCGCCTGTTCGTTGGGTGTGGACTGATGCTCATGATATCCAGTGCGTATCAAGATAGGATCTGTCAGTCCTGTGTACAGGGCATAGGCATCCTCACGTTTTATGATCTAGTAAATCCATGGCCGTGGTATAACGTCGGAAACTAGTTCCGAGTGTTATTTAGAGATCGTAAATTGAAAGTCGACTGTATTATACCGAACAGATTTGACGTTCTGATCTATATCCCAGGTATAATACGGATTGCCTGTGACGGAGGGATTATACGTATGCTATGACCTCGACTTGCATAGTTTAGCGAGATTATCTGTGATCATCATAATCCATGAGTGGGTGGATTATGGACACGAAATTGGATTTCGTGACGGATAAACCTAAACTTAGAGAGTCCCACAATATGAAGTGTACTCGTTGAGCACTTGGGTAACTCGATATGAATAATACAGATTATTCATAATACTTCATCGGATTAAATTAGTTAATTCGAATCGTTTAATTGGTAAACGAATTTACACATGCCGGGAAAATTTTTTGGTCATTGTAATGTGTATTTGTATTTGATACATAATTAAATTAGATACACATTAATTGGCAAATGGTAGCTTGATATTTGTAAAGTTAGTAATGATTGATTCAATTAATGAATTGAATTATTATTACTATAATTTATACATTTGTAAAGTGTTGGCTAATTATTTAAAATATATTAATTGTAATGTATGGCAAATGATTTGCCAAGTGTAACACTTTTTACCAGCCAATTTTTATTTAGTTAAAATTGAAAAATTTTGACAAATATATATATACCATTCACGCCACTTTTCAAAAGAAGAGAAAAAGGTTATCTTTTCTTCATTTTGGCTTTTCTTTCACTGCCGAAACATGTGCCAAAAATGGGTTCTAAAATGGTTTCAAGAATTCATGAAGAAAATGAAGAAATCAAGGAAAAATTTATGGAATTAAGTGGATTAAAGGTAATTCATCTAATCTCTTTGCTTAGAAATTTGTTTCTTGTTTCCTTGTTGATCTTATGAGATCTAGGTGTTCTTTATTTACATAAATTTTGGGGCTTTTGATTTTTGGGGATGAATTGAAGCAATAAGCATGTGTGAAGTATGAATTTGATGAAATTAAAGTAGTTTCATTCCAATTTTGTTCAAATTGTCTTGGACAATAAGTTACCATTCTAGAGTGTAAAATCCACTCATTTTATGCCTAGAAATGTTCTAGAGTGATTCATGTGTGGTGACTTGATTTGGTGTGTTGATTAATTTGATTAATTATGGAAATTTGGATTAAAAGCATGAAAAATGGCAAATTCAGTTTCTGCTACAGGTCTGAGTTTGATTCTGATTTTTGTGATGAATTGATGTGTTTAAAATGTAATGGATGTAATTTGGGAGTCTGCACATTTTCCGGAAAGTGTTTCGGAGTTGAAATAAGCGAAAACGGCCAAAAACGGTGTTACCGGGTGGATTTTGAGCCAACCGGTGACGGCTGTGAAAACAGTGATTCCGTCACTGTTCTGGCAGCCCGTGTACTGCCCCGACACTATTGGAGCTGACCTGGGCAGTTTCCATAAGTGTCGGGTAGTCGATTCGGTCAAAAAAGCGTTTTAGGCAATTTTGCGGAAAAAATAGTTTTCATAAAAGTTTCGCGAGTTTTCAACTATATTTATGTTAATATATGATATTAAATAAATTGGTTTAGGTAATATATGAATAAATTATTCATATTAGATATTGATTAATTTATTCGGTATTTTGAAAAAGTTTTCAAATACGATATCGCCCGGACCCGCGCTTCCGCCGCGCCCCGACCCCCAAACCCCAACAAAATGGTATCAGAGCGGGTCTGATGCTTCATCCATACATTTTTCATGCTTGATATATGATATTTAATCCAATTTTAATGTTCGCACATGCTAGGAATCTATATGTGTTTCTTTACTTTTCGGTTCTTCGTTAACGGAAAATGTAACGAAATTTAATAGTTAAATTAAGTATATTTTCTATAGGTTAGAATTGAAATATTTAGAAAATGATTTAGATTAAAATTCTGCATTGGATGTAGATTATAACTTTCGTAGGAAAATCCTCATTTTTAAATATGGCTGTAAAGTAACGTGTATTGGATACATGTTTCTTGGTCCGCCTTGTCAGTACGGATGCAAATGATTTCCTGATGCTATAGCTGTATCGTGCCAAAGCTGTGCAGTTATGGTTGATGGTAGTTCATTTGCGCCGGTAGAACTTATATGATAAGAGACAAATTCAAGTGAAAGTGGAAATCCTGAACGTGCCAAAGCTGTCAGGACTACACCGGTAGCTTGAGTTTGTCATTGACAAGTATAGCCTTGATACGCCTCCCTGTGAACGTGCCAAAGCTGTCACAGCGAGAAACGGTCAGGACCAAAACTAGGAGTCACTAGTGAGTGATTGACAATGAGTTGTCTACCTAATGAATATACATAGGCGAGAACGTGCCAAAGCTGTGAGTCGAAATATATTCATGGGATCCTACTCTCACTATGGAATTCGATTTAATTATTGAATTCCCATTGTCCGTTGGGGATTACGGTATTATGTAAAGTAGTGGGAGACCTGCTGGGTTAAAAAAATCCATAACTCAAGCGCGGTGCGTATTTTATAGAATTTACTGCTTTCGTTTTCCTTTTATCTATATAGTTTATAGATTTATGCTTCTTATCACTGCATAGTATATTACCTGAATATATAGGTTTTCTGACTTTACTTATGGTTGCGTAGTTCTAGAATAAGTTCTAGAAAGACCGTAGACTTAGATATTGTTAGATTAGTTAAAACCATTGGGAACTGTTGTTCCGATTTTCTTGAAAATCAACATGGTTTGTGACTTAGTTTCTAAGCCACGATAGGTAGTCTAGATAGATATCTGGTTTAGGATATTATTTTAGATAGAATTGTTTCTTATGCAGTAAGAATTGACTTGAATAGTTCATGTCTCGAGATTCTTGACTGGCATTAAGAAAACCCTTAAGTATTTGTTTATCTTTAATGACGTTTCTTGGCTTTTAGTGACTTTTAGAAGTCACGTGTTTGTCACAGTTTTCTAATCAATTATTTGCAATCGTTGTGAATAATTGAACGCAAATTATAAAGCTTGAGAAAGGAGATGTGTATAGTTGTGTACAGAGAATATCGATTCTCACAATACGACAACTGTAGATATTGGATACCGGATCTCCTATCTAGTTAATTAAAATAATTTAACAATTGTTTTGATATTTGATATAAGAACTTGTGACTATTGGATAATTACTTGTTCTGTATAAACAGTTGTTACATATTTTAAAGCGACTAGTAGTGTCATTAATGAAAGATAAGCATTAAGAAAATATTCGGTAGAGTAAATAACTGAGAACTGTGCTTTATGAGATTTTATCATAAAAATATTAGATGCTTATTCCGTATGGTAAAGGGTGGTCTGATACGAGATCACACCACATATCCTTATCCATTTAATGAATATTGTATTCAGGATGTGATTAAATCTCATTTAACCGGTGATTGTCATTGGACCACCGATTTATTAAACTAATACATTGGATGTATGTTGTTTAACGAATTAGAAGTTGCCTAGATAGTTTTCTTTACTCCGTAACTTAGTTAATGAGTTGTCATGACTTTGTAACGGTTTCTAATAGTGAACATATTGAACGTCTTGAATGGTTCGAGAACTGGCAATATGTTTTCTAATGAAACCCATATAGAATATTTTGAATAGTTCAAAGATATTATCTAAGTGTTGAAAACTATAAAATTCATAATGAGTCTTTGAGTTGTTCGAGGATGTTTGATTTGATCAAATAATGAATTTATGGTAATTAGTTCTAAGAATATTAATGAATGTGATTCTTACTCAGTATTAAACTTCCACGATTCCATTGTGATGGAATTGGTCAGTGGGAGTTATCGAATCTTATATGATTTGATTCGTTGATATTGAGAGTTACCGAATTAATTTTCAATACTCTTGGGGTTATGCTCCAGTAACACTAATTCGTATCTTTAATTTTGGTTCCATTGCTTATACAGTTACGTATATGATATGTAATAGTAGAAAATTCGAATCTTGAATAGTTTGAGATTTGAATCTTCTTTTATATAATGATTATATAACTGAAAGTACTTGCGCCTCGGAGGTACAAGTAAAGTTTGTCATTTATTCTATTTAATGGAATATTGTATTCTATTTGATAGAATATCATTTCTACGATCCCGAGTAATAAAATTGTTTTATTACTTGGTGGTCAACATTGGATGTTGATGATTGTAGAAAGGACTTGACTTAGTGAATTCAAATGAGAGAGTGATAAACTATAATGGAACTACATAATTAATAAGATGAAAAGACCCTTAGACATCTTCGTACAAGTCCAATAGGATGTCAGAATCATTTACGAAGTATTTGATACTTAATGATTCTGATGTTTTCTTATTGAAGAAAATTATCCTATAACTTATAGTGTATACGATATTTGATATCGATTCCGGAACTTAGCATTGAACCATAGATCTAAGATTGTTCATGGCTTACGACGATCAAGTTTTGAACTTGATTAGGCTTTCGTTATGAATAGTTCATAAAATGTGCAAATTGTTTGCGCAGCAAAAGCACAGTGAGCTCGATAAAAGTTTGACCTTTATAGTATGACAGTGAGAAGGTTTTTCTCAGTAATCTATTGTAGATTCTGAGGAAGTATGTCTCTTGTCGCAATGAATGGACAATTAATGATTTGTTGGTTAATGTTGATATTAAACTGTGGTTTGGCTACAGAATGCAAAGTGGGCGTTATTGAGTGATTTCTTCGAACGAGAGATCCGTTGTGATTTCTTGGTTTGAAGAGTTCATTCTAGAGAATGGCCCTGGAGTTTGTATTCTGCTAAGATCACAGCTTGATATACTAGCTTATGGAGCTTATTGTAGACTCAGATAAGCTTCCGAAAAATTATGTTCTCTAGTTTTGATATCAGTCAGATTGTCTGGTTTTATCGAAGTATAGAGAATACGTATTTGTCAGTAGGGTCAGTGGGAGCATACAAATTTCTTTCTAGTATTCTATATCCTTAAGTCTTCTTTTCTCCATAGTAACAGTGGGAGTAGTCTTTGTTATATTTGATATATAAAGTTTTATATTAGATATAAAATTGAGAGACTTGTGAGATACTCTCATTAGTCGCATATTAGATAGAATCTAATAAAGGACACAACAATACTATCTGTATGACAATTAGTATAACTATTTGACAGTTAACGTGTCTTTTATGTATATAGTATTCATATTTCGTAAAGGATGATTCCTTTGTCGAAATAGAGATTGATTAGAATATCTAGTCAATCCTATGCATTATTGGATGATAGCGTAATGAATGCTATATTATGTGCGATTAAAGATATCAATTTAATCGTAATTGTTACGAGTTATTTTGATATGATACAGACCATATGATGGATCTTGAAACATGTTCTTTGCGATCTTTGAGATATTAAGAACGCGTTTCTCATTCATGGAGAATTTAGTCAGCAACCATAAGGTTAGATTAGTTTTGATTCTAATTATGACATTAGATGGTCTATGTCATATAAAGTCAGAAAAGATGCAGTGGGAGTGTCATTTGACTCTACTAGACTAGTGGAATCAGTTGCAACTTTTGAAGTATTGACTTATGAAGTTGCAAAGTGACCTCAAAGATTAGAAGTGTTGATATTAGTTTTGTGTTTGCGGTTGTCTGCAAAGTATTTGGATTTGATCTCTAAATACATAGACAACTCAGTAGCTATAGCACAATACTGATATAGCATCTGAGTCATATTGATGTGGAATTTGGATTCTACAAAATATGAATGATGCTGGCTTAGGAAAACGATTGGGTTTGTTTGACAGACTCGATTTGTTAAAGTATGCTTACTTGTTCTTGCCTATCTCTTGAGTGCTGGTGAGCTCTTGAGGACCATGAGTATACGATACACATTGAGATGAGTATAGGATACCATGGATTGGCACTAGAGCAAGTGGGAGAAATTGTTGGGGTTGGTGCTCCGAGTGCCAATCCGGATCGTATTTATGTCCGATTCATAAATACAGACTGTTCAATTTTCCATAATATTACCAATTTTACTGGTAGCACCCTTGTCTTTTATACACTTATTCGATCTAATCTCGATTAGATTGAAACTGAATCTGATTTAGTGATACGTGTATATTAGACAAAGACCCTAGGATTTACAATATAGTGCGCAGTTACAACGTAGTTTGTAATTGACATTGGGAAGCGCACTATTAGTTGTATATCCTTAAATAAAGTTCCTGGTCAAGATTTACTAACACGGGTCGGTTAGTAAAATACGCTGAGACTAGTACATGTCGTATATCGTGACTTGGTCCGATGGTTTATCCCAGTGAACCATGAGTCTCGGGAGACTCGTATAGACATGTAGGTGTTTATTTGATAAGACACTGAACGACTCACTGAAGGTTTCCTAATAGATGGTACACCAACGTCAATAGGAACCTTCTCGAGTTAAGCAAGCATAGTGGTCCTTCGACTTGAGATACCACTGTGGATATATGAGTTATCCTCCACACTTTGATGGCAGTCACGTCAACGATCTATTCATGATCAGACCTCCGCCTGTTCGTTGGGTGTGGACTGATGCTCATGATATCCAGTGCGTATCAAGATAGGATCTGTCAGTCCTGTGTACAGGGCATAGGCATCCTCACGTGTTTATGATCTAGTAAATCCATGGCCGTGGTATAACGTCGGAAACTAGTTCCGAGTGTTATTTAGAGATCGTAAATTGAAAGTCGACTGTATTATACCGAACAGATTTGACGTTCTGATCTATATCCCAGGTATAATACGGATTGCCTGTGACGGAGGGATTATACGTATGCTATGACCTCGACTTGCATAGTTTAGCGAGATTATCTGTGATCATCATAATCCATGAGTGGGTGGATTATGGACACGAAATTGGATTTCGTGACGGATAAACCTAAACTTAGAGAGTCCCACAATATGAAGTGTACTCGTTGAGCACTTGGGTAACTCGATATGAATAATACAGATTATTCATAATACTTCATCGGATTAAATTAGTTAATTCGAATCGTTTAATTGGTAAACGAATTTACACATGCCGGGAAAATTTTTTGGTCATTGTAATGTGTATTTGTATTTGATACATAATTAAATTAGATACACATTAATTGGCAAATGGTAGCTTGATATTTGTAAAGTTAGTAATGATTGATTCAATTAATGAATTGAATTATTATTACTATAATTTATACATTTGTAAAGTGTTGGCTAATTATTTAAAATATATTAATTGTAATGATGGCAAATGATTTGCCAAGTGTAACACTTTTTACCAAGCCAATTTTTATTTAGTTAAAATTGAAAAATTTTGACAAATATATATATACCATTCACGCCACTTTTCAAAAAAAAGAGAAAAAGGTTATCTTTTCTTCATTTTGGCTTTTCTTTCACTGCCGAAACATGTGCCAAAAATGGGTTTCTAAAATGGTTTCAAGAATTCATGAAGAAAATGAAGAAATCAAGGAAAAAGGTATGGAATTAAGTGGATTAAAGGTAATTCATCTAATCCCTTTGCTTAGAAATTTGTTTCTTGTTTCCTTGTTGATCTTATGAGATCTAGGGTTTCTTTATTTACATAAATTTTGGGGCTTTTGATTTTTGGTGGATGAATTGAAGCAATAAGCATGTGTGTGAAGTATGAATTTGATGAAATTAAAGTAGTTTCATTCCAATTTTGTTCAAATTGTTCTTGGACAATAAGTTACCATTCTAGAGTGTAAAATCCACTCATTTTATGCCTAGAAATGTTCTAGAGTGATTCATATGTGTGGTGACTTGATTTGGTGTGTGTTGATTAACTTAATTAATTATGGAAATTTGGATTAAAAGCATGAAAAATGGCAAATTCAGTTTCTGCTACAGGTCTGAGTTTGATTCTGATTTTTGTGATGAAATTGATGTGTTTAAAATGTAATGGATGTAATTTGGGAGTCGGCACATTTCCGGAAAGTGTTTCGGAGTTGAAATAAGCGAAAACGGCCAAAAACGGTGTTACCGGGTGGATTTGAGCCAACCGGGTGACGGCTGTGAAAACAGTGATTCCGTCACTGTTCTGGCAGCCCGTGTACTGACCCGACACTATGGAGCTGACCTGGGCAGTTTCCATAAGTGTCGGGTAGTCGATTCGGTCAAAAACGCGTTTTAGGCAATTTTGCGGAAAAATAGTTTTCATAAAAGTTTCGCGAGTTTTCAACTATATTTATGTTAATATATGATATTAAATAAATTGGTTTAGGTAATATATGAATAAATTATTCATATTAGATATTGATTAATTTATTCGGTATTTTGAAAAAGTTTTCAAATACGATATCGCCCGGACCCGCGCTTCCGCCGCGCCCCGACCCCCAAACCCCAACATATATAAGATCCAGCTTCAAATGTACAAGACACTCGAAGTTAAGGCTCAACTAATGTAGTTAACCTTCTAAAACTAGAGCTTGTATAACTTTTCCTTTTACTACATTATCTCTCGTTAACAGAGGGAAGCACTATACTCGGTTACAAGGACATGAAACCAAATAATAATACAAGATAAAATATATTTAATTGTTTGATTAAACTCTTTATTTGTTATGTTCTTCATGACTTCATGTTAGCATCAAGATTACATAATTTAATGAAAAAATAAAATTTGCCCAGTGTGACTTCAACTTCAGCACAGATCAACTATTCGAAAACTGAACCTGTCCCTCCCTACCTCATATGGGAAGAAATGCTAATCCCCTCAAACGAACTACAATTCAACATGCATTCAAATCTTCCACATGAAGGTTTTATTGTTTTACAGGTTGGCATCATTTAGAACTCTAGGAATATGAAATGGAATTCCCGGTGGATTGAATCTCGGTGGATTGAATCCAACCTACGTCCACGGGCACAAAATGAGTGGGGTGTTTTATTACTGAAATGTGCTCGGCCGACCTGTTTTGTGATCGGTCAGTGTGGAAACCGAGCTGTTTGGGAGTATAGTGTTACAAGATAACTCTAATTCTTCCTTTGTGATCTCTTTTGTAGCAATCAGCTATCTAACAATCAACCAACATTTACAAATGTGTTTCCCTCTCCTATTTATACTAGTAAAGAGGCGGTGCTATCCCCCTCTAGATGATACCACCCATGTGAATTCATTAATGGGCTTCATTCCCCCAAGGTCACTTGGCCGAAAATATCTTACTTCATTTATCATTGTGTCTCATCACCTTATCTTGTAAGAATGGTGTCTCATCATCTTATCCTATAAGAATGAGGCGGTGGAAAATATCTCGTCATTTGCTCGGTCTTCATGAGGTCGGTCACAATGGTCCTCTGAACTGAGAATGCCGCTACCGATCTGATAATGTCCGACCAGCCGATCTGATAATGGTCGGTCATTTGTCACCAAGTGCTCGGCCTTTACTGTTGGCACATGTCATGTCATCTGGTCGGCAACACCC
This sequence comes from Zanthoxylum bungeanum, assembly GCA_019454045.1. Taxonomy (NCBI): domain Eukaryota; kingdom Viridiplantae; phylum Streptophyta; class Magnoliopsida; order Sapindales; family Rutaceae; genus Zanthoxylum; species Zanthoxylum bungeanum. The sequence goes on along the minus strand of SKCR01001382.1, from coordinate 127,417 downwards.
TTCTGGCCAGGTCGACATTAAGGGTCTTGGTCAAAAGAAAGTTACCATTTCTACCCCTACCGCACTGTACAAACATCATAGTACCAAAATTTACCACCAACACTTATTTTTCTTGAATTTAAGCTCGATGCCAAAATCTTCTGGGCGAGTAAAGAAACATTTAACTTCTATTAGAATTAAGAAATTGATTTACCTAAAATCGGTATCATCAAAAATCTTATGCATTTTCTATTGCTTGATCGGTCACTTAGACAAAACAACAACATTGTCATATCAGTCTAAACAGAACATAATTCATTCTTAAAGCTGCAACCAAATCAGATAAAGGCTTCATGACATTCATTGATATATTGAGTTGAGTGTGGCAGTGGAGTGGGGATAGCAATGCGGGTGATTGATTAGATTTGATATTTCATTTAATAATTATAATTATAATTTTTATTGTTATTTTAATTAAAATGGTAAAAGGCTTTGATTTCAATTAGGTTATTTTTTTGGCTTACAACAAGGGAGTTAAAAAAGATTAATTTATTTCATTTATTTATTCCAATTTAAGATTATTTTATGAATTGAGTGCTTACAACATTGGTGTTGAAATGAAAAGTGAAAGTTCGTGTTTATCCAAGGTTCTGATCATATGCGGAAATTATCACAATAATCAAGATAAGTATTAATTATTGTCATTATGGATTCTCAACAAGCAACCATAAAATTAACACAATTAATTCAATGCGGAAAATAAATCAATCACACAAAATCAACACAATAATTTTGGTGACGAAGTGGAAAACTCATTCGAGTAAAAAAATCACTCTGGGTATCTCGGCTACCAGCCTAATCCACTATATAGAGAAAAACTTACAGCGATAGTCAAGACATATGGCGGCGACTCCACCGACTCAAGTACCTCTAAACTGTAAGAACTCAAGGATTTCCTCAAGCCCGTAACCCACGGTTTTCTTTAGAACCTCTGAAGTCTCTGAGCGGATTGTCTCTGCAACTCTAAACGCCGGAACTCCGACTACCAAACTTCCTCCTAAAGAAATCTGAAGGATTATAAATTTTGGGTAAGGTTGTGTCGAAGGTTTATCAAAGAACGATTCTCACCATTAACAAATAAGACAAGAAGATGAAAGAAGTCTTCAATGGTGGAATCAAAGAAAGTTGAAAGCTTTGAGAGATTTTGGCTCAATGGATTTGTGTTTCCACCTTTGGGGAAGGTGGCTACATGTTTTATTTATAGGTAGAGTGAAGATTTAGGATTTTTCAAAGTGAAAAGGCTGAAAAATGCGTTCAGATTGCAGTCGGTTTGAACGTTTACTCGAACACACCACGAACGCATGCCTACTGGAAGGACTCATTTGAACGCTACTCGAACGCACCATGAACGTGTGCCCACTGGAAAGACTCGTTTGAACGCTACTCGAACGCACCACGAACGATTGTTATATGGAATATTTCGTTCGAACCCAATAGAGAGCATGCCACTAACGCCACACGTTTGAACGCTGCAACGAATGCAGTACTAACGGAATTGCTCCAGCTTTGCCAAAAACCAGTCCAATTGCTCCAAGTTTTTCAAGACTTATTACAACTCAATTGAACTTGTTTTGTCACGGACATTACCAATAAAAATGGAACTAAAAATCTACCCGTTGGCATTCCGTGATAAAACACTACCTAATACAAAGACTACGGCAATAGACCCAAAAAGAAAATAGTCAACTGTCAACCATCAAAACAGTGACTTTTTACATTAGGACTCGATCTAACACCTAACTAAGTAGCCTTCAAAACAATGTCACCTCAGCAACAAACTTAATTATCTGAAACATCCACAAACAACAATATACCGTGAAAAGTATTAGGATTATCAAGAATTAAATTAAGCAGGTATAAAACTCATGCATGTACAAATAGATATCATTATCCCCATTAATCTGAATTCTCCTTAAAACGGAGATATCAAATGAATATTCTACGCTACTACTCCATCTTAATCTACTCTCCTTTTTTTTGTCAAGAAATGACAAATGATGAAGGTAACAGGAAAAACAACAGAAGATAACTCATGTAAGAGTATAAGCAACAGGAGAAACTTACTCCCCCTCACTGACAGGCCCACACAGTTAGCTTATAATCATACGGGAAGTAAACACTTATAGATATGCAAAACAAATGGTATGCATTGACAAAGATCACACAATGAGGAAATTTTTTTTATCAAAAACTGACATAAACAACACTTCAAGCAAATACAATGAGACCCAATCAGTATTCAGCTGTTTATGACATGAAATAATATGCATATTTTAAGTTTGGCTAAATACAACACTTATGCATATGACATAAACACCAAAACATAATAAGCACTTGCGTGAAAAATAATAGCATAACGAATCAAGGCTTAATACCTTATTTTATGAGCTGAACACAACCAAAGATTTCTTAACAAACCAAATCCACAAAATAGTTATTAAAACCCAGCACTACTAGGACCTGAAAAAAAAAAGCAACATGTGTTGCATGCTATGTTATTTTCCCATAACTATCATGAGCTCATAAATAAACAACTCTTTCGAGTGAAGAGTTTTTGCCCTTATCTTTTGAATTTGCCATCATTGGCTCTTTTGCACTTGAGTCTCATGTAAATTTTCTTTTTTTATTTTAATTCTTTTTGCTGTTACAAGGGGATAGTAAGGTCATCTAGTCAAATGTCACACTATTTAGTGAACAAAGTATGGTAGAAATTAGATTGCTAGTCCAAAAACTCATACATGCGACCAAACATTGACAAATATAAAAACGTGTATGTGAAATACAAGCACAAGATATACCAAGAGTTTTTATCACACACACTCGTGCATGTAGAGCATCAAGAAAAATAAAAGCATATTATACATGCATAACCATATATCCTACATACCAGGACCACATGCACATGTTTTTCATGCTCTAATGAGCCATAAAATATTTTTGGTATGTTTCAATTTATATATATATATATTTTTTTTTTAATTTTTCAATTTTAACACGCACAAAAAAAAACATATAAAGACACAACATAACTTGTCAATATCCAATGGTACGTGGAGTTGTATCCCGAGTGCAGATCATACTACCGTCCATTCGGAATCGGCTATGAAATTTATGTCCGGGTTTTCATCATATATACCAAGGGACATAAAACAAAAAACAAAACACACACACCCATATGCAGTGAAAAGAAAACAAACGTGTAAAAACATAAAATACACGCACACACATATGTAATGGGAAAACAAATACTGTTGAATTTTCTAGGTCAAACCAAGATCAAATTAAGCAAGAAATCATGTGAATACAACAAAGTAAGAATACGGAAAATACTCACTTTGATCGGATTTTGGATGCATTGAACACAAAATTTTTGCTCCTTGAAGTTTCGGCCAAACCCATTTGAAGTTGATCTCCAAGCTTTCCTCTTTGAAGTGTTGTATCCAAGCTCCAAGCTTTGATTTGAGATTCCAAGCTCAAAGGTTGGTTTCCCTAACACATTGATATGATTCCTTATGTGTGCTAGCACAAAATTGAAACAAATTTTTTGTCTTTGGTTAAGAGCAACTCTCGGCCAAAGAACAAAAATGGAGAGAGTCAAAATTTGGTTCAAAACCGTGAGAGAGAGAGAGAGTGTAAGACTTGTGTTTTTATTTTCTAAAACCAAATACACTTATGAAAAGCCAAAGCCAGAATTTGGTATATCCTTTCCAAAAGAATAAAGCAAATTGGAGGGGAAAAAAGCAATTAAGGCTTCCAACCACTCCCATCATGAATAGTGATTGGATGTCAATCACAAAAAGGTGACTTGACTTTCATCACTAAAGTGACTGGCGATATGACTTGCGATGTGACTTGTGGGCCCCATTTTAATTCAAAATCCGAGTGGTCCCGCAAACACATTCCGGGCTCGGGTTCGTTGATTCCGAATTAACGAATTTTCCGTTGCGACGTAATTAAATCAAATTTAATTAAATAACTATGCCTATCAAAATTACTATTCACGTCGCTCGCGAATTAATTCTAAATTAATTCGTTCGCCCGAATTAAAATCCAATTTTAATTTCTCGTCGAAATCTAATTTCGTTTAATATATCGAATATATTATTTTATCGATTAATTCCAAATTAATCGTTCTCTCTCTTCTAATAGTATTTTATCCGAGATAAAATCTCTCCGTAATTAATCTCAGATTAATTATGTTCGAATCATACGTCATCGGTGAATCTTCGGGAAGCGACCCATGAGATCCCTGGATATGTTGGCAGTAAATCCGGTCGTCAAACTATCCGAACACGTGCGTACCCGGTACCACATTTTTACCGATTTACAAGACATTATTGGCTTCTAGCAAAGTACTGTGTCTACCTAATTCTCCAGAAATATTCTTAATGGAATATATAATCTTTGTCAGGCGTAGTATACGTAGTATTGCGTATTGTGATCCAGTATCGAATGTCACATGCTAGGCCTGGGGCTGGAATTGTGTTTGCCTCGTACGAAGCATATATCGGATCTCTGGTAACTAGTCTCTATAATCGGATAATCATGACCTAGTCATATTATCCTGATGACTGCAGTACTAAAGAGTACTAGTTCCGTATCCTGCGTGATCATCATCTCCATATGACTGGAGTGATATTTCCATCTTGACATCACATCCAATACACTACGATTCTCAATATACCCAGAAGAGGCGTACACAGAACCTGTTAAAGCCCTGGACGACCAAAACCAAAGTATATTGATTGTCGCAAGTATTAGCGATGTAAGTCTCAGGTTAAGACCAAATACATCTACCCTGATTCGGACTTCCATAGACACATAGTCATACTACCAATGGAATTCTGATGGGTCTATCCAGAGCGAAGCTGTTTCCGTACCATCGGTAAACACAACCTCCTATTACACTTGCATAAGTATCCAATACTTAAATATATGAGAACTATGTAGTTATGCTCTCACAACGCGCACAAGTGCAATACTAGTGTATTCCGCATTATCGATGTCCAATCTCGATAATACTACGACTAAGGATGTTTTAATGATTAAACCTTAATGGATTAATACTGTCTCATATCTTATTAATACGAAACTAATCATATGGACTTTTATCATTTATGTATCTTGGTAATCCAATTACAAATGATAAAAGAGCAATTTCCTTTGTCACATAGTTAATTTGTACAACAACATCATGTTATGTACAAATAGTGATGCTATGGGTCATAATTGTCCAACAAATACAACTTCTAGGAATAGTTACACCGAAGTGTACTCTCATCATGTCTATCAAGGCATTCAGAAGTAGTTTGGAAGTCATCTTGCTTCCTTACCCATACTTTCTTAGGAATCTCTTACACTCGAGAATTCCTAGTCAACAAAGTAAGTTTCTCACTAAAGAATTGAGCTTGTTTGGTTAGTAAAAAAACCTGAGAAACTAGATTTGAAGTAGCAAATCTAGGTGACACACTCTTAGGCTTCTTATTTTGTTTGTGCAACATGAAGCACTTAGGCTTAATGTGTCATATCTAGTGATGACATACAGGCACAAACCTATTATGAGAGCGAGGTTTACCCACAACACCTCTAGATCGAGGTTGAGACACATGATGAGGAAAAAACGGAGGAATCACATGACAACACGTAACTCACGGTTTTCTTTAGAACCTCTGAAGTCTCTGAGCTGATTGTCTCTGTAACTCTAAATGCCGGAACTCCGACTACCAAACCTTCTCCCAAAGAACTCTGAAGGATTAGGAATTTTTAGTAAGGTTGTGTTGAAGGTTTAACAAAGAATGATTCTCACCATTAACAAAGAAGACAATAAGATGAAAGAAGTCTTCAATGGTGGAATCAAAGAAGGTTGAAAGCTTTGAGAGATTTTGACTCAAGGGATTTGTGTTTCAACCTTTGGGGAATGTGGCTACATGTTCTATTTTATAGGTAGGGTGAAGATTTAGGGGTTTTCAAAGTGAAAAAGTTGAAAAACGCATTCAGATCGCTCTGTGTTCGAACGTTTACTCGAACGCACCACGAATGCGTGCCTACTGGAAAAACTCGTTCGAACGCTACTCGAACGCACCACGAACTCGTGCCCACTGGAAATACTCGTTCGAACGCTACTCGAACGCACCATGAACGATTACTCTCTGAAATATTTCATTCGAACCCAACAGAAAAGGTTCCACTGACGCCACACGTTCGAACGCTGCAACGAACACAGTATTAACGAAATGCTCTAGCTTTGCCAAAAACCAGTCCAATTGCTCCAAGTTCTTCCAGACTTATTACAACTCAATGGAACTAACAAAAAGATTAATTTTTATTTCTTTTATTTATTCCAATTTAAAATTATTTTATGAGTTGAGTGCGGTAGGATAGTTGGGGTAAGAGTAATTGGTTATTGGTTAGAATTGGGATTCCATTTAATAATTACAGTTTTTATTATTATAATTATATATTTTGATTTCTATTAGAATAGTGAAAAGTTTTGGTTTCAATTATATTATCATTTGACTAGTGTGTTAAGTGAATTATAATGTTTAACTTTTATATATATATATATATAAGTTAAACCAATTTAAAATTATTTTATGAGTTGAGTGTGGCATGGTGGTTGGGGCAATAATGATTGATTAGAATTGAGATTCCAATTAATAATTACATTTTTTATTATTATAAATTTTGATTTTGATTTCAATTATATTAGTGACATGTTGTGATTTCAATTAGATTAATATTTATCTTTTTAATATGATTTTTAAGTAAAATTACATTTTTAGAAATCTTATCTGGTGCGTTGAGAGAGTTTATAATTGTTTAACTATAACTAAAAGGATGGTATAAATTAGAAGTGTGTAAACCTGATCCGATCTGCGAGTCAACACGCAATGATTCAACCTAATTGGATTGAAAAATATCAACCAGCATGGGTTGCAAGTTGAGTCGGGCTGACATTTTTCAACCCGATCCATCCCTGGAGGTATATTGGATGTGATAGGATGCGTGCTTACCTGTGGCTGTTTTTGACTTAACGAGGGGATAAAGTTATGGGAATCTGAATTTTGGTAACCCCCCACCCCCCCAAAAAAAAACCAATCTATTTTTATATGGGCCTGGGCCCAGACTTGATGAAGTCTTTTCAAACATATCAGTATGGGCCAGCTATTCAATGATCACCAAAGCTGCATAGTTTACAATTTACATACCATCAATTGTGTGACTCCTACTTAGATTTGATTTTGTGCCTCAAGCATGATTGCATATTTATCTTGGTTTAGTTATTTCATTATTATTATTATTTTTTTGCACATTTATTTGTTGATTCTTTGACATTATCACTTAGCATCTCCCTTTTAAGCCCTAGAATAATCATGATCTTGCCACTTGAGTATTCATCACATTATTAATTTGTTTCTCTCTCAAGGAGCATAATGATAATGATGCTCAAGGACTTGGGCATTTCTGCATTATCATAAACAATGACCATTTTCTTGTTGCTAGAATTATCTTTTACTTTTTAATCGGGTCCATAAAGTTTCTTTACTTTTTTAGCCACTAAACAAACAATGAGCTGTTCTGAACAGCCCTTGAGTGCCAAAAATAAGCATTAAAACCAACATTTTCTGCCTGAATGGAGCATCATATATATCTTGAGCAATTAGATATGCACAACTAACCTTGTCTCCCACAAATATATTCCATCCCATCTCTTAAGAGTGGCTAAAGAAAATATAACATAATGCTCGTTCTCTTGTCAAATCAAATAGGTAAAAAACACTCACTCTCAAATTCTCCATACTGCAATCAAATCAATTGCAGCAGTGATATACATACATACAATCTCACTTACAAAAACTACACCCCTCTCATTGTAGCTACAGTGATAGCTACAGCTACAGTGAGAGGGGTGTAGTTTTTGTAAGTGAGATTGTATGTAAGTGTAGCATTTTTGAATCAATTGGTAGCAAAAAGGGAAGCTGTATTGAAATGAAATCAACCAATTTTAGGTCAAAAACATGTCTCTTTTCAGTATCACTCGACTAAATTCTCAAAATCATATCCTTTAATAAAATAAATATACTAAATTTGCTCTTTGTATATTAAGGGAAATAAAATAATAATTTTATATTACGAAGGTAGGTCGAGAAAAGTCTCACTTTAATTTATATTTAGTATATTAACTATAAATTATATGTTGCATGCATATTATATGTAAGTTAGCAAAAATGCAGATTTTTATCCACTATAGATCGAGGACAAAGAGAGAATTTTGTTGGAGTCTTTAAATTAAAAATCAATGTGTCAAGTCTTGGAGATGTTAACTTAAAGATACAGTTAGAATTAGGGAGAGAAGTGATAAATAAGGTCCCAAAATGCAAATATGATATAAAGAGAACCATTACATAGAGATAGAGACAGCTACACCTTTCTTTTTCAAGAAATTTCCCAAATTAAGTTGAAATTTCTTTACGATGTTACTGGGGATAAGATCAAAAAGAAACAACCAAGAAGCTGCAAGTGCACATCTATGAAGGGAATAATGGCCTTCCTAGCAAATCCAAACACTAATTGCGCTACAGATTCATAATCACAACCTTCGTGAATTTAAAGACTATAAAAAGATATGAAGAAAATGACCTGTATAAATGTATTTACAAATTGAAACAATCATTTTCTTTACTAATGTATGATATTAGAGTTTCAAGTCTGTTATGATTATTAGTGAAGAATGATTTTCTTTTCTAGAATACGCATCACAGAGCATATATATAAGTGTTTCAGTAAAATTTGATTATTAACTTAACTGTGGATGATGCAAACAAGATTGATTTTACATTGCATTTGGCTGGGACTAGCGCTTCCAATCTTTGATTGATTCTATCTTGTAATTTCCTCAAACCCAATTTTACTTCAGCAAATCACTTAGTTGATAACACACACAGTAGTATGAAATTATTATTTTTTATCTTGACTCTGTTTCGGTGTGTGTACTTGTCCTTTAAGATCTCCCATATCAAATCCCTCCATCAATGCCTTTTCCTCCGGTAAGAAACATTAAAACCAACCAAGCGAAAACCTTTTTCTCTTCTTCTTCTTCTTATAATAATTTCTACAATATTTTGTTATAATCAAGATTAAAAAAAAAAATACATCGAAGTGGTTTTTAAATAAAACGTTACTAGGAGAATTCAATACGTACACATCCTTAATTTTATTTACTTTCAAATTATAATAGAATAAATTTATTATCTTATCGTTACACTAAAACTCATAATTCCATTAGCACTATAACACAAAAAAATTCAAAATAAAAATGGATAACTTAAGAAATCCAATAGAAAAAATCTTGAGCCCGAAGAGAAGAAGTTGCAATAAATAGTAGGGGGGCCGTCCTCCACTTTCCACTTGATCCACAACATGTAAGAAGTATACAAAAATAGCAAAGCAAAATGCCAAGACAGCTAACAAGCACTGTCCAATTCCCACTTATGGCTTTCACATTTCATACACAATTCTTTGCCATATTACATTCAATACTCCGTATTCCCCCAACAGGACAGGAGGAGAAGCACAAGGCTTTTGATTCATGCTTCTATTCTAGTTCTACAATTGGGCCCTACAACTTCCGTACAATGGCCCGTACCTAAAATCCACTCCCTTTCTCTCTATAAATTCCGCCGTACCCCCTCAATTTGCACTGCATTATTTTTCTCTAGTCTTTAGCCTTCACTAAAACTCTTATTCTCCGTTTTATTTTCTCTTATTATATATGAAAGTGAAAGAAGGGTTAAATTTTCCATCAAGCAATAGTGGGATTGTATGCCATGGAGAATCAAAATTTTTCACCAGCCCACGGCCACCACGGGGATGCATCTCGGCCGTCACTTGGATTCCCTCTTGGCACTGCACTCCTCTTGATTGTCATATTCAGCTTGAGTGGGATCTTCTCCTGCTGCTACCATTGGGACAAGCTTAGATCACTCCGTCGATCGTTCTCCCAAGACGCGGATCCTCAGGCTGACATTGAAGGATCACCCTCAAAATCTAAGGCTGGCCCCCTGGTAATAATATAAGTTAACTAACTTGTACTACGAGTAAAAAATAACTAAACTGACCCTTTTGTTACCAGGAATTGCAGAAAAATCAGAGCCAAAGCTTGCCAGTTTTAATGCCAGGCGACCAGATCCCAAAGTTTATAGCATTGCCATGTCCTTGTGAGCCTCCTCCAGCAGAAAAGATTGTTATGAAAGTGCAAAAACCGCCCAAGTTACCACGTTTTCCAGCACCTTAACTGAGATTGATATATACTCTCATATTTACAATTCAATTTAGTTAACAAAAAAAAAAAAAAAAAAAAAAAAAAGGCTTTTACCATCATTTTTACTTTCTCCCAATAGAATTTTTAGGCCATCAGTTTGTAAACTATTACAATTTCTTCGTATGTAAATGTTACTTCGCCAATTTGAAGAGTTACAACCCTTCTTGTTTTCTCCTCTTCTAATCCACTCTCATTCATTAGAAGAATCCAAGTAAGCATCTGCGATTTGAACTTTAGTTTGGAGCCATAGTTACCTTTTACGCAAACTGAAATTAAGTATGTTGGGTAATTGAATGTATGTACTAATTAGGATCAGCCTCATGTCACTATCTAAGTAATTTCAAGATTGAATACAAAAATGCCCAATAAAATGGTCATTTCTTGAAGGCAAATTTTATTGGAGGCACTGATAATCAAGTTAGGTATCTGTCCTCATGAATGATTTTTATTTTTTATTTTTTATTTTTTATATGGGAAAGCTGTGAATATTGATTACTGAATATTTCGTTTGTTGCAAAGTATGGGTTGAATTTCCTGACATTAAATGCCTCTTGCAAAGGAAACGGTGAATTTCACAGTCCATTCTACCATCGAGATTTTGTAGGATGAAGACACCTCCTATAAAATAAAGGTAAAAAGTGTGCAAGGTAATTATCTATCAATGTGGTAAATATCGTATGTATTCTAACACTCAAGTCAGCAAGGGTGATGAGCGGAAAAGATGAAGAGCAAGGTAAAAATTTACCTTGATCTTCGTAATTTGTGTGTCGTGAGACGATATGTTAGTGTTTAGAGAGTGATGTGCTTTGAGAACTCGAGTTTGAGAGCCAAAGCTTGAATGTCTCAACCCCTTGGACCCTCTCTCCATTTATATGTTGCGAATGTAGCCTCTTAGTTGAATTATGATTCCTTGAAATAGTTGAATTTCAATCCTACTAGGAGATGGTAGTTGAGTTAGGAGTGCCCAGATATCTAAGATTAGGTGCAATCCCAATTATATTTGGACTTGACTATCGTATTTGTAGGTGGTTTGTCTTGATCCTAATACTTAGTTTCCTTGTTGAGAATGAATTAATTGTGTGTAGATTGACAAACAATATCTACTGAGACATTACATAATATGAGATTGTTGGCTAAGAAACTGATAAAGTAATGTCGACTGAGACATTGAGTAATATGGTATACGTCTCTTAGAGACCATCTGGTTATGTGGACCTTTTACCCTTGTGGGTGTATGGGCTCGTGGGCTCTGCATGTGAGTCATGTGTGTAAGCTAAGAGTTGTAAATAGGCGATTCTTGTTAGTCATGCGATGGGCAGTCTAATTCCAATAGGTGTCGGCTGGAAGTAGTCCAGTAAACTGGAATTAGAATGAGCCTAAGAGTATACCCGGCTGGTAGGCAGACGAAAGTTCTGAATATTGATAGCCGTATGTTTGAGCGTATTTTATCTAGTAGACTTACATGTCGATTGAGGTTATAATATGTACTAAAACCCATTGGGCTTTGGTAGGACTCCATAATATTATTTGGGACAGATGACGGTCATGAGATATGATTTTAAACAAGTGCGCTTGTTCGAAGCCCATATATATTGTTTGAGCCCAAATATCTATTGAGATACAATATCGTTTAGGTCATATGTCCAAATTTTATCCGTACAATCATATACTAAACCCTAAAAAACAAGACACACACATACCATCAAGTGACATAATAAAAAAGATGAAAATAAAACAGAATCAAATCATGGAACTCTGCCAATGGGGCTCATGGCCCAGTGGTAACACATATTCTCCCCCAAAGGGGAGAACATGTGTTCGAGTCCCAGCATGGACTCTGTTGGGATTCTTGTCTCCAATCACAAAAATTGGGATTTTGGAGTAGTTTTCTCCCCGATTATTTGAGTGGGAGTAGATATTTCCGATTATATTTTCGGTTAGGCTCATCTCTTAATAGACGTAGATGTCTGGGTGTGCGATAATTGTATGTATTGAATATCCCTGTAGATTTCAGATTGTATATATATAGAATTGTAATTCAAAAAAAAAAATCATCGAACTCTTTGTATATGTACAAGAAATATCGTAGAAACTTCCAGATAAAACATGTCGCTTTTGACGTCAGGATTTATTATTATTATTATTTAAAACAAAAGTGGCAGCCCAACATAAATGCCCCACAATGATTATTTTCGCAACGCTCATGATCCACACAAGACACCACCTCTCATGACCTAATTTCACTGTTACCTGATAAGATTCCATAATCAAGATAATTGAAGGGAGAAAATTAAGGAATATTTTTTTTGAATCCTTTGTAATTATGTCTTTTATCTAGTAATTAATCTCTTTCATATTTCAAATTCCAATCATTGTGTATTTATAGTACTAAATGTCATTGTAAATAATAAGAGAGAATATATTCTTCTTCAACTTGTCCTCTTCAAATTCAACATGGTATCAGCGCCCAGATCCCTTCTCTAATTTTTTTTTCCACAAACCTCCGTTCCAATGGCCTCCGACGGTACCCAAAATATCATCCCTAACAACCTACAAAACCCTTGATCATAGTTGCTATCCACAACTCAATCAACATTGTCTTATATATTTTTTCCCACCAAATAAAGAAAACTCCTCCCACTAGCAGGTGGTACTAGTACTTGTTAATAATAAATATTAATTGTTAGTGTCAATATTGTTCAATCAAAGCAATAAACAAGTTCAAACTCTCACCTCAAAGCTAGCCGGTTTTGCATCACTTACACCAACTCTCTCTCTCTCTCCTTTGCAAAACAAAAAAAATTCAACACGTTTGTTAAGTAGTAATTAAAAAAAAAAGATCAACTAAAGAAAGAATTTTATAATTTTTAAGAGTTTAATTTATAAATTTATAAATTCATGAGAATATTTGTATTATTTACTTAATATTAACAGTTGAAAAAAAATGAGGAGAATCGGCCGTAAGCATGCTAAAAAAGCCAACGGCCCGACTTAGTCTTAAAAACCCCAGGCCGGGAATATAACGGTAGGCCCGGTCCGGGCCAGTATCAAAAAGCCCGGGCCCGGTAAAAACTAAATTAAAAAATTAAAAAAATAACTAAATGTTAAAAAATAATCGATTTTTGATTTTTAGGTTGATGCATATGTTTTTGAGGAATTAATACTATATTTTTTTAATATATTTTAGTATAAAATTTTGATTATTATTAGTTTTGTAAATAATAATAATAAAAAAAGAGACCATAAAAGCCCGAGCCTCGGACGGCAGCATGTCGGGCCAGATTTTTCCCGGATTCGGGCTTTTTTTTATCGGCCGCACTCGAGTCAGGCTTCTCAAATCCTGAACCCGACCCGACCCATTACCACAAGTAATCGACTGACCCTGACATATAAAAATCTCCCTGCTTAAAATTTCTGGTCATCAACTATGCCAATTTGATCGACCTTCCTTTATCCATCACAAGTGACCGCTCCATAGATAGTCCCCACTGTCATATTTAATATTCAGAATTCAAATCTCATTTTCGGGCACCCTTTATAATATCTGCCCTTGCATTTGAAGAAAAATCTTGCTTCCTCTTTATTTCTTTTTCAATCTCCAAATTTGTTTGTTTCTCTTGTTAGCTTTCCTGTCTTTTCAGCCAAAATTGGAGAGTTGTCCATAATTTTCTTTCTTAATAACTTTGTTGACTGCTCTCTGTCATTTTATCTTAAGGTCACTGGCACAGCTGTTCCCAAGATCTTTTCTTTCTCCCTATCTTTATTATTTAATTACTTTCATATGTTGATATATGTTTTTTGCTCTTCTGAAATATTTCTCTCCGTTTTAGGTTTTAGTGGACTCAAGTATTCATGGCCGCATTAATTATACTTTGTTTCCTAAATTCAATGCGGGAGATTTCTTGCGAAATGCGTGACTCAAACTCAGAAAATGAATTAAGCGTGCATAATCAAAGTCCACCAATACCTAAAATGCACGATTAACAGTGAAACCAAATGCATTCAACATCCATGGTGTTTATTTTCACCTCAGCGCGCATTATAAAATCGGCTTTCTTCAACCAAAATTTTTATGGTCTACAATCTGCATCATGAGAAAACGGAGTTGTATAGAGAGGATAAAATTGTAAAAACACTAATAGGAACTGTTGACGGATGATTTTCGTTCCAGGAGTAGTTTTGAGATAACCCTCCCGAGACAACATTCCCTCAATCTTGAATTTGTTTGGTTATAAGGAGACCAAAGGCAAATGTAGTAAAAAGCGGAGAAAACACAAAGATCGACAAAAGAGTTTTAACGTGGTTCAGCGGAACAAGTCCAGCCTACGTCCACAGACACAAAATGAGATGTTACTTTTATTACCAAAAACAGCTCGGTCGACCTGTTTTCACGGATGGCCTAATGAAAACCGAGTTGTTTTGCTTACGGTGTTTTACAAGTAGTGCTCATTTTCTTTCAGTTACCAGTTTCGCTCTCCTTACAAATGAATTTTACTTCCCTTTATATACCCAGATGATTACAACAATGTTCCTCCACCTTTATGACGTTTCACGCGTGGTCTCCGACTGATTGACGGGCTCTCTGAACCAAGACTTTCGTCTCCGAAAGCAAACCTGCCGTCTGACGGCCTGTCACATCATTGTTTTCTCCATTGCCACATGCAACAATAATGGTGCCAGCCTGTAAAGAGCCTTTGAATAATGACACGTTTCGGAGGGAAAAATCCAACAACTCTGATCTTGCGTCGGTCTTCAATAGGTCGGTCAAGTAATCTGCCGAGCTTCCCAAACTGATACCGTCCTGACCCAAAATATCTGTATTCATCAACCGTTTCTGAGAGGTAAAGTAAAATCAAGCCGAGTTGTCGGTCTAATGTGGTCGGCCCATGCTCTAATGTTGTCGGTCTTCGAAATCTGGTCCATGATGTGTCCTCTAGTCGGTCATCCCGAGAAAACTGGACACGGGCTCCACGCAGAGTTGAAGAACAACATATACCCTCTGAGAACTGATCCTCCGATCGAGGAGAATTCCCTTTCTGCCCTTACCGAACTGTTCAGATTCCTTAGTCGCAGAAATCTCCATCAACATCTTTCCCATAGTTCTCGGTTCCAACGAGCGTATGAGTTGGTGCCGGGAACTACACAAATCTGAAGTGTGACATGCATCAGCCTGGTGGTCGGTCACATGTACAATGTAGGAAACAACTTCGGCCTCGACGTCCTCGGCCAAAAAAGATTCTGATGTCTTCCAAACGATTTCCCAACTTGAAACAAATGTCCATTTTACCCTTATGGTAGCCGTCCCTCGAGAACTGCAAGCCATCACATCTTCTTAAATGCCCATCAAATCACCTTTAGGGTTTAACCCGAGCGTGCCACTTGTCAAGAGCTCATGGTCTTCCCGCCAAAAACCCAAATCAATCGACTGTTCTCGAGGCAGCCAAAAGTCTTTCGATCTCAACCGTTGATCCCAATCCGATCAGATGGAGCCCGAAGGCGACACATGACGCACATCCGAAGACT
The DNA here is from genome assembly GCA_019454045.1 of Zanthoxylum bungeanum. NCBI lineage: Eukaryota > Viridiplantae > Streptophyta > Magnoliopsida > Sapindales > Rutaceae > Zanthoxylum > Zanthoxylum bungeanum. The sequence continues at coordinate 111,534 of SKCR01001382.1, read as the reverse complement.
CTCTCGATCCAACGGCCAAAAACACACCGTGCTGACTACAAGGATGCAGAGCAAAGCTTCTTTTTCTTTTTTACGAAAATCACAACTTTCAAACTGCAAAAGCTCCCCCGCTCGTGAAACCAGCAACCTTCAAACCGACCAGACCAACCGCCGACTCTTTTCTTCCCAAATCAAGTAAGTTCCTACTCGCCCCATCTATTTTTATTTGTTGTATTCTGTCATCGTTGTCTGTTACATGTGGACGATTTACTTGTTGCCGCTTGTTCTTTTTTTCTTCTATCATACTTATCTTCTCGTTCTGTATTGCGAAACATGTTTCGGGTTTGGTACTGGGTGTATGGTATGTGTGTGTTTTCTGGTTGTCGGATGGGTAGTGGGGTATGATGCATGCGTTTTGGGTTTTTTAAGTGTTGTGTTTGGTTGTATGTGTTTAGGAAGAGACTTGATGTGTGTGTGGCCTTTGCTAGGGCATTCAGAGACTGTAAGCTAGGTTCCCGGAGGTTAGAATAGCCCTCGAATCCGTTGTACCTTAAGCTGACCACTGACTGACCTTCTCATTCATGGCGACTGTCAGGAATGTCTGACACTGAATCTTCTTCGGCCCATCCCGCAAAACCTCAACCTCCTCATACTGAAGAAAACTCTTCCAGATCGGGCTCTCCTAGCCTAGAGGAGCTTGACACCACCCCAACCCCTTCTCAAGAACGAAACGACACCTACCACCATAGAGTCCCTCGGAGAGATCCTGAGCTGGGAGAACTGGACTACTCCGCCTTGGACATGAACCGGCCCTCCACCATCACGGGAGATGCCCTAAGCGTACTCCGTCAACAGTACGAAGTCCCCATAGACATAGCTCTTGAGGTTCCTGGTTCACTAGACCGCGTGAGCCAAACTGATGATGGCTTGGTCGCCCTCCTTCCATCCTTCTTTGAATGCGGTCTTCGGATACCCATTCAACCGTACTTTGCGGGTATGCTGGCCAAGATGGAGATCGCTCCCTGTCAATTAAACTTAAATAGCTGGAGAATTTTGGCTGGCTTGCATGTGATATGACACAGAGCAGGCCTCGAAGTGCCGAATTTCGAGGAGTTGAAGAGGCTCTACAAATTGAAGGCCAACCCCCGGTCCCACCATGGTTGGTACTACCTTTCTTCGTACGCCGATGTCCCCCCCTCATCAAGGACCTTCCCCAAACCAAAAAAAACTTCAAAGATCCCTGGTTCTGGGCTGCAGGCGATTGGGCACGAACCTTACCAGCGTGCTCAGAGATGACAGAGGTCTCAGACATCTTCAGAGCGGGAGGTTAGGAACCGAACTATTGGCTTCTTTTTCTCAACTTTCATGATAAAATGCTAACTCTTTAACCCTTCTCAGCCTGCTAGAGTGATCCTCCCAAGGTTACCTATGCGGTCCGTACTAGAATCATGGTGGCCCGGAACTACACCGGCCACTGGAAAAAGATAGTCAATGATATGGCCATGATGGAGTCGGGCCTTATTCAGAGTGCACCCCCACAGGCCCCAGGGCAATTAGGTAGATTCTTAATGACTTTCTAACTGATCCCCTTGTGTTCATAACTCACGAATGACTTGAAATCACCTGAATCCCGAACTGACCATGCTCTTTGCCTTGTACTTTGCAGGAATGTCGAGACAACCCAGATACCTTGACCGGCTCCAATGTGTAGCAAAGAAAATGGGGCCGGGTGAAGTCGGAAGCTCCCGGATATGGTTGACCACTCCGATTCCCGCAGAGGCAAAAAAAAAACAAATCGGTTGCTCGACCAGTGATACAGCCTGTACCTTCTCCAACAAGGGCGGTATTTTGGGACACAGGAACTGGGCGACGCATGCTGTCCTGGGCTCGCGGCCCGGTCGGGAGTACAGAGTATCCACGGGGGACTAAACCGGAGAATAATGGAGTCGCCACCCGGTGTGAACCGGGAAAATGAGATTTAAGGCCGCACTCACCCTTCGCAAGGGAAGACCTCAAACCGTTGGGTTCGGAATGGTCTCTTACTCATGCCACTTGTAATGACATGATTTATGTAATAATTTAATCAGGCTTAAGTAGCACTTGTTTCCAAGAGTATCATGCTTCTAAATTCACATGCATAAAATAAAACTTACACCTAAATTCACATATATCTCACATCTAAGATTGCATGCTTGAAAATACCTCAAAGTAACAACGAACATACAACTTCATTTAGCATATCATGTTCACGAAAAACACAAGCATACATACTAACCATACAAGCATACATGTGAGCACTTTTCCAAGTGATACGTGGAATTGTATCCCAAGTACAGACCGCACTACCGTCCATTCGGAATCGGCTACGGAATTTATGTATGGGTTTCCATCCGATATACCACAAGAAATAATACTCCAAGTCATCATGACATAGGTATATGAATCGTAATGCGTTAAATCAAGACTAATGCAGATGACGCAACCAATGGAATAAACATGCTTTTCATTATGATGTGCACAAAGATAAGAATGACTATATGGGGTTTCATAAAAAAATCACCTAAGAAACGATTATACATGGCATGTGATGAATATGTCTCAGTTCAGTGTGTTCGCATTCGTGTAGCGTTCGTAAACGCGTTCGAACGGTAAACAGAAGGTTCGCGTTCGTATGGCGTTTGATAACGCGTTCGAACGGTAAACAGAAGGTTCACGTTCGTATAACGTTCGAGAACGCGTTCGAACGGAACCAGACCTGATGCATGATGAGACTAAGGAAGTGCGTGTGCGTTCGCATAGCGTTTGAAAATGTGTTCGAACGGTAAACAGAAGGTTCGCGTTTGTGTAGCGTTCGAGAACGCATTCGAACAGAACCAGACCTGATGCATGTAACACAAAGAATAAAGACAACAATGTCAAGCTCAGTATGTCCGATCAAATGTATCTTACAGTCAACCGAACACACATCAACCGACGCGGCGAAGCATCGTGGTAAAGGGCTTTAACCCCTCCCCATAGGGGATCTTTCATTCCACTTACTAAGCTCATGCGCTAGATTGAATCATCATACAAAGAATTAAAAGCAATAATATCAAACGTAGTATGCCCGATTGAACGTATTTTTCATTCAACCGAACACACATCAACCGACGCGGCGAAGCATCGTGGTAAAGGGCTTTAACCCCTCCCCATAGGGGATCTTTCATTCCACTTACTAAGCTCATGCGCTCGATTGAATCATTCATACAAAGAATTAAAAGCAATAATATCAAACGTAGTATGCCCGATTGAACGTATTTTGCATTCAACCGAACACACATCAACCGGCGCGGCGAAGCATCATGGTAAAGGGCTTTAACCCCTCCCCATAGGGGATCTTTCATTCCACTTACTAAGCCCATGCGCTTGATTGAATCATACATAAATAAGCAACATGCAGAATTCAAGTGACGAAAAATAAATAAATAAATCAAAACAACATGGAACAAAAGAAGGTGCCGTTTATTCAAGTGGTACGTGGAGTTGTATCCCAAGTACAGACCGCAATACTGTCCATTCGGATTCGGCTACGGAATTTACGTCTGGGTTTCCATCCTATATACCGCAAGAGACGACACTCTTTCATTCATCCAATACCCACAACACACATCATACACAAACGGGATTCAACAAATAATTAAAATACAATCAAAATAAATAACAAAAATCAAATAAAGATGAGTGTGAAAAGTACCCTCAGGTCTAACCTTTTAAGTCGTCTTCGGACTTGCGTTTCACGGAGATCGGAAGGGGTAAAAGCTCATTACTCTTCCGGTTCACTGGTTTAGCGCCTTAGCTCACTGTTTTGCTGTTTTCCTTGCTGTTTGGCCTCCATTTTGCTGTTATTTCCTCTGTATTTTCTGCTCGCTGTTCAGGTCACTGTTTTGATGTTTCATTGGACTGTTTTGGGTGTTCTTTGTGGGTTTTAAGTGCAGTTTTTATGTTACTGTTTTAGGGATAATTTTTGGTGTATGTGGCTGATGTTTTGATGGTTATAGGGGTTGTGAATGGTTGTTGTATTTTCGGTAATATGAGGGTGTTTGAGGGCTTGTTGTTTTCAGTAATGTGAGGGTGGGGGTGAAGAGAATTGTTTGTTATTTCTCATGTGATTTGCGTGTGATGTCTAGTGTTTCTTGCTGTAATTTTCGTGTGAGTTGTGTGCATCAGCCAGCGGAGTGCATGTCTTGGTTAGGAGTTGTTTATATAGAGAAGGGCTAGGGCTTCACCTTGTCTCACAAGGAAGGGATTTTGGCATTAAAATGAGGATTTGATTTGGTGTTGAGCAAGGAAAGTCAAAGATTGAGGGGGGGCAAATCTTGGCTAGATTAGGAATACAAAATATTTAATTTGTTATGATTGATTTTAATTAGGCATGACATCTTTTTAACTTAGTATGTGATTTGTTTGGTTAGGAAGTTAATATATTTGATTTATCTTTATTAGGTATGATTATATTTTATGTTTTATTTAATTGGAAAATGGTTTAAATATTTTATTTAATATTTAATATTTAATTTAATTAAATTGGGATGTGTTTTATGGGCTTTGGGGAGCTAATTGGGCTGGGTGCGAGGCTAGCAGCAAAACCAGAAACACCGACGCCGTTCGAACGCCAATTCGAACGCTACACGAACGTCCGCAATCTGCCTGACGTTCGAACGAAGTAACGAACGCAGCACTAACGAAGACAGTGAACTTGTGAAATGAACTTGATGACGTAATTATTCTGAATTTCCCCTTCCGACCTCCGTTTCCCGCAATATCCTTAGCTAAAAAGGTAGTGCCTCCAACTGAGACTCATCATCGGGTTTCACATGCGAAAATGCAATGCCTACAGGTATCAAGTACAATTGTCCGACCTTTATCTGGGTCGTCTAGGCCTTCGAGCAAACGTCGTCGCCTGTCTGAGGACGCAGCGGCTGAACATGAGGAGGAGGATGAGGAAGAGGAGCAGCCCCTAAAGAGAAGGTCTATTGCTCGGGGGAGAGGCGAGATGCTGAGGCTCCTCCAAGTTCCGGAAAGGGTTTTGCGGTGCTGAGAGTGGACGACCTCAGCGAGAAGGTCCGAGAGACCACTTCTTATCTGGTGCCGGTAATCAATCAACTGGCTGAAGTGGTGCCCATCGAGAAAATCCCGCAGTACGAGGACATCTCCCCGGAAGAAGTGATTTCTCGTCTCTCATTCTGAATTGCCGAGGTAGACTTTCTTCTTCGCTCCCGTACTATATTTTTACTTGTTTTCTAACCTCTTTTCTTCTTACTTGCAAGACGATTATGTGTTGGCTCGGAACAAGGACCTGCTTATGAGCCTATTATCTGAAGGGGGCCAGGTGCAGAGGCTTCAAAGCCAAATCACTAAGCGGGAGGCCGAGCTGGCCAAAACGAATGAGATAATCAAAACTCTTGAGCAAACGGCGGCCGAGGCCCTCAAATTGAATGAGTCCATCCGCAGGGCTTCTGCCCTGGTCAGGGAGAATGCAGAGACTGCCAAAAAGGATATCGAGGCTGCCCAAGCGGAAAACAAGCACTTGAGGTGGGAGGTGTCGAGCACTGAGTCTAAGCTTAGGAAGATGACTGACGAGAGAGATAGGCGTTGAAGAAAAATGACACCCAGTTGGATGATGAGAGGGAGCAGATCAGGCTCAAGGGGGTCGGCGACTGCGCCCTGATTATACCGATGGTGATGCTCGATATTGACATGGCCTCATCCACGCGGCCATTCAGTTCTGCAAATGGGAGCTTTCAGAAGAGGAATTCTGAAAATTGCTCCCCCATTCCTCAGAGGATATCCAGAACCCTGAGCCCCTTTCTGTCGTGTTGATGTCTCTGGCTCCTGAAGAGATCCAGCCCGAAGCTCCTACCCCTGAAACGCCTGTGGCCGAAACTGAAGGAGCCAAATCTGCCTCTCAAATTGAAACCGGGGCACCTTCTGCCCCCGTACTTGACATCCTATCTTCTGGACCTCACAAGGAAGAAACAGTTGCCCTTGCGCGGATTGATCAGTAGAGGTTGACCCGAAATGAGGCCCTAAGTAAATTCAAACAACATACTTTTTTTTGTGATAACACTCAGCAATTTCTTTTTTACTGCTCGTCTTGAATGTTTTCTTTTCTACTTTCCATACTTCGCTTATTTTGGCTCCAAATTTTCTAACTTGCTCTTCCAAATCTCAATGTGATCTCGCACCCGACCAATTCGAGCCCAGCCTCGAGTTGATAGTCTGTCCCCGAGACAAAATCAAATGCATTCGGTGGGACGTAACCCGACCCGAGCTGAGAAGAACACTTGGCTCTGGAGGAATATTACGTCCTCAGACCAATGAGACGGACTCGGTGGGATGTAGCCTGACCCCGAGCTGATGGAACATAGCATCGGCGGAACGAATCCGGCCCCGAAATGATGGAACTAAGCATCGGCGGAACGAATCCAACCCCGATCTGGTGGAACGATACAGACTCAGCGGAACGAATCCAGCCCCGAGCTGGTGGAACCATACAGGCTCGGCGGAATGAATCCAGCCCCGAGCTGGTTGAACAAAGTAGACTCGACGGAACGAATCCAGCCCCGAGCTGGTAGAACAATGCAGACTCGACGGAACGAATCCAGCCCCGAGCTGGTAGAATAAAGCAGACTCGGCGAAACGAATCTAGCCCCGAGCTGGTAGAACAAAGCAGACTCGGCAGAACGAATCCAGCCCTGAGCTGGTGGAACATTTGAGATTTACACGATGGAAGATTTTCAACCTCTGAGGCTCTGCGGATTCTGGCGCGGGCGTCCCCTCGTCAGACATCGGCAAAAAACACAAAATGGAACAAGGTGAAGTTAACAAAATGGAGGTGGCTTAGCACATACTCCACACAAATTCATGAAATAATAACAACTCGGGTGTTCCGAAGCAGCGTCCTGCCCAATGCCTCCCAAAACATAATTATGAACCTTACAATTCAGTGTCCCAGCTAACCAGGCTACAGATACGCCGATCTGGGGAGGTCAGGCAAATCCCCATGGGGGAGGAAGACACTGTTGGACAATTATGACCCATAGCATCACTATTTATAAAAGACATTGTGGTTTTTGTACAAATTAACTATGTGACAAAGGAAATTACTATTTTATCATTTTGTAATTAGATTACTTGAATATATAAATGATAAAAGTCCTTATGATTAGTTCCAGATTAATAAGATATGAGACATTATCAATCCACTAAAGGTTTAATCATTAAATATCTCTAGTCGTAGTATTATCGAGACTGGACATCGATAATGCAGAATAGGCTAGTGTTACACTTGTGCGCGTTATGGAAGCGTAACGACATAGTTCTCATATATTTGGGTATTGGATACCCATACAAGTGTAATAGGAGGTTCTGTTTACCGATGGTACGTGAACAGCTTCGCTCTGGATAGACCCCTCAGAATCCCATTGGTAGTATGACTATGTGTCTATGGGAATCCAAATCAGGGTAGGTGTATTTGATCTTAACCTGAGACTTGCATCGCTAATACTTGCGACAATCAATACGCTTTGGTTTTGGTCATCTGGGGCTTTAACATGTTCTATGTACACCTCTTCTGGGTTTATTGAGAATCGTAGTGTATTGGGTGTGATGTCAAGATAGAAGTATCACTTCAGTCATATGGAGATGATGATCACACAGGGATACAGAACTGATACTCTATTATGTTACAACTATCGGGATAATATAACAAGGTCATGATTATCCGATTATAGAGACTAGTTGCTAGTGATCTGATATATGCTTCGTACGGGGCAGACACAATTCCAGCCCCAGGCCTAGCATGTGACTCCTGATACTGGATCGCAATACGCAATACTTAGTATACTACGCCTGGTATAGATTATGTATTCCTTAAAAGAATATTTATGGAGAATTGGGTAGGCACGGTGTTTTGCTAGAAGCCAACCATGTCTTGTAAATCGGTAAGAACGTGGTACGGGGTACGCACGTGTTCGGATAGTCCGACGATCAGATTTACTGCCAACATATCTAGGGATCTCAAGGGTCGCTTCCCAAAGATTCACCGATGACGTTTGACTGGAGCAGAATTAATCTGGGATTAATTATAAGAGAGAGAAAATTAATCTAGGATTTATTACGGCAAGAATTTATCTGGGATAAAATTCGTATAGAAGAGAGAGAACGATAAATTTAGAATTAATCGATTAAATAATATATTCGATATATTTATTGAAATTAGATTTCAAAGCGGAATTAAAATTAGATTTTAATTCGGGCAAACAAATTAATTTAGAATTAATTCGTAAGCGACTTTAATATTTAATTATGTCGCAACGGCAAATTCATTAATTCGAAATTAAACGAACCCGAGCCCGAGCGAAGTCGCGTGTTGGATTGTTCGACTTAAATCCGAAATTTACAAGTGGTGGGACCCACTTAACTTACATCACTAGTTTGACTAGTGATGGAAGTAGTTGATGATTGAGTGTAAATCTAAGCTTACTTATTTTTTACTCAACCTAAAGTCCAACACACTTTGTGATTTTTTGAAAGACATATACCTAAAATTGGATTTGGTATTTGGCAATTGTTTTTTTAAAAATCAAAACACAACAAAAATTGAAATAGCTCTCTCTCTCTCCTTCATTGCCGTGAATGTTTCTCCCTCCCTTAGAAATTTTGCTTCAAAATTTATTCTTGCTAACACATTCAAGGAGTCAACCAATGTGATAGGGAAACTTCTCCCTAGAGTTTGGAACACAAAGAAAAGGCTTGGAGCTCTTATTCTTCACAAAAAGTTTTGAACTTCATACATCTATCCAACCGATCAATGTAAATTTTTCTGCAACTTCTTTTAGTATTCACACGTATCATGACTTAGAAGATCCTTTGCATGTTATAGGAACCCAACAGACACCCCGTGTGTGCCCTTCCTGGGTGGTTCTCAACGGGACTCACCAGCCGACTCACAAAGGAAGAAACCTCTATGGGTCCGGTTTACCCGAGACTCTTGTAATCAAGGGGTTCATTCGGCCATACCCAAGCCAGGTGGTCTGATGGTTCTCAACGGAACTCACTAGCCGACTCGCAGGGTAAAAAACCTCCATGGGTCTGGTTTACCCGAGACTCCTGTAATCAAAGGGGTCATTCGGCCATACCCAAGCCAGGTGGTCTGATGGTTCTCAACGGGACTCACCAGCTGACTCGCAGGGGAAAAAACCTATTTGGGTTCGGTTTACCCAAAACTCCTGTAATCAAGGGGGCCATTCAGCCATACCCAAGTCAGGTGGTCTGATGGTTCTTAACGGATTCATCAGCCAACTCGCAGGGGAAGAAACCTCACTGGGTTCGGTTTACCCGAGGTGCTCCCCAAAGATGTGAGTTATGGGGTAGTAACGCTCCGGCCTCGGGGGTTTGATAATGACACATGGGATTTGCGTGCCACGAGGGATTCGTGCTTTTCCCACATGTACCTCATCCATTGATGCGTTCTGGATCCTCAAAGGTGAAAGGAGCCAGGTCCAAACACTTCTACCCGGGGGTTTGATAATGACACCCGGGATTGGCGTGCCACGGGCCTGGTGCCCTTCCCGACCACCGATCACCCCTTCACACCGAGCACATCCCAAGAATATTGAAAATAACTTTCGCATTTGATTAACAAACAAGTAAGATAGACAAGTGTTTTTTTTTTAAAAAAAGAGAGTTTTATTCATATTCAAGTGGCCTCCTGCCCTTCTTACAACTCTTTGCGGGTCATTTTAAGAGAGGCTTATACAATAATTTCTTATGGTTCTTGTCTTGGCAGTCCGACGCATCTTCTAACCCGAGCTTATTCAGATCCACCTGAACTTGCTTCCGGACCGTGCTGACAAGATTCATCGGCACCGAACGCTCCATAAACATCTCGGGACAACTCCAGAGCTCGGGCTAGAACCCGCGGCTTCTTGTGGTTCTCCCTCAGGTTTTCCTCTCATCCTCTCATCCTCTCATTGGGAGAGACCACCACGCCAATTGAGGGGGGCATGATGGACGTTGTCCCTGCCCTTGGCTGACTAGTTCCCTGGCCGACCCTTCAGCACTGGCAACCTGTGAAACTGAGGACTCTGACAGGCCAATCAGTTATGGCGCCTGCGCCAGGAGGGACTTGTTCAGCCACTGCCAACGAACGTCACCCATCCACAACGTTACATTCCATTCTGCAACTCAGTCATAATGGGTGATCGTTGGCTTCCCCTATTACATTCTATTATACAACTCAAAAAAGGAAAGCTTCTGCTGTCAACCTTCCTTCCTTTTGCAAACCCTTTCTTTCTCCCGTTCTGACCAGCTTCTTCTCATTCATTTCCCCTTTCATCCATTCTACTGCTGAACTCTCCAACAACCCATGGTTTCCACCTTCTACCATCATCTAACTACACAAGTTGCTTTTTGTTAACATTCCCCACAGACGGCGCCAACTATTGACAGATGGTTTTCGTCCCAGGGGTAGTTTCGAGACAACCCTCCCGAGACAACCTTCCTTCAACCTTGAATTTATTTGGTTATGGGGAGACCAAAGGCAAATGTAGTAAAAAACGGAGAAAATATAAAGATCGACAAGAGAGTTTTAACGTGGTTCAGCGGAACAAGTCCAGCCTACGTCCACGAGCACAAAATGGGATGTTACTTTTATTACCAAAACCAGCTTGGCCGACCTTTTTTCACGGATGGCCTAATGAAAACCGAGCTGTTTTGCTTACGGTGTTTTACAAGTAGTGCTCATTTTCTTTCAGTTACCAGTTTCGCTCTCCTTACAAATGAATTTTACTTTCCCTTATATTCCCAGAGGATTACAACAATGTTCCTCCACCTTTATGACGTTTCCCGCGTGGTATCCGACTGATTGACGGGCTCTCTGCACCAAGACTGTCATTGCCGAAAGGAAACATGTCGTCTAACGGCCTGTCACATCATTATTTTCTCCACTTCCACACACAACAATAATAGTGCCAGCCTATAAAGAGCATTTGAATAATGACACGTTTCAGAGGGAAAAATCCAACAACTCTGATCTTGCGTCGGTCTTCAAGAGGTCGAACAAGTAATCTGCCGAGCTTCCCAAACTGATACCGTCCTGACCCGAAATATCCGTATTCATCAACCGTTTATGGGAGGTAAAGTAAAATCAAGCCGAGTTGTCGGTCTAATGTGGTCGGCCTCTGCTATGATGTTGTCAGTCTTCGAAATCTGGTCCATGCTGTGTCATCTGGTCGGTAATCTCGAGAAAATTTGACCCGGGCTCCACGCAAAGTTGAAGAACAACCTATACCCTCTGAGCATTGATCCTCCGATCGAGGAGAATTCCCTTTTTGCCCTTACCGAACTGTTCAGATTCTTTATTCGCAGAAATCACCATCAACAAGAACCAATCAAATAAGAAAGAATCAGCTTTGAATTCACGCATGATTCACGGCCCGATTCCAGTTTCGTAAATGTTATAAAGTAAATCCTTCATCAAATTTTGAATATGAGCATACTCAAGAAACATTCTTAGATTTCGGGATTGAGATATGATTTTTGTTTTTAATAATATTCTATATTCTTATTTTACTTCAATTTCAGTAATCATAAAAATTAATACTATTAGAAAAACAAACTAATTGAAATCCTCTCACAGATTTTTTAAATTAAAAATGATGTTATTTTTAGATATGCATAATAAACGAGAGCAATATTCGAGATGTACTCAAATATAGTTTAATCCGCGATTAATCGTCATGTGATGGGCAACATATTCGATTTGTTAAAAAATCATTACTGTTGATTAGCTAGAAAATCGCCCTATTTTTGGCGATTAATCACCCGATTTCCTATTTGCTAGAAATCGCCTATTTTTTTTCATGGTGATCTCTCTCTCTCACACAATTTGGTATATTTTATTGCACATTTGAACTTATATGTTATTTATATAGTACCTCAATATGTTATATTGAACTTATATAATATTTATGTAGTATTTTGATATATTTTTAATTAAAATTTTATGTTATTTATGTGATAATATGACTATTCGATTAATTTTTTGATATGTTTTATTGCACATTTGAACTTATATATTATTTATGTAGTACTTTGATATGTTTTGTTGAACTTATATGTTATTTATATAGTATTTTGATATGTTTTATTAAAATTATATGTTATTTATGTGGTAATATGACTATCCGATTAATGTTTTGGTATGTTTTATTACACATTTGAACTTAAACGTGATTTATGTAGTACTTTGATATCTTTTATTGAACTTATATGATATTTATATGATAATTGGATATATTTTATTAAAATTATATATTATTTATATGATAATTGTTGGGTTTCTACGGTCTAACCGGGATCATTTTAAGCAATGAAACAATATGCGAATACATCAAGGAGGTGCGGAATACTCACGATGATTGGTTGAGCGATACGACGAAGAACAAAACTCTCCAAGATCCTTTGAAGCTCTCGGCAGTGAGCAGTTTCTGTCCTCCAAGTTTTCGGCCATCTCCATCTTCCAAGCTCCAAGCTTTCAAATGGCGATTCCAAGCTCACGGGTGCGGTTCCCTATCACCTTCGCAAGACTCCGGAAGTGTGCTAGCACCTTTGAAAAATTGCCACAGTCTTTCTTTTCTTCTTCCTCAACTCTCGGTAGTGGCAGTGTAAGAAGAAGAAGAAACAGCCCCTTTGGGCGTGAAGAAGAGAAGAGAGAGGAAGAGAAAGAGAGAGATTGTGTTGTGTTAGGTTGTTACAAAAATGGTAATTGATTTTCTAAAAATCAAATACACAATTTTTGCTTTCAAAAAGTCAAAGCAATTAAGCCACAACCACTACCATCAACTCCCATCACAATTCACATCACTCATGATAAGTTGTCAAATCACTCAAAGTGACTAGACATCACATCAATCGATTGACTAGTGATTTGACGCTTGATGTGACTTATGGGCCGCACTTAAATTCGCAATGCGAGTGCGCCCGCAAACACTCCCGGGCTCGGGTTCGCTAATTCCAAATTAACGAATTTTCCATTGCGACGTAATTAAATAATTATGCCTAGTAAAATCACTATTCACATCGCTAACGAATTAATTCTAAATTAACTCGTTCGCCCGAATTAAAATCCAATTTCAATTCCGCGTCGAAATCCAATTTCTTTTAATATATCGAATATATTAATTTATCGATTAATTCCAAATTAATTGTATTATCTATTTAATCAATATTTTATCCCAGATAAAATATCTGTGCGATTAATCCCAGATTAATTTTATATCTCTCATTAATTAATCTCAGATTAATAAAGTGCGAGTCATACGTCATCGGTGAATCTTCGGGAAGCGACCCATGAGATCCCCGGATATGTTGGCAGTGAATCCGGTCGTCGGACTATCCGAACACGTACGTACCTAGTACTACGTTTGTACCGATTTACAAGACAAGGTTGGCTTCTAGCAAAACGCCATGCCTACCCAATTCTCCCGAAATATCCTTACAGGAATATGTGATCTATATAAGGCGTAGTATACGTAGTATTGCGTATATCGATCCAGTATCAGATGTCACGTGCAAGGCCTGGGGCTGGAATTGTGTCTGCCCCGTACGAAGCACATATCGGATCTCTAGTAACTAGTCTCTATAATCGGATAAACATGACCTAGTCATAATATCCCGATAGCTGCAGCATATAAGAGAACCAGTTCCGTATCCTACGTGATCATCATCTCCACTATTACATGAGTGATACTTCCATCTCGACATCACACTCAATACACTACGATTCTCAATATACCCAGAAGAGGCGTACAAAGAACCTGTTAAATCCCTGGACGACCAAAACCAAAGTACATTGATTGTCGCAAGTATTAGCGGTGCAAGTCTCAGGTTAAGACCAAATACACCTACCTTGATACGGAATTCCATAGACACAAAGTAATACTACCAATGGAATTCCGATGGGTCTATCCAGAGCGAAGCTGTTTTCCGTATCATCGGTAAAACACAACCTCCTACTACACTTGCATGAGTATTCTATACCCAAATATATGAGAACTATGATGTTATGCTCCCACAACGCGCACAAGTGTAATACTAGTCTATTCCGCATTATCGATCTCCAATCTCGATAATACTACGACTAGGGATATTTAATTATTAAACCTTTATGGATTGATACTGTCTCATATCATCTCAATCCAGGAACTAATCATATGTACCTTTCATCATTTATACATCTTGGTGATCTAATCACAAATGATAAAAGAGCAATTTCCTTTGTCACATAGTTAATTTGTACAACAACACCATGATCTGTACAAATAGTGACGCTATGGGTCATAACTGTCCAACAATCTCCCACTTGGCCTATAGCCAGTCACTCAAGTGTCCTACACCCGAACTATGTACGGTTCGCTCAAACTGCTGAGAATAGACTTTCGTCAGCGGATTTGCATGATTATCATCTGATGCGATTTATTCGATCATCACATCGCCACGATGTATGATCCGAACGAATCAGATGAATAATCGAAGTATTTATCTGGATAGTTGATGAGACCATTAATTCTTTAGCCTGCGCTGTAGCCTAGCTCAGCTGCTAACCGAACTATATCTAATCTAATTAGATTTATTATCGACCCAAATGGCTTCTATTGCTTCCTCAGCTGCAGCAATAATCCACTTTTATTGTTTATTCGGTAACAGTATCTTGCTTGAAAGATTTCCAGCTCATTGTTCCGTTATTCAAACTTTATAGTACCGTTCTTACGACTTATAGTCGTTATTGTCGGTTAGGAAACTTGCTACAGTGATCCCAGTCACTTCAAGTTCTCATTCTTTATAGTATAAGACAGCATCCTTAGTTCCTCTAAGATACTAAAGGATGTTCTTAACATCAATCAAATGACTATCACTTGGATTGGCCTTATTGTGACTCTATATGCTCGAAGCGTATGAAACACCAGGTCATGTATATTTTATTTCAATGTACGAGTTCTCGGAGACTATTAACAACTTTAAATCTATCCCAGTAGATTTTTATTCCTAGAATAAAGGTTATTTCTCCCAAGAATTCTACAGAGAATTTTTCATGAAAGCCAAGCTTTCACCGATTGTAATTATGGGAATATCATTTCCAAGAAATGATATTTTATTATTATATAGGACATTCATTGTCAGTGCGCTCCCACTAACCTTCTTATATACACAAGAATCATTTTCGTTTTGAATTAAATCATACATAATTATGATTGCATCAAAACGATAATTCCAAGAATGCTATGCTTGCTTCAATCCATCCATGGATCGAGTTAACTTGCAAACCTTGTTTGCTCGTTTTGGTACCACAAAACCGTCAGGATGTTATAAACATCCTCCAAAAGGTTTCCGTTAAGGAAAACAGTTTTGGCATTTAGCTGCCATATTTCATAAATGAAACATGCAGCATAAGCAAGCATTTTCCAAATGGATTTACCGTGGCAACAGGTAAAAGGTTTCGTCGTAATCAACACAATGTTGATAACGATACCTTTTCGCTACAAGCCTAGCTTAGTACGTTGGTATGTTACCTTCCATGTACGTCTTCCTTGAAGACTCATATAGTACCAATAGGCACAATGCCTTGCGGTACATCAACTAGTGTCTAAACATAGTTGGTATGCATGGAATCCATTTCGTATTATATGGCACTTTGCCATAATAGGGAGTCGATACCTTGTATCACTTCCTCATACGTAGTCAGTTCGTATTCCTCAATAAGATTGACATCTTTATGAGGTGAGATCAGAAACGCATACCCCATGTTATTTTCTGACTCTCTCCGACTTACGTGGTTCTTGTGTATTCGAAGATTACTGGTTTAAATTCATTCTTGATGAACTATCTGTGTTCCATTAAGGAATCGGTGCCTGGAAAAGTATTACTCCGATTTTCATCGAGTTTTACTTTCCTCCCACTTACCACTGCATATAGGTATTCCTCTTAGGAAAACCGCATGGTGAGCAACAATTACATTGTTCTCTTGTGAGTTGTATAAGTACTATACTTAGGTTTCCCTAGGATAACCTACAACTTAGGCACTTATCCGATTTGGGTTCTAGTTTGGTATCATCCAAACATATGCCTAGCATACCCAAATCTTCAGGAATGAGAAAACCCGGTTTCTTTCATGTTCATATCTAATATGAAGTCTGTCAAACAGATTTTCATGGAACCTTATTCTAAATAAGTTTTGCACTGTTTATGCGTATCCGTTGAAGGAAATGGTAGCTCAAAGCGACTCAAGATTAACCTTATCATGTCTAACAAAATTCGGTTACTTGGTTCAGACACACCGTCAGGATGACGTGTTCCGAAAGGAGTCCTAATTGAAAGAATACTATACTCTTTCAAGCATTGAGAAACTTATTGCTTAAGTATTTTCATCATGGTCCAACCGTGATGGTTTTACACTTTAGCCGATCTGTTTGTCTATTTCGTGTCGAAACTCTAAAAGTTTCCGATTTGTGTTTCTAAGGAAACACATAACCATAACGCGATGCCACATCCGTAAAGGTCACGAAATATTCATATCCACCTCTAGCTTAGCTAGACATGGGCCCACTTGCTTCACTATGAACTAGGGTTAACAGATCGGTGGCACTTTCACTTTTACCAAGTAAAAGGCGTTTTAGGCACTTTGCCCAATAAACTAGATTCATAGACTTTATTTGAATGGAATCAAATTTGTCCTAGTACCCACTCTTCAAAAGTGTTGATATACGAGTCTTGTTTAAATTGTGTCCCAGACAACAATGCCACAATTTAAGTTTCAACTGATTTATTCAGTTCGAGCTATTTGTTTGTCATATCATACGTTTGAGATTTATTTATATTCAAAATATAAATACTGTTATTCACATCTAATGTGTTTATCTCAATATCATCTTTATATAATAAAACACTTTAGTGTTCTAGAATATAAAGGTATACCCGCAACGGGTTAAACCCTGATATAGAGATAATGTATCTAGTCAAACTAGTTACATTTTAACAGTTTCCTAATTTAAGTACACACCCGAAGGGTAGTTCCTAAACTTAGGTATCTACGGTTAAAACAACGACTTTCGTCCCATTTTCGATTCGCAGATAAATCTCATCTGAAGTCAGTATCCTGCTCATAGCAGATTCTGCACACCAGTACATATTTATGTTCCACACTTAGTATCTAAAATCCAATTTTAATACTAGTAGTGAACATATTTATGACAAAAATATTTGAAGTCAGAGCCTTGCCCGTTCTTCAATTCCTTCATTTCTGCCTTGTCCATACGGCAATCACGCTTCCGTGTCCCCGTTTGCCACATCCGAGGCAGACATTTTGGGATATGTCCTTTATCTTCCCAGAAGATTATAATGATTTTGCCTTTGCCCATTTTCCATACTCCAGAAGCCTTTGGCCAAGCCTTGGCCTTCTGGAATGTCGAAGTAAGGTGCGCCTTGCGCTTCTTGCCTTATTGCAAACTTTGGCTTTGTCTCCTTGAGAATAGCCATTAACTCTCCAAGAGTTCACTATTGCAATTTAGTACTTCTAAGATCTTAGGATAGATCTATGAAGATCCTTCAATTTCATTATCATATTATAAGGATCTAATCCTTAGTTCTGATTAAGAAATTAATGAGTCTATTTGGCAAGCATAACAGATTAAGCACTAAAGTTATCATCACATGAATATTCCAAATATCATGCTCTACTATTTGCTTAACTCCGGGCTAAGGCCTAATATGTTATTTTATCAAATAAAGTAACTTATTAGTTTCCAGGACCATCCTGAAATTTTATTCCCAATTTGAAAATTAAAGTCGTTTAAATAACATTTTCACTCAGGATTATGTTTTAAACACTAATCTTTAAATTATCTTGATTCTAATAGTCCAACTATTTAATCAACGATTTTAGGTACTATTTATTATAATGATTACTATAGTCCAACTATATAATCAACTATAATTTAATAGATAAATTCAATTATATTGATTACTATAATTCAATTATAAAATCAACTATAATCGAAATAGTTTGAATACAGTCCAACTGTTTATTAAAACAACATTAATTATTAGTCCAACTAATAAATAATTTATTTAACGACGAATAATTTGAATGAGCGCATATGGCAAGTAACTAAACGAATATTGCAAATTTAATACTTGCCTCCCACTATTTTTCGGCGAGCCTCTAACCCTCTATGGAGTACTCGGGAAACCTTGTTTCCTAGTGGGCTAGGATCCCGTTAAATAACACAAAATCTTGACATTGGCCAACAAATTGTATGATAATTAACTAGGTAGATCTCTAAGATCAATTGGATCCCATCCAATTCCTAGATCCAGTAGGTGGACATCCAAGTCCTGAAACATATATCTTATATATGTCAATATATCCAATATATTGCCTAACATTTTTTCCTCTGAATCAACTAAGCATTGGCTTTGGCACAACAAACTTAGTGATCCCAGTTAAACGGAACCCATTGACCTTGGAAAGCTTCGTAATCAATGTCGATGGACAAGAAGTGATCTTGACTTTGGCCAACAAATCACAACTTGGACAAGACACCAATATGGAACAAAGCCTTCATGATTCAAACACATCCTCGACGGACAAAGGTCTTGACTTTGGCCAACAAACCAATGACAGTCTTGGATCTTGAGTAATAATCACTCAATGGAAAGAAAAACGCTTAATATGATGTTGAGGGTGTAGGCACTGCATTTTTGCATATAAATCCCGATGATGAGTCTCATTTGGAGGCACTACCTTTTAAGTCGCGGAAGCCGCGGGAAACGGACGTCGGAAGGGAAAAGATGGAAATCAGTACTTTGTCGAATTTGACTCGCTTGTTTAGCTTCGGGCTCGCTGGTGGACCTCCGTTTTAAAGCACCTTTAGCCTAAAAAAACCCCCAAACTTTTAACCTTGGCCCAAAACCCTTGTCACCCACCTAACCCACCAAGACAAAGCCCACACCACCACCACCTAGGCCCACACGCCCATCACCCTAAAATACTCCCAAATTAAATTAAATATTAATTAAATAATGTAATTGAATTAAATAAAATAATTAAACCATTTACCAAATTAATAAGACATAAAATATAATTATACCAAATTAAAATATTGTAACTTCCTAACTTAAAATATTATATACTAAATTAAAGAAATATTATACCTAATTAAAATCAATCATAACCAATTAAAAATATTGACTTCCTAATCTAACAAATTAAATGCCTAATTAACACTAATCAAATATTCAACCTTCCTAATTCACCAAATTTTGTCCCCCCAATCAATCAAATCATTTCATTGTTTGACACCAAATCCATGCAAACCCTACCCTCTCACTATAAAAATAACACAAATTACAACCCTAATCTAACCCTCACTCACGGCACCAACACACAAAAATAAACCAAAGAAAGAAACCCTAAACTACTCACGTCCACTCTCTCGCCTCTCACCTGCCATCAACCACCTTGGCCTCAGGCTAAATCATCAACGCCCATGCCCCTCTACTTGCCACGAAGCCTGCTTCACGTGTTGCTCAGCCCCTTGCCTTCGCTCAAAAAGCATTCACACCATAAGCCATTAAACACGTCCCTAAGCCTTCAACCTAACACATACCTCTCAACGCAAACACTACACTCACTGCCACCAAAACCCCTCAAAGTAAGCCATCTTAACCTCTCATCTCACTCACGACTAACACAAAAAAAGAACACACAAAAGAAAATAACCCCAAGCCTTCACGTTAAAAGCACTTCACCAGCCATCAACCACATTGGCCTCACGCTAAATCATAAACGCCCACTGCACTGCCTCATTCACTGCCACACATTACACCTCTATTCTGTCCTGTTTTTCCGCAACTTAAAACCCCAAAACATTCCAGAAAACACCCCAAAATTGCACTAAAAAACTACACAGAACCCCCCTAAAAAATCACCAGAAACAACAGCCTCTAGCCTCCAAAAATCGCCAAAACAGTGACCTGAACAGTGAGCAGAAAATACAGAGGAAACAGCAGCAAAACGGAGGCCAAACAGCAAGCAAAACAGTAAAACAATGAGCTAAGATGCTAAACCAGTGAACCGGAGAAGTTGAGGAGCTTTACCCTTCCGATCTCCGTGAAACGCAAGTCCGAAAGTCGGCAAAAAATGTTAGACCTGAGGGTATTTTCCACATTCGTTTATCTGTTTTATTTTTATTATTCATTGAGTATTGTTCGCATGATTGTTATGTTAAAATGCATGTTGTGGCCCTTGAGTAGATAAATATGCATGGATTACGAAATATTGTATGTTGTGGCCTTGGAATAAAATGAAAGATGTGTCAACTCTCGCGGTATATCGGATGGAAACCCGGACATAAATTTCATAGCCGATTTCGAATGGACGGTAGTATGATCTGTACTCGGGAAACAACTCCACGTACCGCTTGAGTAAACGGAACTTTCTTTTGTTTTATGTTGCTTTGATTTATTTATTATTCGTCATTTAAATTCCGCATGTTACTTGTTTATGCATGATGCGATCGAGCGCATGGGCTTAGTAAGTCGGATTAAAGGTCCCCTATTTGGAGGGGTTAAAACCCTTTACCACGATGCTTTGCCGCGCCGGTTGATGTGTGTTCGGTTGAATGTAAGATATGTTCAATCGGGCATACTAAGTTTGATATTATTGTCTTTATTCTTTGTATGCATGATGCGATCGAGTGCATGGGCTTAGTAAGTCGGATTAAAGGTCCCCTATTTGGAGGGGTTAAAACCCTTTACCACGATGCTTTGCCGCGCCGGTTGATGTGTGTTCGGTTGAATGTAAGATATGTTCAATCGAGCATACTAAGTTTGATATTATTGTCTTTATTCTTTATATGCATGATGCGATCGAGCGCATGGGCTTAGTAAGTCGGATTAAAGGTCCCCTATTTGGAGGGGTTAAAACCTTTTACCACGATGCTTTGCTGCACCGGTTGATGTATATTCGGTTGAATATAAGATGTGTTCAATCGGGTATACGAAATCCCATATGGTCATATTTATCTTTGTATGCATCGTAATGAAAAGCACATTTATTCCATTGGTTGCATCACTTACCTTATTCTTGGCTTAACGTATTACAATTCATATATCCATGTCATGATAGCATTTGAGTATTATTTCTTGTGGTATATCGGATGGAAACCACTGGAACGAAAATCACTCGTCAACAGTTGGCGCCGTCTGTGGGGAGAGAACAAAAAGCATTTGACGTAGTAAGACAATAACATGAGACGGGAACCACAGATCGTCGAATGGTTCAACGACGGAGTGGATAGAGAGAATGGAAGAAAGTATGAGAAAGGAAATGGGAACAAACCAGACCTTCATAAAGACCAAGATGGAAAAATAGGAAAGACTAGAGAAGAGAAATGAGGAACAAGCGGAAGCTGGTCCAAGTGGAAAGAGGAAAGAGATAGCCAGAAGAAAGAGGGTTGACGAGGGCAATGAAGACGGGAGAAGGAACGCCCAAATAGTAAGATCAGCAGTAACTCTCCTCCTTGAGCCGCATAATGAAATATAAAAAGGTTATCAGTAGTCACCTATTAGGACTAAGCCGCAGAATGAAATGTAACGTCAAAAATGGGTGACACTCGCACGCCGCCACTCATAAACGAACAAGTTCCTCCTAGAGAAGGCGCATCGTTTGTTCGACCTGCTGAGTCTTCGGATTCACTGCCAAGATAGTCCTCAAGGAGTGGCAGGCGAACATGCGTGTCCGGGGCACTAGATATGTATCCATGGGTGTCGCCGGCCTATTATGGGGTGGCCACCTGTGATGATATGGAGGGAAAAAAAGTTGACGATGGACCACTCGGAAATTAGGGTGCAAGTTGCTGATAGAGACATGCATTGCACATAGATGCTTTCAGAACGTTCGACACAAAGGGACCCTGTTAACTTGATCAGAAATTTCAAAATCAAGTTCAGACCGGAAGAGTACAATCGGACTGCCAGACAAGAGTCAGAAAATTTATTGTAAAGCCTCTCTTAAAATGACCCGCAAAGAGTTGTAAGAATGGCAGTAGATCTCGTGAATATGAATAAGACTTTCTCTTTTAAATTAAAAACTTATTCACTTTACTTGTTTGTTAATTGAATGCGAAAGCCATTTTCAATATTCATTGGATGTGCTCGGGGCGAATGAGTGTTCGAAATCTGTGAAGGACACCAAGCCCGCGGCACGCCAATCCCGAATGTCATTATCAAACCCCCGGGTGGAAGTGTTCCGACCCAGGTACTTTCACTTTTGAGGATTCAGAACGCATAAAGGGATGAAGTGCAAGTGGGAAAAGCGTGAACCCCTTGTGGCACGCCACTCTCGGGTGTCATTATCAAATCCCAGAGGCCGGAGCGTTATTACCCCATAACTCGCATTTTTGAGAAATAGCTTGGGTAAGCTGAACCTAGAGAGGTTTCTACCCCTACGAGTTGTCTGGCTGATCCCGTTGAGAACCACCGGGCACACGGCATGGGGACGGCTGAATGGCCTCCATGACATTTTTGACCTCGGGTAAACTAGACCCATAGAGGTTTTTGCCCCTGCGAGTTGACTGGTGAGTCCCATTGAGAACCACCAGACACACGACATGGGGACGGAGGAATGGCCTCCATGACCTTTGTGACCTCGGGTAAACCGACCCAGAGAGGTTTCTGCCCCTAGGATTTGGCTGGTGAGTCCCGTTGAGAACCATCGGGTGCACAGCGTGGGGAAGGCCCCAGTGCCTTTGTGACTCTTGCAGCCTTAAGGGATGGCGAACACAGGGAGGTTTATTCCCCCATGGATAGTCTACCTAACCGCCTCGGATCAATAGAAGCATAACATGAGGAGGTTTCTTCCCCCATAGCATTTGCAGACTCCAGACCTACCTAGCATTGACCCCAGTTCATGACATTGGCTGCTCACTGATCCGTAGCCTGATTAGCCGGGACACTGAATTGTAAGGTTCATAATTATTATTTTGGGAGGCACCAGGCAAGACGTTTCCTCGGGGCACCCAAGTTATTATCCTTTCGAGTATGTATGGAGTATGTATTAAGTCACCTCTGTTGTACTAACCTTGTCATGTTTCCACTTTTTGTTTTTGTGGATGCCCGGGAAAGGGACGTCTGCGCCAGGATCCGTGAAGTACCGAAGGTCGAAAATCTTCCCTCATGGATGTCCAATTCATTCCATTGGCTCCGGGCTGTATTCGTTCCGTCGAGGCTATTTATTCCACTGGCTCAGGGCTGCATTCGTTCTGCCGAGGCCATTTATTCCACTGGCTCGGGGCTGCATTCGTTCCTCTGAGGCCATTTGTTCCACCAGCTCGGGTTTGGGTGAGGTCCCACCGAGTCTGAATTATTCATCGGCATGAGGTAGAAGCATCTCCCACATGGTCGGATCTTGATTGGTCCGAGGAGGTAACATTCCCTCGGAGCCAAGTATTTTACTAGCTCGGGTTTGGGTGAGGTCCCGCCGAGTCTGAATTATTCATCAGTATTGGGTCGAAACATCTCCCCCATGGCCAGATCTTGATTGGTCCGATGAGGTAACATTCCATCGGAGCCAAGTATTCTGCAAGCTCGGGGTCGGGTTACGTCCCACCGAATGGATTATCATCGGTATAAGGTCGAAGTATCTCCTTCATGGCCGGATCTCAAATGGTCTAGGAAGGTAACATTCCTTCGGAGCCAAGTATTCTGCAAGCTCAAGGTCGGATTGCGTCCACCGAGTGGATTATCATCGACATGAGGTCAGAGTGTCTCCCCATAGCCGGATCTCAAATTTTCCGGGAGATAATATTCCCTCGGAGCCAAGTGTTCTGCAAGCTCGGGGTCGGGTTGCGTCTCACCTAGTGGGTTATCTTTGCAATGGGATCAGAGCGTCCCCCCATGGCCGGATTCTAATTAGTCGGGATCAGAATTTCCCTTCACGATCAGATATTAGAGAACGAGTTAGCAAGTTGAAAATAGAAATTATGCTAAGTATTGAAAGCAGAAAGTGAAACATTCATTAAGATACAAAAAAAGGAAGTGTGTATATTATTACAGAATAAAAATATATTGTTTATTACACAGGGCCCGCTTGGGGTCACCCTCATTCATCAGCCCGCACAGGGGCAACTAGTTCAACTTGATCAGGCTCAGGAGGTAAAATCTCTGGCTCAGGCTCGACGGAAGGGATCTCGGTTACAGTTTGGTCGGTATGAGTAGTTTCGACTTCACTGGCAGGGGCTTCAGGCTCGGGAGCAGGGGCTTCAGGCTGCAACTCCCCAGGAACTGGTGACATGGGCACGACAGTTATTGGCGAAGGGTCTTGAATATGCTCTGGAGGAGGCGCGAGTAAAGCAAGGGCCTCGTCGTATGAGAGTTCCCCGTGCAGTTTTTGATAGCAATGTGGACGGGCCCATATCCAACCCGAGCAATAATGTCGGGATGATCTCCGCATAGTCTTCAATCCCATCGAGTTTGGCTTTCTCTAGGTCTGCCTCTAGCTTGGCTTTTTTGCTTTTTAGGTCATTCTGAACCTGATCTCTCTCCTTGGTTGCCTCTTTGAGCTTGGAGTCTGAGCTGACCTTCTCCCATCTCAGTCGTTTGGCATCGTCCTTCGCATCATCCAATTTTTCTTCGCAACAGAGGGATTCATTCCGTGAAGTGGCCTCGACCGTGACCTTTTTCAGCCTTTGGATCTCTTCTTCTTTTTTGGCCAATTCGGTCTCCCACTCTGTCATCTGAGATTGGAGCCTCTGCACTTGGCCCTCCTCGAATAGTAGGCTCGTCAGCAGGTCTTTGTTCCGGGCCATCATGTAACTCATCTGCTAGAGAGAAAGAAATGGTTAGAACTCACCAAGTAAAAGCGAAGTACGGAAATCGAAAAGAGCGTTTACCTTAAGGATTTAGGCACAGAACTTGGAGATCACCTCCTCGGGGGAGATGTCCTTATATCTTGGGATCTGCTCTGGTGGGATCGCTTCGGCCAATAATTTGAATGCAGGCACCAGATGGGCTACCACATCCTGGACTTTTTCATTAAGATCGTTCACCCCCAACACCACATCTCTCTTCCCGGTCCCGGAGGGAACCTCTGATGGTTTTTTCTCATTCCTAGTGACGACCTTCTTGGTGGGGGTTTCTTCTTCTTCCTCCTCAAGCTCAACTACTTCTTCATTGAGCAGACGGCGACGTTTGCACGAAGGTCTGGATGAGGCAGAGGACGGTTGGACTGTTGGGCATGGAGCAACCAGTGTGAGAGTGGGCTAAGGAGGTGCCACCAGATGAACGAGTAGCTTGGCTTTCCCTTAGCCTCAGGAGGAATCAGAGTGATCAATCATCGCCGAGAACTTCCAGCTTCCACATGGCTAGCCTCTTGATCCGTCCATTGACGTCAACTGATTTTGTCATTCCTGCAAAATACAAGATAAAAAGCATGGTCAGTTTCCGAGCACGAGTAACCTCAATCAGATTCAAGCTGAGTACAAGAAATTTGTTAGCATGTCATGAGATAACTACCTAATCGTCCTAGAGCCTGTGGATGTGTGTTATAGATGAGGCCCGATTCTACAAAAGCGGCGTCATTGACGATATTCATTTAGAAGCCGGAGAAACTCCGGGCTTTCTTAATCCTGATCTGGACCTCATGACTAACTTTAGGGGGATCCCTCCAGCTGGCTGAAAAGATTTGGGAAGTTAGTATTTTTTTTCATAAAATTTACAGAAAAACTAAAGGATCGGGTCCTCACATTCTTCCGTAAAGATGTCTAAGACATTTATCTCTTCGGAATCTGTTGACCGAGACCGACCCTAGTCGCCCGTGGCCCAGAACCAGGGATCTTTGAAGTTTTGGTTAGTCTGGGGGAGCTCGGTGATGAGAGCAGGTACGTCGGCATAATAGGAGAGGTAATACTAACTGTGATGAGTTTTTGAGTTGGCCTTCAGTTTGTACAATCTTTGCAGCTCCATAAAGATCGGTTCTCCTAGGCCCACTTGATGCCATATCACATGAAGACTGACGAGTATCCTCCAACTATTCAGATTCTGCTGGTAGGGAGCAACTTCCATCGAGGCAAGCATCCTCACAAAGTAGGATTGGATAGGCAATCGCAGGACGCATTCGAAGAAGGATGGGAGGAGGGCCACATAACTAGACTTGGGCCGGCTTGCGAACTCACCAAGGCCCGGGACCTCAATCGTTATGTTTATAGGGACCTCATATTGATGGAGGAGTATGCTCAAAGCATTTTCCATGATGGTTGAAGGGCGGTCCATGTCCAGGGAGGACCGGTCTATTTCGCCCGGTTCAGGATTTTTCCGGGGAATTCGGTGGCTGTAGGTGTCGTTCTCTTCCTGAGATGGAGTTGAGTGGTATCTAATTCTTCTAAGTTGGCCACCCCCGAGCAGGAGGAAACCTCTTCCGCAATAGGAGGCTGGAGGATTGGGGGCCGAATTGAAGACGATTCAACGTCTGACATTCCTAACATAGCAGGGTCCGAGGAGGGAAGTTAGTAATCAGTTTGGGGACATCACATACTCAAAGGCTATTCCAGTGGTCGGGGACTTAGGCCTAAAGTCTCTAAACATCCCAACAATGGCAAAAAACAGTAAGTCTTTTCATAAGCATCAAACCAAACACGCAGTAAACAGCAATCCCAGAAAACCGGAAAAATCAAACATCCTAACCCACAACCCATCATTCGGCCTAAAACCACATGCATCTTACACCATCCGACCAACCCACAAACCACACTACACATTTCCACAACACATTCGCAACACAGAATATAGGCATAAACACAAAAGCATGATAGAAAGCATGAAGAACAAGCAAGAACAAATACATGAACATTCGCAGGCAGTAAATCAACACCAAAAGTCTCAGAAATTGGGTAGAATAAGGTCGAGCAGAAGACTTACTTGATTCGAGAGGTTGAATGAAGAGATGGTCTGGTCGGTCTTGAAGTCTGTTGATCTCAGAAAGTGGGGAAGAAAACTTTTGAGTTTCGGAATGACTGGTTTTCGTAAAAGAGGGAAATGTGTGATGCTTTCCCCCTTTTGTAGGCAGATCGAGACATTCATTGTTGTTAGATCAAATAGAGAGGGCTCGGATGCGCTCCATGTGTCGCTATTAAATTCCATCTTTTCAAACTCTAATGAACGGTGGAGATTGGAAACCTTTCGGGTGGTCTGGACAGTTGATTGTTTTGGATTTGGCGGGAGAATCACAGATGCTTGACAAGTGTCACGGTCGAATTAAACCCTAAATATGATTTGATGGGTGTGGACAACAGAACCTGGGCGACGCCGTTCCTAGGCTCGTTGCCTAGTTGGGAAGTACGAAATAACATGGAGTCGCCACCCGGTGTGAACCGGGACAAAGATTTAAGGCCGCACTCACCCCTCGCAAGGGAAGACCTCAAACCGTTGGTTCGGAATGGTCCCTTACTTATGTCACTTGTGATGATAAAATTTGTGCAATGAACTCAACCGAATCTACTCAATAATCATGCTCAAAGGTCACTTAGATATTACATGCTTTCATCCAAATAACTTCACGCAATGTAACATAACGAGCATATTGAACCATTAAATCAACATGTATAAATCATTATCCAAACACATTACAAACTAATAACATGCATAAAGAACAGTCTAAATATGCTTTAACAAATAAATAACAAACTAAATTAAACCATGCTTAAATTAATAAAAAAAACAACCTAGGAACTATCACATGCTCAAATACAAGTTTGGATGAGACGAGATACGTGTATCTTAAGTGGTACGTGGCGTTGTATCCCAAGTGCAGACCATACTACCGTCCATTCGGAATCGGCTACGGAATTTACGTCCGGGTTTCCATCCGATATACCGCAAAAGGGAACACATATCCCGCTCATCCAACAATTAAATCATGCCTCAACGACTCTCATGCGATAATATATTAAAATAATAAAAACAAATGAAAGATAATATAAAAAGGGTGCCCTCAGGTCTTACCTTTTAAGTCGCTTTTCGGGAGCGCGTTGGGACGTCGCCGGAAGGGTTAACATTTCTACTATTTTGTCTGGTTTGCTGGTTTGCTATTTCCGCTCGTTGTTTTCTCCCCTCATTTTCTTGTTCTTTTGCCTCTTTTCTAAGTTGTTCCAAACTCCCATAACACTCATTCTCCTCCATTTTCTCGCGTGCCCACTTAAACCTAAGCTCTCTCAATAGATCCCTGCGAATATCAATTTCACCGACAAACCTACTCATTTCCTTGACTTCGTCAGATTGCAAAAGTCCTTTCATTCTATCCTTCTTCCTTACTTTCTCCATATCCTCCAACACCGAATTACTCACTTCCCACATTGTTCTCCACAAATCCTCACTAAAAATTTCTAATAATAGAAATATACAATCTTATGATGACGACAATATGACGAACAGATCATTGGAGGCAGCTCTCGAAAGTTGATGCGATAATGAATAGTCCAAAATGGATGTTGTGAGCAAATAAAGTCTTTTAAACGAATATAAAATTTATAAAATGTAAGGGTCCAATCCAATATGGTCCTGTATTCTTGTGAAACAAATATCATACAGCTCATGAGGCATTAAGCAGCAAAGGACTAGTTGCAAATGACTGGTACAATAAATTAGTCGAGCATGTAAATCCGGGAGGCAATGTCCTGAACCAACCAATCAACTCCCTCAAGCAGCCCCCCACCTGTGTAGGCACCACAACCCGCAATTTCCCAGTATCGTGTTTTGTCCATGGCTTCCATTTTGCAATCATCTAATCTTCGAAGTTCAGAACTATCAACCCACCCACATGAATCTCATTATCACTAAAGAACTGCGGACTAGCAATCACAGGCCCGATATTACCAGAGCCTACGAGGAGAGCTTTATCTCCCTTCTTGATAAGACCCTCATTCCTCAGATCTTGAAATAGCACATTGAAGAACTCCAAATTTGTAAAACCCGAATCATAATCATCAACATCAATATTAAGGAAAGAAACTATAGATCCTCTAGTAATGGACTGAATACATGGCAATGAGAGTAAAGCCAAAGCCAAGAACACTGATCGTGATACGACACGTAGAGCCTTTGCATCTGGAAATTAATCACCAAAACGGTGCCACGATTCAACAACCCATTTCGAAAATTCATTATCTCATTCTGACTATTTGCACGATACCCACGAGCAAAACCCATGTTTCACAATCAACCCATAAACCTTCTTTGAAACACCAAGCTCTAATTCTTCAGCACACGGGAGAAGGTAACTATGATGGATTCGAGCTTGCGAGCCTCGACGATGGCCTTACTGGAAGCACAAAGCAGTGTGCAGCAGTAACAGCCTGGCGGTACCTCTTATTCTGAACATCTCCAGCAGCAAAAACTCCAGGCACGCTAGTCTGTGTAGTCCTAAGTTTAGTAACAATATAACCATCAAAATGAAGCTCCAACTGACCACCCAAAAACTTAGTAGCAGGCTCATGTCCAATGGCAAAGAACAACCCAGATACCTTCAAATCAGAAACCTCTCCAGTCACCAAATTCTTAACCTTCAATCCACTCAATACCTTCTTATCTCCTTCTCCATAAGCATCTTCGACAACCGAATTCCAAATCACACCAATCTTAGGGAGGCATAGATGGCGGCAGTGTGTGCGGCGGGGCCGCTGCCTATGATGCAGACTTTGGTCTTCAGGATTTGGACTTCGTCGAGTGGCTCATATTGGCTGTAGTAGCGGCAGTGGCTGAGGCTGTGGCAGTGACCAGTCCCAGAAAGGAGCGTGCTTTGGTCACTAGGGTTTTGTTTTTCATTCACGTGTCTGTGCTTTCTGGAGAAGAGGGGGGCACCGAAGAGAGTGTTTCTTGTAGGGTTATTAGCTTGGTGTTTCGTTTTCAGATAGAGAGAGATGTGTTGAGTGCTAAGGGGGGCTGGGACGTGTGGCTGTGTGGAAGGCAGTGAAGGGCATGAAGCTACTGGATGAGGGCCTTGGTTGCGTCAAGTGTGAGTAGAGGGGCTGTGAGGGGTGTTGTTTGCTCTTGTTCTCGTTGGAAGTGGCTGTGAGTGATCAAAGATCAAGGGAGCGGTTGCAGGTCAGTGATGGTGGAGTGCTGCTTCGTTGGTTGGACCGTGAGGGAGTCGGTGGATGTTGATTTTTGAGGTCAATGCCAGGAGCCAAGGCTTTAGAGTTTTATTGTTCTTGTAGTTTTACCGTGAAAGGGAGAAGTTTTGGGAGAAGGAGGCGTGAAGGATTTTCAGGGTTTTATTTCTTTTGGCTTGCCGTGAATCTCCATGGGCTGAAGCCAAAAATTAGGTTTAGTTTAGGGGTCCTTATATAGTGGTGTATTAGGGTTAGGGTTTTGGATGGGTGCATATGGGCTTTTGGTGGGTGCAGGGGTATTGGGCCAAGATTAATCTTTAAAATGGGAATTGATTGAGCGAATCCGCAGCTAACTAGCGAGTTAAAAATTGAAGAGCTATTAATTTCAGAATTTTCCCTTCCGACGTCCGTTTCCCGCGACTCTCGCGACTTATAGGGTATTGCCTCCTTACAAGGCTCATCATTGGGCTTTCATACAAAAATGCAGTGTCTACAGTCGCCCCCACTTTGATGGGACTTGTGCAGTGTGTGACAATGACAATCCTATCAAAGTTATGCAATGCATTTTTACTTACCTGGCTCGCCAGCTGCCACATGACTCGCCTGCCGCTTTTGCTGAGTTGATGATGCAGTGGATCTCGATCCTGGGACGCATCCCAATAGCTGTAACTGACAACGGGGCCTCGACCCTGGGACGCATCCCAATACCGCTGACAAAATGGGCCTCGGCCCGGGGACGCATCCCCAAAATATGATGCAGTGGGTCCACGACCCTGGGACGCATCCCGATAACTGCAACCGACAACGGGGGCCTCGACCCTGGGACGCATCCCAATACCGCTGACAAAATGGGCCTTGGCCCGGGGACGCATCCCCAAAATATGATGCAGTGGGTCCACGACCCTGGGACGTATCTCGATAACTGCAACCGACAACGGGGGCCTCGACCCTGGGACGCATCCCAATACCGCTGACAAAATGAGCCTCGGCCCGGGGACGCATCCCCAAAATGGAATATATGATGCAGTGGGTCTACGACCCTGGGACACATCCCAATAACTGCAACTGACAACGGGGACCTCGACCCTGGGACGCATCCCAATACCGCTGACAAAATGGGCCTCGGCCCGGGGACGCATCCCCAAAATGGAATATATGATGTAGTGGGTCTACGACCCTGGGACGCATCCCAATAACTGCAACCGACAACGGGGGCCTCGACCCTGGGACGCATCCCAATACCACTGACAAAATGGGCCTCGACCCGGGGACGCATCCCCAAAATATGATGTGGTGGGCACCTCGACCCTGGGCACCTCGACCCGGAACTACAACCGACAACGGGGGCACCTCGACCTTGGGCACCTCGACCCAACACCGCTGACAATAGGGACCTCGCAATCGAACTGATGATGTAGTGGGCACCTCGACCCTGGGCACCTCGACCCGGAACTACAACCTACAACGGGGGTACCTCGACCCAACACCGCTGACAACAGGGACCTCGCCCTCGAACTGATGATGTAGTGGGTCCTCGACCCTGAACTGGTACTGATGTGGGCCTCGCCCCCAGACTGACACTGATGTGGGCCTCGCCCCAAACTGATACTAGTGTGGGCCTTGCCCTGAGACTCATCCCCAAGCTGATACTGATGTAGGCCTCGCCCCGGATTGATACTGATATGGGCCTCGCCCCTAGACTGGTACTGATGTTGGCCTCGCCCCAGACTGACACTGATGCGGGCCTCGCCCCCAGACTGAAACTGATGTGGGCCTCGCCCTAAACTGATATGGGCCTCGCCCCAAACTGATACTAATGTGGGCCTCGCCCCCAGATTTATGCTGATGTGGGCCTCGCCCCCAGACTGAAACTGATGTGGGCCTCGCCCCCAGACTGAAACTGATGTAGGCCTCGCCCCCAGACTGAAACTGATGTAGGCCTCGCCCCAAACTGATACTAATATAGGCCTCGCCCCAAACTGATGTGGGCCTCGCCCCCAGACTGATATGGGCCTCGCCCCAAACTGATACTGATATGGGCATCGCCCCCAGACTGATACTGATGTAATGGTTCATTCCCGAACTGTACTGTATGAGATGGTTCATTCCTAAACCGTTACTGTGAGGTGGTCCATTCTCGAACTGTTACTGTGAGGTGGTCCATTCCCGAACCGTGCTGTGAAGTGATCCATTCACGAACCGTGCTCCATTCTCGGAGTGTCATTCCCCGGCTTTTGTTCATTCCCGAACTGTGTTCCATTCTCGGAGTGTCATTCCCGGCTTGTTCATTCCCGAACTGTGTTCCATTCTCGGAGTGTCATTCCCAGCTTGTTCATTCCCGAACTGTGTTCCATTCTCGGAGTGTCATTCCCAGCTTGTCCATTCTCGAACCGTGTTCCATTCTCGGAGTGTCATTCCCGGCTTGTTCATTCTCGAACTCTGATCCATTCTCGGATTACCATTCCTGGCTTGTTCATTCTCGAACTCTGATCCATTCTCGGATTACCATACCTAGCAGAACTGATCTGATATCTCCATACCCGGAGTGCCGTATCTGGCAGAGCTGATCTGATATCTCCATACCCGAAGTGCCGTACCTGGCAGAACTGATCTGATATCTCTATATCCAGAGTGTCGTACCTGGCATAACTGATATTGAACCAATGTGGGCCTCGCCCCCATAATGCCATACCCAGCAGAACTAATACTGAACCAAGGTGGGCCTCGCCCCCAGAATGCCATACCCGGCATAACTAATGCTGATAATAATGTGGGCCTCGCCCCCAGAGTGCCATACTCGGCAAAACTGATGCTGATAATAATATGGGCCTTGCCCCCAGAATGATGTGGGCCTCGCCCCAAACTGATACTGATATGGGCCTCGCCCCTGGGACTCATCCCCAATACTGAAACTGATATGGGCCTGAACCCTGGGACTCATCCCCAAAACTGATTCATTTCTGAAACTGACTGTACTGTTGCTGCTTCTGATTGGTTTGTCTTTGCCGCTTTTCTTTTTCTTCTTCAAAACCTGTGAATATAAAGCAAAACAAACACAAAAAAGAATGCAAAATATGTTACGTGTATGCATGCATGCATGCATGAATGAATTTCCTATTCCGTTGGGTTAGGTCTTCCGCCAGTTCTCCAGGTGATTGCACAGTATTCTCTCTGGTCTCATGGCTCAATTTCTTGTTATCTCCCGGATTCACGAGGTGGTAGACTGGTCGCTCCCAGTCTTGATTTAGCTTTCTGTTCTCCGCTGTTTGCATTTAGTCAAGATGAACCACATGTTGGGGCCTTCCATATCATCATACTATATCACATGCTACGAAATAGTCCCAATAGTAATACATATTATCGTCCTCAAGGAATGTCCAGTAATGAAACCAGAGAACATTCAAAACACTCAATGCAACTCAAATCTGAGTTTTTGAATAAATGATCTATGCCAGACTCAAAGTGTGTGTGTGCAAAGGTTCCTTTGCAGCTTGATCCTTAAGTAAGCTAACTCAATGATTTCGTTTCAAAAATCGGGATCGATGGGTCAAACCAACCTAGATGTCTTAGTTATGCCTGCAGTTGCTTTTCCGTGCTCAATGTGGTATGGTTTTTTTTTCTCTTGTCTCTTTCTCTCTTTTTGAACTTCTTTTTTTTTTTTTTTTTTTTTTGAACTTCCTTTTTTTTTCTTTTTTTTTTCTTTTCTACCTTTTTTGTTTCTTTCTCTTTTTTCAACACACCTACCCTTTAAGGTAGCATTTCTCCTCATGGTGGTCCTAATACTCGCCCATGGGTAGCTTCACGCTTATCGGTTATAGGTGGTTCGAATTTTTTTCCTCAGAGACTTTTCTTTTATTTTCAACCATACCACACATCATAACATAAGCAAATCAAGGTAGACATCTAAGCAAACGGTCATTCACCGACCCATAATTTCTTCGACTAGTCACTTTGCTAACTACTCAGGTTTTCACTGCTAAGAACCATAATCAAGTGCTTACGAGTCTAACATAGATCAATTAATCAAAGCATCAGATAAAAGCACGTCAAGGGTTTATCGTTTCTATAGTTTCACTCTAAAGCAATCAATTTCATCATCGGACTTATGTCTAACTATTAAGGACTAAACAACCTTTTCTTTTTCTTTTTCTTTTCCCTCTTTTTTTTTTCTTTTCTCTCTTTTTTTTTCTTTTTTTTTTTTTCGAAGCCCCCCCCAATGGTCTTTCTATCCTTGCCGTGAGGTTTTCTATTTCTCGATTTCCTTTTCCCCGCTATCCATGTTTGCTAAACTCCTCTTGAATAACCCTTTTTTTTCTCTAACCCAACGGATATCTATGATGGCTTTTAAGACACAGAGGGTTAACATGATGCATGTATGCATGAGATGCATGCGACATATGAGATATAATATGAATGTGGTTATCAAAAGCATAAAGGGGCAACTTCTATAGGATATACAACTATGGTTCTCATGCGGGTTTATGACAATGCCTTTGATTGAACTCCCTCAACCCACTATAGAAACGGTCAACTAATGCACAAATCATACACATCACAAGACATGATTTCGGGGCCAATTCTCTTATCCCCAGTGGATTCGCCAGACTGTGGACAACAGAACCTGGGCGACGCCGTTCCTAGGCTCGTTGCCTAGTTGGGAAGTACGAAATAACATGGAGTCGCCACCCGGTGTGAACCGGGACAAAGATTTAAGGCCGCACTCACCCCTCGCAAGGGAAGACCTCAAACCGTTGGGTTCGGAATGGTCCCTTACTTATGTCACTTGTGATGATAAAATTTGTGCAATGAACTCAACCGAATCTACTCAATAATCATGCTCAAAGGTCACTTAGATATTACATGCTTTCATCCAAATAACTTCACGCAATGTAACATAACGAGCATATTGAACCATTAAATCAACATGTATAAATCATTATCCAAACACATTACAAACTAATAACATGCATAAAGAACAGTCTAAATATGCTTTAACAAATAAATAACAAACTAAATTAAACCATGCTTAAATTAATAAAAAAAACAACCTAGGAACTATCACATGCTCAAATACAAGTTTGGATGAGACGAGATACGTGTATCTTAAGTGGTACGTGGCGTTGTATCCCAAGTGCAGACCATACTACCGTCCATTCGGAATCGGCTACGGAATTTACGTCCGGGTTTCCATCCGATATACCGCAAAAGGGAACACATATCCCGCTCATCCAACAATTAAATCATGCCTCAACGACTCTCATGCGATAATATATTAAAATAATAAAAACAAATGAAAGATAATATAAAAAGGGTGCCCTCAGGTCTTACCTTTTAAGTCGCTTTTCGGGAGCGCGTTGGGACGTCGCCGGAAGGGTTAACATTTCTACTATTTTGTCTGGTTTGCTGGTTTGCTATTTCCGCTCGTTGTTTTCTCCCCTCATTTTCTTGTTCTTTTGCCTCTTTTCTAAGTTGTTCCAAACTCCCATAACACTCATTCTCCTCCATTTTCTCGCGTGCCCACTTAAACCTAAGCTCTCTCAATAGATCCCTGCGAATATCAATTTCACCGACAAACCTACTTATTTCCTTGACTTCGTCAGATTGCAAAAGTCCTTTCATTCTATCCTTCTTCCTTACTTTCTCCATATCCTCCAACACCGAATTACTCACTTCCCACATTGTTCTCCACAAATCCTCACTAAAAATTTCTAATAATAGAAATATACAATCTTATGATGACGACAATATGACGAACAGATCATTGGAGCCAGCTCTCGAAAGTTGATGCGATAATGAATAGTCCAAAATGGATGTTGTGAGCAAATAAAGTCTTTTAAACGAATATAAAATTTATAAAATGTAAGGGTCCAATCCAATATGGTCCTGTATTCTTGTGAAACAAATATCATACAGCTCATGAGGCATTAAGCAGCAAAGGACTAGTTGCAAATGACTGGTACAATAAATTAGTCGAGCATGTAAATCCGGGAGGCAATGTCCTGAACCAACCAATCAACTCCCTCAAGCAGCCCCCCACCTGTGTAGGCACCACAACCCGCAATTTCCCAGTATCGTGTTTTGTCCATGGCTTCCATTTTGCAATCATCTAATCTTCGAAGTTCAGAACTATCAACCCACCCACATGAATCTCATTATCACTAAAGAACTGCGGACTAGCAATCACAGGCCCGATATTACCAGAGCCTACGAGGAGAGCTTTATCTCCCTTCTTGATAAGACCCTCATTCCTCAGATCTTGAAATAGCACATTGAAGAACTCCAAATTTGTAAAACCCGAATCATAATCATCAACATCAATATTAAGGAAAGAAACTATAGATCCTCTAGTAATGGACTGAATACATGGCAATGAGAGTAAAGCCAAAGCCAAGAACACTGATCGTGATACGACACGTAGAGCCTTTGCATCTGGAAATTAATCACCAAAACGGTGCCACGATTCAACAACCCATTTCGAAAATTCATTATCTCATTCTGACTATTTGCACGATACCCACGAGCAAAACCCATGTTTCACAATCAACCCATAAACCTTCTTTGAAACACCAAGCTCTAATTCTTCAGCACACGGGAGAAGGTAACTATGATGGATTCGAGCTTGCGAGCCTCGACGATTGCCTTACTGGAAGCACAAAGCAGTGTGCAGCAGTAACAGCCTGGCGGTACCTCTTATTCTGAACATCTCCAGCAGCAAAAACTCCAGGCACGCTAGTCTGTGTAGTCCTAAGTTTAGTAACAATATAACCATCAAAATGAAGCTCCAACTGACCACCCAAAAACTTAGTAGCAGGCTCATGTCCAATGGCAAAGAACAACCCGGATACCTTCAAATCAGAAACCTCTCCAGTCACCAAATTCTTAACCTTCAATCCACTCAATACCTTCT
Source organism: Zanthoxylum bungeanum (assembly GCA_019454045.1). NCBI lineage: Eukaryota > Viridiplantae > Streptophyta > Magnoliopsida > Sapindales > Rutaceae > Zanthoxylum > Zanthoxylum bungeanum. The sequence goes on along the minus strand of SKCR01001382.1, from coordinate 74,448 downwards.
TATCTCCTTCTCCATAAGCATCTTCGACAACCGAATTCCAAATCACACCAATCTTAGGGAGGCGTAGATGGCGGCAGTGTGTGCGGCGGGGCCGCTGCCTATGATGCAGACTTTGGTCTTCAGGATTTGGACTTCGTCGAGTGGCTCATATTGGCTGTAGTAGCGGCAGTGGCTGAGGCTGTGGCAGTGACCAGTCCCAGAAAGGAGCGTGCTTTGGTCACTAGGGTTTTGTTTTTCATTCACGTGTCTGTGCTTTCTGGAGAAGAGGGGGCACCGAAGAGAGTGTTTCTTGTAGGGTTATTAGCTTGGTGTTTCGTTTTCAGATAGAGAGAGATGCGTTGAGTGCTAAGGGGGGCTGGGACGTGTGGCTGTGTGGAAGGCAGTGAAGGGCATGAAGCTACTGGATGAGGGCCTTGGTTGCGTCAAGTGTGAGTAGAGGGGCTGTGAGGGGTGTTGTTTGCTCTTGTTCTCGTTGGAAGTGGCTGTGAGTGATCAAAGATCAAGGGAGCGGTTGCAGGTCAGTGATGGTGGAGTGCTGCTTCGTTGGTTGGACCGTGAGGGAGTCGGTGGATGTTGATTTTTGAGGTCAATGCCAGGAGCCAAGGCTTTAGAGTTTTATTGTTCTTGTAGTTTTACCGTGAAAGGGAGAAGTTTTGGGAGAAGGAGGCGTGAAGGATTTTCAGGGTTTTATTTCTTTTGGCTTGCCGTGAATCTCCATGGGCTGAAGCCAAAAATTAGGTTTAGTTTATGGGTCCTTATATAGTGGTGTATTAGGGTTAGGGTTTTGGATGGGTGCATATGGGCTTTTGGTGGGTGTAGGGGTATTGGGCCAAGATTAATCTTTAAAATGGGAATTGATTGAGCGAATCCGCAGCTAACTAGCGAGTTAAAAATTGAAGAGCTATTAATTTCAGAATTTTCCCTTCCGACGTCCGTTTCCCGCGACTCTCGCGACTTATAGGGTATTGCCTCCTTACAAGGCTCATCATTGGGCTTTCATACAAAAATGCAGTGTCTACAATGGGCATTTATGAGGGTAATGATGGTTTACAGTTTCAAGGAACGGCTACAAGAAGGGTAAATGAGGAATTTGCTTCAAGCCACGAGCGTCGTTTGGACATGTATCAGAATTCTCAGTGACCGAGCACATGAAGATGTCGAGGACGACCCGATTAATAACCAAGGTAGTTTTTGTAGCTCCTAAAAGCTAACACCACCTTGTAGATCAGCATTCCTCTGACTTTATAGTTCCCAGCAACAACTCGTACACTCGTTGAAACCGAGAATTATGGGACAGATGTTGATGGTGGTTTTTGTGACCAAGTATTTTGAACAGCACGACAAGGGCAGAAAGGGAATTTCTTCTTTGGGGGGGACGAATATTCTGAAGATATTGACCGTTCTTTAACCAGTCATAGTATTCAGACCTGGTCTCTTGATTTGACATACTTGAGGACATAACATGGTGCAGATATCAGAGACTGAAGACATCTGAGCCGACCCCGACCACTATGGCCCGGTATCTCGGGTCAATCATACATTTTTCTCCCCGATCGGAAGAATGAGCTCGGATGTTATGGGTCAGGTCGGAAGTAATTGGATTAGTTCGGCGTAATATTTTATCGTCCTCATAAAGTCTGACGTGTAACCGGGACTGTTTAGACTTTTCCCTCTGACATGTGCCCCCGCGTGAAAGATCTTGACAGGCTGTCTTCGTAATTATTGAGTGTGGCTGTGCCAAAAACAGAGTGATTTAATGAAGAGTCAGATGACATGCTTGCTTTCGGTGAGGCAGTTGGGGCAGATAGTCCATCAATCGGCAGAAATCCATGTGGCTGACGTCATAAAGATATGTGAATAATGTTACTTTTTTCTTAGTATATAAATGGAGGGTAAACACATTTATAAGAGTTAGCAAAATTTCACTCAAGCACTACTTGTAAGAAATACACTAAGCAAACAGCTCGGTATCACGCGACCACCCTCGAGAAGAGGTCGGCCGAGCTCGATTCAGTTATAAAAACAGTACTTTACTTTGTTCATGTGGATGTAGGTTGGATCTATTCCGCCGAACCACGTAAATCCTTTGTCGATTTTGTGTCCGTTCTTATTTCCTGCTAAATTTACTTTTGGCCCCCATAACCAAACAAATTCACGGTTGGATGAGGATTGTTCTAGGAGCGGTATTCCAAACTTGCCCCTGGAACGAAAATCACCCGTTAACAAGAAATATAAGACATAATTGTGTCTCAAAAAAGGAAATAACATGACACATATTCATTAATATTTTGATGTTTTTCTGCAACCGGAGAAGTTGGTGTATTAGTGTTGATGTAGTGGGTGCGTTTATTATAAGAGCTCGGGATAGTCAGAGATTTTACATGCTTCATTGAAACTCAAAATGGGTGGTTTGCAGTGGGTTTCCAACGATTTCAAAAAAAAAAAAAAGTAGTGGGGGATTATAACCACAAGAAAATCAATGAAGCAAGCAATTAGCCTATTAATTTCTATTATGAGTAATTATAGTGGAAATCCAATGTAAATTGTTAGGTATATATGTGACATGATAGAGAGATTTATTAGCTTTCCTTTTCCTATATTTTTTGCCCATGCTTTACTTTTTCTTTTATTTGTTATGTGCTACAATAAGGATTTAACCAAATAGATTAAAAGAGTTCACATTAAGTCACGACTGGAAGCGTCCATAGATTAGTTTATTATATTATATGTCCTAATCATTTGAGATTCGGATTATTTAAATTAAATATTAATTAAAGTTATGGCCCTCCTACTCACATTATTAGCTAGACAAATATTTGTCATGAATCTACGACTTAGTTATACTCCGATCTCCGCTACACTTAGACTCGATTTTATTCAATCTTCCACGGCCTTCGTTATATATGAGACTAGACGTCAGATGGCTTACTGACAATTGGCCCCTATATGAGGATAGAACTGGCCTCACCAGAGAATGCCACATGTCCTGAAAGGCACTTAGATGCCATCAGAGACACTCCATATAAAAAAAAAAGTCAAGTAATATATAAAAGTGGAAGCAAGCTTCATTCTAACTTTATCTTTTTTTTTTTATTTAAAGTTTCTCTAAATCCATTTTCCTCTCCTGCTTCGAAGTTAACTGTTGTAAATATATGTCATCAAACAGTAATATAACTTGCAATCAAACAGATCAAAACAACAAAAGAAGATCTAAATGCATGAAACCCTAAAAACACAAAACCAGTAAAACAAACCAGAAAGTTTAGATCACAGAATAGTCCAAGTCGAGATGATCTCTGTCCTTAAGAACTTATTGGCTCCGTCACGGGTGCTTTACGGATTCGTTTTGCCAACGTTCTCCCAGGATTACTCGGAATCTTCTTGTTCAAGGAGCACTCCTTAACAAGTGTATGAACTAGGTGTATGGTGAAACTCTCTCAAAAACAATGGAAAACAATGTCTCTTGTTTATAAAATTCGGATTTCTTTCTGTATTTTATGTTTTGGATATCAAGCCTACTTATATAGGCATGGAAGGGTGCCAATAGGGCACCCTTTGGGATGGGGTGCAACCCCCTAAAGGGTTGTACCCCTTACAAGCACCCAATCCAATCCAAAAGACAGAATTACCCTTAATGAAGAATTTCCTACAATCCCCCACAATTCTTCAAATATCCACGGAGACATTTGAGAGAGTTACCATGAACTAAAGCTGCATCGGAATAGGTAGCTTTCGCCTTGAACCTTTCCTAGTGAGTGACAATCGGATTTACTTGGCAAACCAGTGACCCATAGTCTTGAACTATTCTGCCGTTGGTGTAAACCAAGACAATTGCCAACACACAGCTTTAATTCGACCATTTTCCCGTTCTACGGTTGTGTTCATTTTGGCCCTGAACAACGGTCCTGGATTCATCAAGCACTTTAGGGTAACCCGCCTTTAAAGGTTCCCATGGAAGCGGCCTCACTTCTTACTTGAAATAGGTGATCTGCTATGAAGAGGTAATCTGTCTTTACCCCCATTAGGACTTATTTCCTAATATAGTGATCATTAAAAGCCTTAGCTTATCCTAACCAATGACAGACAGCACTCAGCGTCATACTCGGAATGGGAAAGAGTACGAAACTCTTCAGTGCTTGTTTTGAATTGCACAAAGTTTCTGTTGTCCCTTTTGAACCTAGATCTTGGGATCTCCAGTCAACTAGGTTGGGTTTCCACAGTGACAATTCTTAGATTATAGGCTTCAAGCCCATTCCCCTCGATGACTTCTCAACTTGCTCTCGAGGTAAACCTTTAGTTAGTGGATCCGCTAGGTTTTCCTTCGACCTGACATAATCGATCGTTGTTATGCTACTTGAGAGCAGTTGACCTATGGTATTGCGTCTCCGACGTATGTGTCGAGACTTACCATTATACATTGTGTTTTGGGCTCTCCCAATAGCCGATAGGCTTTCACAATGTATGCTAATCGTTGGCACCGGTTTGGCCCAACTAGGAATATCCTCCAGGAAGTTTCTAAGCCATTCTGCTTCTTCCGCTGTTTTGTCTAATGCTATGAACTCTGATTTCATAGTAGACCGGGCAACACATGTTTGCCTCGAGGATTTCCATCACACGGCTGCATTACCAAGTGTGAAAACAAATCCAACCGTAGATTTGGAATCCACTATATCAGATATCCAGCATCGCTGTATCCCTCTAGAACAACATGATATCTCTCGTAATGTAGCCCATATTTTGAAGTTTCTTATACCTCAAAAACACTTACTATGGCTTTTCCAGTGGTTATGTCCTGGATTGCTAGTATATCTGCTAAGCCTATTCACAGCTTGAGCGATATCACTTCGTGTGCAATTCGTGAGATACATCAGACTTCCGATGATCCTTGAATACTCTAGTCGCGATATGCTTAACCCAGTATTCTTTGATAGAGGAAGAGTTAGGTTAGCTACTCCCAAATCTTTCATATCAAATTTGCTGGTTAACACTTTCTTGGTAAACTGAATCAACTCATGATTATTACCAATTATCAGCATATCGTCTACATAGAGACATACAATGACATATCATTCTTGAGTTGATTTGCGTAAAAACACTTATCACACTCATCGGTTTTAAACCCACTTGACAACATCTCTTTGTCAGTTTCTGTCTCATGTTTGTCTAGGTGCTTGTTTTAATCCGTACAAGGATTTTACAAGTTTGCACACCTTCTGTTCTTATCCAGGAACATTAAACCCTTCTGGTTGTTCCATGTAAGTCTCTTCATCCAATTCACCATTCAAGAATGACGTCTTTACATCATTTTGATGTGTTTCAAGACCAAATATAGCTTTAGGCTATAAGCATTCTACTGATGTGATACGAATCACTGGTGGATAGGAGTCAAAGTAAACAAGACATTCTTTCTGTCTATAATCTTTTATGACAAACCTCGCCTTGTACTTATCTATTGATCCATCCATTTTCATCTTTCCATTTGTAGCCCAATGGCTTACAACCTGGAGGAAGATCAACCAACTCCCAAGTATGGTTCTGTAGGATTGAATCAATCTCACTCATAGTCGCCTCTTTCCACAGAGGTGCCTCCAGCGAAGACATTGCTTCTTTATAACTTCGAGGCTCATTTTCTAACCAGTATGTCAGAAAATCGGGTCCAAATGACTTAGACGACGTCTAGGTTCATTTGCCTCAACATTTCCATGTTGATTTGACTCTTGGTCAACCTGATCACTGTCATTGACAGTATCAACAGATCTTTTGAGAGACTCTTCTTTGTCTTTGCTTACAAGGAAATGTCTCTTCAAAAAATATTACATTCCTTGACTCAATCATCACATTTGGATTGATGTCAGGAATCTCATTTTTGTGTACCAAGAATCGATATGCACTACTATTGCACGCATATCCGAAGAATATACAGTCAACAGTTTTAGGTCATATTCCACCTTCTTAGGTTTAGGAACCATCACCTTGGCAATTGGCAAGACACCCCCACATTTTCAGATATTTGTAGGAAGGTACATAACCTTTCCACAACTCATATGGTGTCTTGTCCAATCTTCTGTGAGGAAGCTTGTTCAGAACGTAGTTCGCGGAAAGCAGGGCTTTCCCCCACAAGTTCTGAGGTAAACCAGAACTAGTCAACATGGCATTCATCATTTCCTTCAACGTTCGGTCTTTGCACTCCGCAATCCCATTTTGTTGAGGAGAATAATGAGCAGTGGTTTCGTGAATAATTCCATGCACAGAACAATATTCACCGAATGATGAAACATATTCACCACCTCTATCACTCCTGATTCTTTTGATTTCCTTGCCAAGTTGATTTGCAACTTCGTTCTCAGTGTATAAAGCTCACAATAGCTTCAGCTATGCTCCTCAGCAAATACACTTAACTGAATCTTGTGCTTTCATCGATAAAAGTGTCAAAGTACTTTTTACCGCCTCTTGTTTGCACAACATTCATGTCACATACGTCAATGTGTACAAGTTCCAAGGGTTCAGAACTTCGTTCTATGATGTTCTATGTATTTTTGCTTCAACTCATGCCTCACACTATGTTGGCTATCAATGCAAATTTAGGTATAAGGTCCATGTTAATTAATGTACGTATTGTATCATAATTAACATGTCCTAACCTCCTATGCCATACATTTTGTGATTCAATAATATAAGCAGAAGTTTCAGCTTTATTAATAGCACAATTGACAGTCATTGAAAAGACCCTCAGCGAGGTATCATTTTCCTACATAGACATCATTTTGGTCAAAATAATCTTGTCAGAAACAAATACAAACCCGAGACCGAGTTCTTCCGAATATCTGGAACATGCAAACATTCTTATATGTAAGCTCTGTTCTGGATATTATTTTCAGAACTACTGTGCATTGTCCAACCACTCTAGAGGTAGACGAGTTTCCCATTGTCAGATGATCGCCGCCATCGACCTTTCTGATACGAGGAAAACATCTTGCTATCAGCACAGATATGACGAGTAGCCTTACTGTCTACCCATCATTCTCTCGGATTCCCAACCAAGTTGGCTTCAGTTACCACTGCTGAGAGATTCATTTCTGAAATCTCATCAGTTAACTGCTCATCTTCAGCGACATAGGCCTCATTTTTCCTGCCATTGTCCTGAGATATATTGTTTCTGCAGTCCTTTGTCATATGACCGCTCTTTTCACAGTTGTAGCACTTCCCATTGAACTTCTTGTTCGTTTGGGAAGAATCAGCTTCACTGTTCTTTCTTTTCTTGCTACCCTTTACATCCTCAAAGATGTTGGCCTTGGACTCCATAGTCTTGTAGCTGGCCTTTTCGGACATCATGTTATCCTGTTCGATTCTCAATCGAACTCCAAGGTCTTCGAGGCTCATCTGCTTCTTTCTGTGTTGCAGATAGCTCCTGAAGTCCTTCCATGATGGAGGCAACTTTTCAATTATGGTGGCAACTTGAAACGTCTCACAGAGTTTCATTCCTTCATCCAGTATTTCATGAATGATCTATTGTTGTTCACCCAACTGAGACATCACCGTCCTTGAAACTACCATCTTGTAGTCCAGGAACCTACCCACGACAAATTTCTTTTGTCCGGCATCTTCGGTTTTGTATTTCTTCTCGAGAGATTCCCAGAGAATCTTCGCAGAAGTCATGCCTTGGTACACATTGTACAGGGTATTGTCAAGACCACCCAAAAGGTAGTTCTTGCATAAGTCTGTTCTCGCTCTACCTTGGCCAATTCAGATTCACCCTCCATAGGACCCGGAGGATCTCTGAGGAATTTAGCCAACTGGAGAGTTGTCAGGTAGAACAGCATTTTGCTATGCCATTGTTTGAAATTTGCCCCACCAAATTTCTCCGGTTTTTCTCCGTGAGAGACCGGTACCGTGATATTTCCGCTAGCCATATGTAACAGGAATTCAACAGGGTTCAATCAGTCTACGAAAGACGAATTGCACAACGATCAACGAATGATCTTGTTCAAAGTGATGTATTAGGTAGTCACTTGTTGTTCTAATGGACGAAAGTTCCAATAAACACAAGTCATTGAATTTTAACTAAAGATACTTAAGGCAAATTGAACGAACGAATATTCTTCGAACACCTTTTCCAATGTGATCTTTTAGCAATTCACAACCCAGATTTACACTCTTCCAATAGCACAATTAATACAATAAGTGTAGATATATAAATGTCAATCAAGATTGGATGGAATTACTGTGTGCAAAATACACTTTAAATTCTCAACCAATTATGCAACACCCAATCAATTTCAACTTTATCACTATGTGTATGCTTGTGATAATTGAACAACTTAATAATAACTTAAATCTATACTTCCAAGATTATTGTGTTTACAGTATATGACTTACCAAGTTAATATTATTTAAGTTTGCAGTTTATAAGAACTACAGGACTATATCGTTAGTGTCGCGTTCGTATCTACGTTCGAACGAGACTGTCCAGTGTGTGTGCGTTCGTGTTGCGTTGATAACGCGTTCGAACGATGTTGTTTCCAGAGAGTTCACGTTCGAGTAGCGTTTGAACGCGTTCGAACGGAATGATTCCAGAGAGTTCCGTTCGTATAGCGTTCGTGAACGCGTTCGAACGGAATGATTCCAGAGAGTTTGCGTTCGAGTTGCGTTTAGTACGCGTTCGAACGTTCTAAGGCAGAAGGCTTGCGTTCGAGTTGCGTTTGAAGACGCGTTCGAACGTTCTAACGAAAAAGTTCAAATATATAGCCTTCGCGTGCGTCGGGCGTTCGAACGCCCTACGGGTTTTTCATGCACAGTTCGTATTTTCCAGAAAATATTCAAACCCTAACATGCGAATTACTATCTAATAACATTAAAGCAATAAGTCTTAAGATTGTTGTAAATATATGTCATCAAACAGTAATATAACTTGCAATCAAATAGATCAAAACAACAAAAGAAGATCTAAATGCATGAAACCCTAAAAACACAAAACCAGTAAAACAAACTAGAAAGTTTAGATCACAGAATAGTCCAAGTCGAGATGATCTCTAACCTTAAGAACTTATTGGCTCCGTCACGGGTGCTTTACGGATTCGTTTTGCCAACGTTCTCCCAGGATTACTCGGAATCTTCTTGTTCAAGGAGCACTCCTTAACAAGTGTATGAACTAGGTGTATGGTGAAACTCTCTCAAAAACAATGGAAAACAATGTCTCTTGTTTATAAAATTCGGATTTCTTTCTGTATTTTATGTTTTGGATATCAAGTCTACTTATATAGGCATGGAAGGGTGCCAATAGGGCACCCTTTGGGATGGGGTGCAACCCCCTAAAGGGTTGTACCCCTTACAAGCACTCAATCCAATCCAAAAGACAGAATTACCCTTAATGAAGAATTTCCTACATTAACTTAACCGTTGGAGTATCGTCGCGGGTACCCTGACCTCACTCTTAACGTTTTTTTCTTCCAAAACAATATATATATATATATATATATATATATATATATATATGTGTGTGTATATATATATAATATTAATGAAATAAATTTACAGCACTAATATATATATATATATATATATATATATATATTACAAGGATTACTTATGATACAAAATCTATATCTCAATTTCTTAAATTTATAAGCATATTATTAATGTTGGATTAGATAGAAATCATAAAAAAAAAACTCACCATCTAAAGATAAGAGAGTATCCCCTGGGCTACTAGCCCAGTGGCACATAACTCATTACAAGGACTCAATTTCTCCTTAAAATAGCATTGTCTAGGAAACTGTACTATCCTCCCGTTTTACAAATCATCTTAAAAATTGGGCCGTTTATGTTTTTGAAGCCCATAATGAAACACGCATGTTGGGCCTGAGCCTGGTCCGCGGGACATCGTCATCAAAGCTTTTGCTTTCTCCCCATAACCATTAACCAGATCAGTTTTTCCACAAATGCCGTTTTTGGCTCTTTATTTGCTGCTGTCATGATTTTTTGTGTGATTATCAATGGTATTTCAGGAATTCTTTCTAGATTCAGGGACAACAGGTCATTAGACTAAACCTAATTTCAATTATTGATGGGGTTACATTACAATGTGATGTAGGCAAAAAGACATCAATAATTAATTCATTGATTATCCCTTAAATTCTGCTCTTATATTCCGGAAACATTCTGAAATTATTAAAAATCCCCCCTCAATTATTTAATTGAAGATAGAGAAGGAGCCCATGATACTTCTATTAAAAGATTCCTCAATCGGACTGGATAATCCCCAAATATAGGTTGTGAGATGCATCTGATGAATGAAAATACTTAAAAGACAATAATATTATTATTTCTCACTGATACAGAATTGCTGGAAGAACATAACCTTGAGGATTTGTCAAGTGAACAAACTTATTTTCCATAATTCAATCCCCCATTCTCTACTACAGACTTCTTCCTCCATAGCCCGCATTTCTGAACAATGCTTGCTTCACCTCTTCAGAACCTAACAATGTCCTCTGCTCAACTGCCTATCACCATTTAGATAAATAAGAACTGATTCAAATTAAGCTTGTACGGTGACATAAAGGAAAACAACTTACCTCTGAACTTGAAGCTTGCAATGAGAAATCATTGAAGCAACTTATAACACACTGCTGAATCTCAAGGCCTAGAGCTTCTAATGTGCCTACAATTGACAGCAATAATCCTGGCTTGGAAGCACAACAAATATTGATCCGGGTATCGATCTCTCTCCTTTCCACATCAAACTGCAAGTCATGGCATCAAAGATTTATTTTAGACACGTGGATTAAGTGCTTGATTATTCCATGTTATATTGATCTGCAATTATACCTTGGGGGATTTTCTCACCAATTCTTCACTTGACTTGAGCTCTGTGAAGTTGCTCATTAAGAGTTGATTGGTACCCAATTCTGTTTCTTCTTCTTGCAACTTATTGATTCTCTCCAGTAGCTCCTTCATGTATTCAATAGTATCTCCAAGTATAGATGTTCTGTCCATCTGCCAATATTCATCACATTCAATAACCATTAATAATGATTTTTTTTTATTACAAAGTTCAAATAATCACATGAATTACCTTGCTGATCTTAGGGACTATCGATCTGAGCATGGAAAGGCGATCATTTAAGCGTTTTCTTCTTCTCCTTTCAGCCATTAGATTCTTTGAAGGATACCCATCTAATTTCTTGTTTTTTCTCTTTATATCTCCACAAAAACCCATATTGAAACCTTGAATAGTGTTGCTAGTAGCTTGTTCAATCTCAACACAGCAACTCTTTCTATCTTCCAAGCATTGATTATGATCATTGCTAATAAGAAGACCAAGCTGATCATGATCTTCCTCAAGCATTGATGGAAATGAAGGCATGTCATTGTTGGTGTATGATGATGTGTCAATCTCTGGAACTGTGAATCCATCAAAAAAAGGGTGGTAGGCTTTTTGTTGATGATCATTACAGAAAGCAGGCCACTCAAAACTAGGTTCTCTTGGAGCTGAAAATCCCACAAATGGTGATGAAGGGTTATTATTTGAAGTAGCAGCAGCCAAAGATGGATTGTCATTAAGAGAATCAAAGCTCCATCCACTGGGAAAATACTCATTCAATCCATCTGAAAAACTACTACCCCATGTGTCTCTTCTTGGCGGAGTTAGCAGTTCCTCCAAGAAGCCATGTTGAGTGGGCTCCATTTCTCTCATAATTAAGCTGAATCACATATTTGTTGCACCGAGTCGAAGGAATATTATATAATCATATGTAGAAAGTTCGTCTTCATCACATATGCATTAACATTATGATATATGTTTTCTTAATATTAGCAAATTATTTTATGCAATTAAGTATGTATTACTGTGACTTGTTGAGTGTAACAGCACACATTACTGTAAGCCCAAGATACAAATGGAATCTGCCTTTTAATTTTTTTTTTTCCTTCTCTTAATGTGAATTTATGTCGTTTTCACCGAAATTATCAATCAGACAAATTAATATAAATTAATCTCTTTCCCCTGTAAGCTAGCTTTGACTCAAAAATCTGTCTCAACCGAAAAGGAATGGAGTACTTTAGCATTATACAATAAATATACACAGTCAGTTGTTGTTGTTTTTTTTTTTTTTTTTTTAATGTTTAATTTCTTCTTAAATATTCCCATTTGCTCATAAAATAAATACCCCTTTATCCCCTTCTGCTTAAGGGTGGAGATCAATATATAGATAATTAAACTTCATTGGTATTTCTTGAAAAAATAAAACTAGATTAAGAAGCACATTACTGAAATCTTCTTTTATAACTCCACCAACAATTACATTGATATGAATTAATTGGTGCTACGCATGTCGTTTTAGTTCTAGCTTTTGCAAAACATTATCAAATGAATGATTAAATCTTCCCTACTCCACGTGGTTAGTCTTGGACAAAGAAACTTGCATATAAATAGTTAGAGAGAAGGCAAAAAAAAAAAAAAAAAACCACTTTTGCAAATGAGCTCGGTGAAGTAGGGGTAGCTTTTCATATGAAAATGATAAATTATGTTGATGTTGAGGACATTAACGGAGCATGATTTTTGATCTAAGAAATTAACACGACGAGTCTCGGTTCTGGGGAAGCTAGCCCAGTAGCCACAGCCAGACATTACCCTATATATATATATATATATATGATCGCTATGGATAGAGTCTACTGCTAAGCACATGCAAGAAAACAATGCATGAAAGAAAATAAACAGCCGAGGCTCTAGATGTTTCACCTGTTTGCTGACAACTAGAAGCCTGTGACGACTGTGTTACTTAAATTAATTTACATCTAAATTATAATAAATCTCCTGCAGAGTTAGGCTGAAGGCTGAAGTTGATCTTTTGGCACATTGCAGATGCATGAATTGTTGTGATTAAACACACACGAATAGAGGATAATTTGAGAGAAAACTCTTCTTTTATATACCCACAAAAGAATTACAAAGCTTCCAATACAAGCTTTACAAAAAACTCTCACCAATCACTCTCACTACACTTTCACACACATTTAGGGATACTAAAACAAGGATTTATGGCTCAATTTATAGTGTCCAAACCGCGAACAGTGCCACGCGGTTGGACACGTTTTTGCCAACTTTCAATTACAACTTGCAGGATGTCTTCTCAACTTTGGCTGAGCACTGGTTACAGCTCATGCAGACTTTCATGCAGTGTGTAAGCTGTTTTCAATAAATCTCCCCTCGGTGAAGATTTCCCAAAATCTGAGCCGACCATCAATCACCAAATTCGGATCCTCCAAAGGATCCTCCCCTGGCCGCATCTATATGACTGCCTACGTACCCTGAGTTGGGATCAAGCCAATCGTAGTTCTCTGAATCTCCCCACTCTGACTATGTGGAGAGTTTTTTCATCCCGGCTATGGCACGACAGATTTCAAGCTTCTCATTCGGTAAAACCTTCGTGAACATATCGGCACCGTTGTCGTCGGTGTGAATTTTCCTGAGTTCTAACAGCCTTGAGCTCAGGACGTCTCGTATCCAATGATACCTCACATCGATATGTTTTGACCTCGAATGAAATGTCGAATTTTTACCGAGATAGATAGCACTCTGGACTATCACAGTACAAAATGTACTTCTCCTGCTTGAAACCCAATTCCTGGACGAATGTCTTCATCCACAACAATTCCTTGCAAGCTTCTGTAACTGCAATGAATTCTGCCTCTGTTGTAGAAAGTGCAACACACCTCTGCAACCTTGACTGCCATGCCACAGCTCCTCCTGAGAGAGTAATCAGATACCCGAAGTAGACTTTCGGGTATCCACATCTCCTGCCATATCTGAATCGGTGTGTAGCCTATCAACACTGGTTCGCTGCTTCCAAAACATAGCCTCATTTTGGATGTGCCTCGAAGATACCGCATGATCCATTTGATCGCATTCCAGTGTTCCCGTCCTAGGTTTGACATAAACCGGCTGACCAATCCAACTGTGTGTGCTAAGTCTGGCCTCGTGCACACCATGGCATACATAAGACTTCCCACTGCTGAGGTGTATGGAACCTGTTTCATTTCCTCCTTCTTTGTCTCAGTAGAGGGACTCTGTCTCGTACTCAATCTAAAGTGGGTAGCAAGAGGAGTGCTAACCGCTTTAGCCTTGTCCATCTGGAATCTCTGAAGTACCTTCTCGATGTACTCCTCATGTGACAAGTATAATTTCTTGGCTTTCCGATCACGACCGATCCTGATGCCAAAAATCTGTTTAGCTGGCCCCAAGTCTTTCATCTCAAAAGACTTACTCAGTTGATGCTTCAAATTATCAATCCTCGATTGATTCCTGCCAACTATCAACATATCATCTACATATAACAGTAAGATGATAAAGTCATCGTCAGAAAACTTCTGAACGAATACACAATGGTCTGAAGTGGTCTTCTTGTATCCCTGTTCCCCCCCCATAACTGACTCAAACTTCACGTACCACTGTCTCGGTGCCTGTTTCAAACCGTAGAGGCTTTTCCTGAGTCTGCACACAAAGTCCTCTTTCCCGCTGACTCTGAAGCCTTCTGGTTGCTCCATGTAAATTTCTTCTTCCAGATCCCCGTGAAGAAATGCGGTCTTGACATCATCTGCTCAACTTCCAGGTCGAGGCTTGCTACTAAGCTGAGTACCACTCTGATGGATGACATCTTCACAACTGGAGAGAAGATTTCATCGAAGTCAATGCCTTTCCTCTGATTGAATCCCTTGACAACTAGTCTGGCTTTGTACCGGGGTTGTGAAGTGTGCTCCTGTTGCTTCACCCTGTACACCCATTTGTTCTTCAAAGCCCGTTTGCCTCTTGGCAATTTCACCAACTCAAAAGTGTGATTGTCATGCAAAGATTTCATCTCATCTTGCATGGCTTCCTCCCACTTTTCTCTGTCCTCTGTTTCCACAGCCTCCTGGTAGCTCTCGGGTTCTCCCCCGTCAGTAAGCAGCACATACTCATATGCAGAGTATTTGGTTGAAGGTCGTCTGTCTCTGTCAGACCTTCTCTGTGGAACTGTTGGTGGAACTTCTGGTACTGGTGGTTGATCATGATCATCATCTCTGGGAGCTTCATCACCTGTACCCTCATGTCTGGGAACCTCATCTTCAACTCGTACTGGCACCGGTGTGTGTGAGGTTCTGGATTCACATTTCTGTATTGCTGGGGCATTGTCTTCAATTCCTTTCTGATATCTTCTATGGTCTGGTCTTCAACAAAGACAACATCTCGGCTTCTGACAATCTTCTTCTCCACATGATCATAGAGTTTGTAGCCGAAATCATCCTGACCATAGCCAATAAAGACACACTGTCGCGTCTTTGCATCAAGCTTGGATCTCTCGTCATTTGGGATGTGTACATAAGCTTTGCACCCAAAGACATGCAAGTGTTCATAAGACACTTTTTTACCTGTCCAAGCTTGGTTAGGAACATTACATTTCAGTGCGACCGCTGGGGACATGTTCAAAACATGAACTGCTGTGATGAGTGCCTCCCCCCAAAATGTCTTCGGCAGCTTGGCTTGTGACAGCAAGCTTCTGATCCTCTCGCACAAGGTTCTGTTCATCCTCTCAGCTAGGCCATTCAGCTGAGGTGTCTTCGGAGGTGTCGTTTGATGTCGGATTCCTTGCATCTTACAGTACTGATCAAACGGACCTCTGTATTCTCCACTGTTATCTGTTCTGATGCACTTCAGTTTCTTGCCGGTTTCTCTCTCCACCAATGCATGAAACTCCTTGAACACTCCAAGCACTTGGTCTTTTCTCTTCAAGGTGTATGCCCAGATCTTCCTTGAATGATCATCAATAAATGTCACAAAATACAGTGACCCACCAAGTGTTCGTGTCTGCATCGGACCGCATACATCTGAATGTATGAGATCTAGTACCTCCGGTTTCCGTTGAGGCGGGGAGCTCTGGAAGGATACTCTGTTCTGCTTTCCAGCCATGTAGTGTTCACACTTCCGTAAGTGTGAGTTCTTCAATTCCGGAAGAACATTTCACATGCGTAGTATCTCCATCCCTGTTTGGCTCATGTGACCGAGCTTTTTATGCCATAACTCGGCTGCCTCATTGATGTTGACTGTATTTATGCTACTATTGGAAAGCTTAGCATGCATTAAATACAGGTTGAGTCTTTCTTTCCTCGTGCCACCACCATTGATCCTTTAGTGAGCTTCCAGCATCCGTCACTAAAGGTGCTGCAGAAACCTTCATCATCCAGCTTGCCTGTTGAGATTAGGTTTAACCGGATGTCTGGGATGTGCTTGACTCCTTTCAACACTAGCCTTGTCCCGTTCTCTGTTTCAAGGCAGATGTCTCCAATACCGACAGCTTTGGACTGTCCGTCATTCCCCATCCTTACAGCACCGTAGTCCCCTGGTGTGTAAGATGAAAAGAAGTCTTTGCGAGATGTGGCGTGTATGGATGCGCCACTATCTATCACCCAACTGGTCTCGTGGCTGGCAAGATTCACAACATCTTCTTCATATATAATATGAAATTCTTTGGAGGTCTTTTCGGTGGTAGTGGCAACTCTTTCTTGATAAGAGTCGCCATCTCTCCTGGACTGCTCGTTCTTCAGTTTGTAACAGTCCCTTTTTATATGGCTTTTCTTTTTACAATAATAGCACTCAATATCTCTAGTTTTAGATTTACCTCGGTTCTTGTCTGGTCTACCTGGGCCTCGGCTTTTACTCCTCCCCCTTCTGGTGTTCTTTTCTGTCACTAGAGCTTCTGAGGTTGAGGCTGATGCTGACTCCTGCATTCTCGTCCTCTTTTCTTCATCAAAGATCTTGGTCTTTGCCATCTCCATAGTGACTTTCCCATCTGCGGCTGAATTGATCACCGTAGATCTGAACGTTTCCCAAGATTCTGGTAACGTATTAAGAAGTATTAAGCCATTTACCTCATCACCGAAGTCTATGCCCAATCCAGACAATTCCTTCATTGTTCCGAGGAAATCGTTGATATGGTCCGCCACAGCTGTACCCTCCTGGTATTTCAAACTCATCATCTTCTTGATGTAGTACAGCTTGTTGTTTCCAGTCTTTGCTCGGAAAAGCTCCTCCAGCTTTCTCCATAAGACACGTGCATTTATCTCTTCACTGACATGGTTTACGATACTGTCGTCGATCCACTGACGAATAGTATTGCATGTTTTCTGGTGAAGATTAGCCCACTTTCCATCGGTCATTCCTTCTGGTTTCTGCTCCAGAAACACCGATCCATCATAGTCCTTCACATACATAAGGTCTTTCATCCTTCCTCTCCATGTGAAATAGTTTGTACTGGTTAACAAAATTATTTTTCCGTTGCTCCCCTCCATCATAAAAATTCTAAGCAGAATTTCAAAAAACGGACCTCACCGTTGCGTCCGGAATGGTCGAAAATGGTGGAAATGACACTTCGTTTGTCAAAATCCGACACATGGACCAAATTGCAAATTCCAGAAATTACAGGGGTCAAAGTGCAATTTCCGAAAGTTCAGGGGCCAAAATGAAGTTACGGAAACGTTCAGGGACTAAATTGCAATTTTCAAAAAGTTCAGGGACTAAATTGCAATTTCCAAAAAGTTCAGGGACTAAATTGAAAATTTCTGAAAGTATAGGGGCTAAATTGTAATTTCCAGAAAGTTCAGGGACCTTTCTGAAATTTACCAGGCACCGTTGATTTGGCAGTTCTGCTGACGTGGCGGATGACGTGGCTGCTGACTGGATGCCACGTGTTATGCTGACTGTGTTACTGACGTGTCATGCTGACTGGGCTGCTGACTGTGCAGGGTCTGCTGACGTGGCGCTGACTGGACGCTCACTGGACGACACGTGGCGCTGACGTGGTCGTCTTCTTCCTTGAGCAGCGCGTGGAGCGCGTGTCTGCGCGTGGAGCGCGTCGCGATCTCTCTGTTTGGCGCGTGGAGCGCGTGCGGCGTCTCTGGACCTCCGATCGATCGCCGGAAAATACCACCGTGCTCGTCTCTCCGTGAAAAGTCGGATGATATGCTCAAAATCGACTTTCGACAACTTTCGTCGGAATCGACTTTCCAAACCGAACCTTCGTTTCCGAATTTCGGGATCCCTCCGTGGAACCGTAGCTCTGATACCACTTGTTGTGATTAAACACACACGAATAGAGGATAATTTGAGAGAAAACTCTTCTTTTATATACCCACAAAAGAATTACAAAGCTTCCAATACAAGCTTTACAAAAAACTCTCACCAATCACTCTCACTACACTTTCACACATTTAGGGATACTAAAACAATGGATTTATGGCTCAATTTATAGTGCCCAAACCGCGTGAACAGTGCCACGCGGTTTGGACACGTTTTTGCCAACTTTCAATTACAACTTGCAGGATGTCTTCTCAACTTTCGGCTGAGCACCGGTTACAGCTGCATGCATGACTTTGCATGCAGTGTGCAAGCTGTTTTCAACATGAATATGATGCATCTAAATTATATTTTCTTCCTGCTACTATTGATGATGCATGTCTTCTCAATTTGCTTTATGTAAGTCCATTATTTCTCGGATAAATGTGCATTTAAATTCTGAGAAAATTTACAATACACGTCACCCCGTGTAATTATTCATTGCCACGCGTACTCAAATATTAAAAAATAACTAAAAAAATTGATATTGAATCATACATATCATTTACTGATTTATTGGTGATATCACTTCACTCATGCCTCTATTGCACCAAAGAATTACTACTAAATTCTATAGTTTAAGCTAATTATTTAGTTAATAATTATATTCTTAAACTTTATCCAAAAAGCAAAAATTCTCTATTATATATTTGTTTCTTTTAGAATCTACTTAATTAATTAATTATCATCTATATTTTTTTTTTCACTTATTGCTTCCTCTCAATTTGTTTGAATTCTAACTTTTATGATCCGAATATTCTGTTAAAAATTATGTCATTCAAAAAACATTAATCTAATAATTATAAATAATGTCATGGTTAAAGATTGCAAGGAGATACTATATATATATATATATATATATATATATATATATAATCTAAACCTACATAAATATGGAGATCAATACTAATTTATTTAAAAAATGAGAATTAATCCATGTGACCAAATTATTCTATATTCGTATTATACATCAAAAAGAAAAATAAATAAAGAAATAAAAAGGTTAGTTCAATGGATATTATACATGAAATCGATATTTGATTTAATTACAAAAAAAAAGGGTAACGAAAAGCAAAAAAAAAAAAAATTTAAATAAGTCTATCAATAAGGAAATTAATTAACGAGACAATAAAAGGAAGAAATAAACAAAAAAAAAAATTAAGTAAAATGAAAATTTAAAGGAAAAAGTGGCAAATTATATTCATCTCTCTATATAATTTAATTCAATCAACAATTAATATTTTTTTCTCTATGTGCTGAAATTCTAATATAAGAACCTTGACTTTTAATCATTTTTGGTTTCATTTTTCTTCTTGCATCTGTCCTTTAGCTAGACTAGTTTTGTGATCACCATGTTATGTACTGTCCTCGTAATTATACAAATCAATTATTAATTAATTTAGTAATAATTTGTTACGCGATGGAAACATATATAGATACATTCATCAGTGTAATTGTCATTGTCATTTAATTGTTAATTATCGTCTTCTTCTAAATGCATTATATAATACAATATTGGGTACTATATTATACGGTCATTTTCAAAATCGAGCATTTAATTAACTTATTTTATTTTGTAAGTT
This sequence comes from Zanthoxylum bungeanum, assembly GCA_019454045.1. Taxonomy (NCBI): domain Eukaryota; kingdom Viridiplantae; phylum Streptophyta; class Magnoliopsida; order Sapindales; family Rutaceae; genus Zanthoxylum; species Zanthoxylum bungeanum. The sequence continues at coordinate 54,717 of SKCR01001382.1, read as the reverse complement.
ACAGGACGCCATCCTTAATTAAAATTAAATCACTAGGGTAAAGCTAACCTATATTATCTCTCGCTAATCAAGCAACTGCAAAGTTACATTGTCTATATTTTACAGCACAGCCTGGTCCCTAACTTCTGGGTCGCTATAAGTTACAAATTACTAATGTAACTTATCAAAGATTATGCTAATCATAGATGATAGAACAGCATATATATATATATATATATATGTGTTGAGATAATCAAGTAATTATGAAGCTTTTCATTATAGACAGCAATAATTATGTGCGCAACCCTAACACAACCATCTGTACGTAGAAAAACATAAATGACAAAATAAAAACACAAATTCAATTAAAATTTAGTTGTAATATATTGATATGTTTGTGATTTGGTGGCAAATGACTTATAATTTGGTTGTGAGTTTCTGAATTCGAATCCAGTGGTGCATTAATTTCTTGTAAAAATATGAGTCAGCCAGAGATTTTATCTGTTTCGTTTAAGCTCGAGTCGAGTGGTTTGATGACAGAGTTTCCAACGTTTTCAAAAAAATATTTTTATAATCATAAATTATAGCAATAATAAAATTTTTGCTCCTAATATTTTCATTTTCCTCAACAAAATTAATTTGCTTTTTCTTTTAATATAACATATGACCAACTCCAATTGACATAAAAAAAATTACTCTTTTGAAGTCTGTCAATATAACAATAACTTAATTATATATAGGGTATTACTCAAAAAGAAAAAAAAAATATAAAAGGTATTTCAATTAATTATTAAGCCTGGGAATAGGTCGGCCATTGGATTAAATATAGGAATATTAAATAAATGAAACACAAGGTATTTACCAACCAAAGCAAGCTGTTTTGTTTTGTTTTGTTGTGTTTTTTTTTTCTTTTTGTAAACGTCTTTGATATTGAGGATGAGAATCATTCGTATTTCGTAGGTTGCATTTTTTGTTTGCATGCATGAGAAATCTATAGGCGCAGCGCCCACAATATTCACATAATTAAAACAGCTTCTTCTTTTTTCCCAAAACCGCTGTTACTTTTTCATTTGATCACCTGGACTGGACGTGGAGATCTGGATCCCATCCATTTACAGAAAGATGATAAATTATGATTATATATCCTACTTTTGGTAATCATCCTTCAAACGACATCGTTTTACTTCATAGTACCTGCATACAACATGGTTTTACCTGCATGCATGCAGTAACAACATTACGGACTATATATAGCGAGAGTGATAGCTTTGGTTCAGTGATTGTTTCTTAATACTGAACAAATATTTTTATTATATTTTTTTAGATCCAAATTTAAATAAAATTTGGATATCCAAAGTAATTCTGCCAATACATCATCAGATTTATTATCTCTCTCAGCCGACATCCTCCTCGAAGCTCTAACGTCTCATGTAATGATCATTTTATTCTTTTATACCGATAATTCATTCCTTTAAGCATATCATCCATTCTTTTATGTTGATCCTTCATGCTCTTCAGCCGATCTTCCATCCTCTTTTGCCGACCCTCCACCCTCTTATGTCCCTCATCTATCTCAAATACACGGTCAAGTAACAAAGTGACCAATGGATCACCTGGAGGATGAGAAACGTCAGCACGAGATGGGTCAATGCCATCAGAGCCTTCTGGTGAATCATCAGCAACATGATCAACCTGTGACGGTTGGTTCTGCGTAGCACTACGACCTACCAAATAGATAAAAAAATTAAATACTCGAATCACTACCAATTTTTCATAAAAAAATATATAATTTTCCGATACCTGTCATGAAAACATCACATGCTTCTGTACAATAGAGACTTCTCCGTCAGAGGCTGACCAACCTGTTAATGACAGTCAGCTGCTCAAAAGAGATCACATCGTCATCCAAATTCAGCTAAAAATACTGCATGAGTTGGGTGATGACCATATCATGGGCAATGCTCGTCCTACTATGGGCATGAACCTGAAACTAATACCCTATAATAAGAGCTCTTATGTCAATCCTACAGTCCTACAAAGAAAAATATATTTTTAGGATTTGTCTATAATATAAAATATAAAAATAAATTAATATGTATAATATAAAATATGAAATGTTGTGTCTAAAATATTGACCTCATCATGGTGACCGATATGCGGCACGATGATCAACTAAATGATATCCTCTAAAGGCCGAATGTATAGTTTGATGTGTCTCCGCCTCAAAGCGTGGAATCAGCCATCATAAAATGAGGTGTGCTCGCTCTCCATAAGCCTCAGTCACAGTACCATACACATAGTAGCTATTTGATCAAGTCATACTTTGTACCGCCAGTCATCATGGGGCCCAAACTGTATACCCTCCACAACTTGACACCCCAATACCTCACATATCAAGTCATGGGTAATATCCAACCTCCTCCCAAACAACCCAGTAGAAAACTGAAAAGAGTGATTCTGAATCGTTTCCGGATTGATGTCACTGATGAACATCCAACATAATCGAACATACACTGGGGCGTCTAAAGTATACAGGCTGTCTCATCCCATCTCGCGCAGCAGATCCATCTGTCCATATCATGTAATATCTTTTATACATATTGTTTATGTCCAAATAATAGGCCATGCAATCCAAACATTCTAGTATCAATTGAAATACTCATTGTCTGAGAAGTAATAAGGAACAATACCATGCATGATGTCGAAGACAATTTCATATTTCAGTGAAATTCCAGAGAAAACTTCGGATTCCTAAGTAATTTTGGAGAAAAGTTCGAATTTCCTAAGTTTTGATGGATAATTTGGATATTTTTATCGTATTATGTGAACACTTTGGAGACCTCAACCTTTATGGTTTTAAAACTTCGAAGATTTGAAGCCATAATTTCGATATCCGAAGATTAAAAAAAAAAAATCGGTATAAATTTCGGAGAATTTGAATTTTTCAAAGTTTACTTCGGAGAAAATGATCATTTTAACATAATTCAAACATTGTAACTTTCTTTGATAAAATGATTTAAAAAAAAATTAGGCTAATTTTATCAAAATCCCAATAAATAAACTTAAACGGTAGTTGATTTTTCAAAACTTAGCCCAATTCCCAGCCCTAGAGACAGGAGAAGGAGGGACATGGTATGGTCACTTTCTTGCATGTTAATTTGGGTCTCGAGGAAAAAGGAAATTGAACTTGTGACATATATTATCATCTGTCAAAATCATCACAAGAAAAGGAGATTAAAAAATAACCACAAAAGACGTGTAAATTTAATTTAGTTGTATCAACATTTTTATTTATTTTTCAATCGAATCAGAACCACTACTGTTTTGTGTCGGAAGTTGCTTGTTAGATTGGATGATAGCTATATGGTTCTTTTTTATAAACAAACAAGGATTATGTAGGTGGGTATTAATAGTGTGTTTACTTAAGGGTAATGAGAATGGAGGAATGATAATCATTTTCAATAAGGTTGTTTATTTCATAAAATTGAATAAAAATATAAATGAGAATGGGAGTGGGGCCCACAAATTTGGGAATGATGAATGAGAATCTCATTCCCACCACCCCATGGGAATGTGATTCTCATTTCCATTATTGATGGGAAATTACAATATTATCCCTAAGATAATTAATTAATATTAATTTATAAATAATAAATAAAATGTATTAATAATTAATCAATAATTAATAAAAAATAATATTTACTATTTTAATAAAATAATAATTTAATAAAAGAATATATTAATATTTAATAATTTAATACATTAATAATTAATTAATAAAGTAATAATTAATTAATACTTAAATAATATATAATCAATAAAAACTATTAATCAATAATTAATAATATTTAATATTTTAAAAAAAAATAATTTAACATTGAGTAATTTAATACATCAAAGTTTAATAATAATTGATAAATAATAAATTAATATATAATTATAACTAAGGGTAGTTTTGTAATTTTTTAACAATTCATTCCGATTACTGGACAAAGTAAACACATCAATGGTAATACTGCTTCATTCCGATTCTAATTCCTACAGTTAAGTAAACAATTTATTCTGATTCCGATTTATCATTCTCATTCCAGCTCATTCCGATTTCATTTCATTCTGATTCCATCGCATTCCAATTACAAGTACGTAAACGTATTATAAGTTTTTTGGGATTTGAGGTTATTTTTATATTTGAGATAATTAATCATAATATAAATTTATAATATAAAAATTTCAAGAAAATCGTGAACCAAATGCGGACAGCTCGCCCACCTTAGACCTAAGACTATGCAACACACAATTAACTTTTAGGGCACATATATCCGTTTTATGTAACAACAAACAATAGAGGACAAATTTTCTCTCCATTTTTTTAAAGAATTTTTCACGTTTATATAAAAATCGTGTTTAGACTTTCATAATAAGTACATATTCATGTGCTCTATTACATGACAAATGATGTGTGAGAGTATCACTACTTGTTGGCTCTGACTTTCTTGAGCCTCAGGATTGCTTTAGCTTTCGTAGATTTCATACTTTGAAGGGTCATTATAGTCAATATATAAACTCACATAATCTTTTATTATACATGATTTAATAATAATGCACAGTTAAAAATCAAATACATTTAAAGACAGATTCAATTACTACCAATTATCATTTATTAAAAAAAAAAAAAAAAAAAAAAAACTCAGCTCAACTTTAAATTTAAGTCGAAATTGATTAGACTATACATTTTGAGCAACTTGTTTTTGCAATTAGTGTTCACACTTTTGTCTAGGCTCTTTTTTCACATTTGCTTATTAATCTTGTGCTGTTTATTTGTGACTACAGAAATAATATGATCGAAGAGTTATTTCACATTTATATTTGTATATAAAATATTATTTATTTCAAAGAGTTGTGCGAAAATTTTTAGGAAAACGCCAATGTCTATTAGTTTATTTGTCAAAAAAAATGTAGAATAAATTATAAAAAACAAATAATGAGTAAGTTGCATATTTGGGAGTCCAAAAATCAATCTACATAATATTACTCTCATTTTATAACATAGAGTTTTTTTTCTAACATTGATAAACAATCTTGAGTTTAATTATTCAAATTTTATTGTCTTAAAAATATGAGCGAAACCACCTTATAGTTTGAGGTGTCCTGAGCCACCATATTATTCTTTTTAATTATTCAAGGGCGGACCTAGTACTATGCAACACACAATTAACTTTCGGGGGACATATGCGTTTTATGTAACAACAAACAATAGAGGACAAATATTCTCTCCTTTTTTTATTTAAGGATTTTTCACATTTATATATGTTAGCGACACGGTCGCGTAATGGATTTTGATGATGCAACGAGAGTGAAGACTTCGACGTGCTTTAACAGAAAATATAAAAAGATGATAATGAAGTCAAAATGTTGATGAAGAGCTAAAATGAGTTATAAGATGATTAAGATGACAAATATGATAAAGAGCCAAAAAATGATGGAAAAGCCAAAGTAAGAGTCAAGCAAGATGAAGATGAAGATAATGATTAAGAGCTGAATCTAATTGTGAGTGAGTTTATTCAAATGATCTAAAGCTCTTAGTAACAATACATTTTGCATCACTTGCATTTAAAATGGCTTAAAATGCTAAAAGAATCATCTGCACTTTATTTGCACCAAAATGAACTTCAAATGCACAAGTGCATCGGTAAATGACCTTCCAAAAACTAGAAAACGGTTGAATTAAACATCAAATGATATACCGGTAGATAGATATGTGTCTCTAGTTTGTTACGGTTCAAACGGAACACAATTCCGATATATAGAACTTTTGCTAGAGCCATTTTACTACAACATGTTCAGATGTGCGTTTTCTGCATACATGTTACATTAGAAAAATTTCATAAAATTCATCTTAATATTTTTGAAGCTGAAATTTTTATAGAAGATAGATCTATGTGTCTAGTTTACGTAGAAATTTATGGATTTTGATTTGGAATTTTCTAGGGAAAGTCATGGCCAAAATACTGAGTGTTGTCATGATGGACTGGTCATCAGAAACTTGCTGAGACAGGCATATCGGTCACCATACCGGTCCCATACCGGTCTAGACGGGCATCCAGTTACATACCTGTCATCATAACGGTCAGAGCTAAATTTTTCATACATTCTTGAACCGGGCCAATGTTGGACAATTATGACCCATAGCATCACTATTTGTACAGAACATGGCGTTGTTGTACAAATTAACTATGTGACAAAGGAAATTGCTCTTTTATCATTTTTGTAATTGATTACCTGGATATATAAATGATAAAAGTCCATATGATTAGTACCGGATTAATAAGATATGGGACAATATTAATCCACTAAGGTTTAATCATTAAATATCTCTAGTCATAGTATTATCGAGACTAGACATCGATAATGCTGAATAGGCTAGTATTACACTTGTGCTTGTTATGGAAGCGTAACGACATAGTTCTCATATATTTGGGTATTGGATACTCATGCAAGTGTAATAGGAGGTTTTGTTTACCGATGGTACGGAAACAGCTTCGCTCTGGAAAGACCCATCGGAATCTCATTGGTAGTATGACTATGTGTCTATGGGAATCCGAATCAGGGTAGGTGTATTTGGTCTTAACCTGAGACTTGCATCGCTAATACTTGCGACAATCAGTATACTTTGGTTTTGGTCGTCTGGGGCTTTAACAGGTTCTGTGTACGTCTCTTCTGGGTATACTGAGAATCGTAGTGTATTGGGTGTGATGTCAAGACGAAAGTATCACTTCAGTCATATGGAGATGATGATCACATAGGATACGGAACTGGTACTCTTATGTACTGCAGTCATCGGGATAATATGACTAGGTCATGATTATCCGATTATAGAGACTAGTTTCCAGTGATCCGATATATGCTTCGTACGAGGCAGACACAATTCCAGCCTCAAGCCTAGCATGTGACATCCGATACTTGATCGTAATACGCAATACTACGTATGTTACTCCTGACAAAGATTCCATATTCCTTTAAAGAATATTTCTGGAGAATTGGGTAGGCACGGTACTTTGCTAGAAGCCAACCATGTCTTGTAAATCGGTAAGAATGTGGTACCGGGTATGCACGTATTCGGATAGTCTGATGACTGTATTTACTGCCAACATATCCAGGGATCTCTTGGGTCGCTTCCCGAAGATTCACCGTTGAGATTTGACTCGAACAGAAAATTAATCTGGGATTAATTATAAAAGAGAAAATTAATCTAGGATTAATTACAGCAATGAATTAATCTGGGATTAATTAAAAGAGAAAGAATTAATCTGGGATTAATTGCGACAGAAATTTATCTGGGATTAAATTCGTCGAGAAGAGAGAACGCGATTAATTTGGAATTAATCGGCAAAATAAATTTAATAGTTAAATTTGATTTTTCTATTTAATTTATTTAATTGGGCTAAAATAATATATCGGATATATTAATTGAAATTAGATTTCAACGTGGAATTAAAATTAGATTTTAATTCAAGCGAATGAATTAATTTAGAATTAATTCGTGAGCGACTTTCATAATAATTTTGCAATGCACTATTATTTAATTAAATTGGATTTAATTATGTCGCGACGGAAAATTCATTTAATCGGATTAAGCGAATCTGAGCCCGAAGTGTGTGAAGCAAGCCACTTGAATTTTGAATTAAAGTGGGTCCCACCAACTTACATCACATGTCTATCAAGTGTCAACTTGAGTGATGCAAGTGGTTGGAGACATTAATTGCCATTTTCCCTCCAACACACTTTGACTTTATTTTTTCCTTTTGGAAAAGATATACCACTTTTTTGCAAGGCATAATTGGTAATTGTTTTTTGGAAAAACATAACACAAAAACTTTTCTCTCTCTTTTCTCTACCTCTTGGTCGAATGTATGCTTCCACGGTGGGAAAATTTTCTTTCAATTTTTATTCTTGCTAGCACATCAAGGAGTGAATCAATGTGATAGGGAAACTCACCCAAGTGTTGGAAACACTCAAGAAGGACTTGGAGCTTCCACCGAAATGCATAAAAAGTTTTGAATTCATCCGATCAATGTGAGTATTTTCCGCAACTCTTTTGATTTTATTCACACACAAATCACTCTTAGATGATCTTGGCATGTTCTAGAAACACTAACAATTGGTATCAGAGCCTCCTAAGTTTGATTTGAAAATCTAGGGTTTATGAACTTTAATTTGGGATTTTTTGGCTTAGAGCTTGATTTGCCTAAATTGATGATTTGGTTATGTTTGTATGATGTTGAATTGGATTTGTGCATTGTTTGATTTGTGAAATATTGATTAGATCAAAAATCCTCAAATCCTAAGCATGGCCGAAAATTACCCATAGGTTTCTCATGGTGAATTTTTGAAATTTGACATATTGGATGTGTTGATGGCATGATAGAAATATTGAATGTTGATTTAAATTGGATTGAAATCAAATTGAATGATTTTTGTTGCCATTGCCGTGAGATGATAAGCATGTTATAATGAATTGTTTTGCTTCAATTTGTGTTGGACATGAATTGGAAATGTTAAACATAATTAATTGAATTAATTAGTGTTTTGGAAGCATTAGATTAATTAATTAATTATGGTAATTACACTTGAATTGAATTAATTTGTAATTTGGAATAATGAATTAATTTAATTGTTGTATTTGGGCTTAATGGGCTTGGGTGGGCCAAGTTTGGTTTAGGATAATTGGTTGGATCCAATTGGGCCTAAAACCATTTCCATAAAGTCAAAATATGATAATTGGGCCTTTAAAATTTTAATTGGGCCTAATGAGCATAAATTGATTTTTGGCATAGGGTGATTCCTAATTGGGCCTTGGCATATTGGGTTTGACCCATAATTGCCAAAGCTTATGCCTTAAGAATTAATTGAAAGCCCATTGGACTTTAATTGAATAGTATTGGATACTAATTGGGCATTTGAGACCCGTTAAGATTGAATTTGGAATCCAAGTCTAAAAGGCACTATTGAAAGTGTAATTATTTAATTTGGAATTAAATATGAATTAGCATTGAATATAATTTAAATTGGATTTAAAATTGTAGTTCGATATAATTCAAGAATACTTACTTTGAGTATTTATTCTTAAACGAGTTGGACTCGCGCAAATCAAATCGTTGTTTGAACATTGGATGGTCATTAATTAAAGATTAATTAATTGGATTAGATTGATTGATAACATGCTTTGTGTGAATACTTGGATGTATGTATGAATAATGTATATCAGATGCATATTAGAATGGTGAGAGCAATTTTGGAAATTATTGTAATAAATTTAGAATTTATTAAATTGGACCTGCGTGTCCAGCCTATTACCTCTTTTCTCATTGTATTTCTTTTCTCATCAATTCCCCTTAATGTAAATGAGGTTTCTTTAGAAGTATTATGTAATTGGGTAGAGTATGAATAGTGCTAGCGGGAGAGAGGAAAGTGAGAGATTTGTTATAGGAACAAGTTTGTTATATATCCATCCGAATATCATTATTATTTTATTCGCGCCTTATTATGCTTTTAGAATGCATGCTTAAGGGTGTATGATGAGACCTAATTAAAGATAATAAATTGGTTGCCAATTTACACGAAAAAACCCTCATTTTATATTAAGTGTTTTTCCTTCCATTGAGTGATTTTCTCTCAAGATCCAAGATTGTCATTGGTTTGTTGGCCAAAGTCAAGACATTTGTCCATCACAGATGTGTTTGAATCATGAAGGCTTTGTTCCATATCGTACGCCTTGGGCAAGTTGTGATTTGTTGGCCAAAGTCAATGTCACTTCTTGTCCATCGGCCTCGATTACGAAGCTTTCCCACTGTCAATGGGTCACGCTTAACTGGTTTCATTAAGCTTGTTGAGCCAAAGCCAAGGCTTAGTTGATTCAAAGGAAAAAGTTAGACAATATATTGGATATATTGACATATATTGGATATATGTTTCGGACTTGGAGGTCCACCTACTGGATCTAGGAATTGGATGTGATCCAATTGATCTTAGAGATCTACCTATTTAAGTTTCATACAACTTGTTGGCCAAAGTCAAGGTTGTGTGTTATTTAACGGGATCCTGGCCCACTAGGAAACTAGGTTTCCCGAGTACTCCACAGAGGGTTAGAGGCTCGCCGAAAAATAGTGGGAGACAAGTATTAAATTTGCAATTTCGTTTAGATACTTGCCAACACGCGCTCATTTATTTTTTCGTCATTAATTATTTATATATATATTAGTTGGACTAATATTCAATTGTTATTTTAATTAAACAGTTGGACTGTATTAAAACTATTTCATTTATAGTTGATTATATAATTAGATTATAGTAATCAATATATTTGAATTTAACCAATCATTTATAGTTGGTTATATAGTTAGACTATAGTAATCATTACATCTGATTGTATCCGAAATCGATGATTGGATAGTTAGACTATAACAATCATAATAACTGAAAGATTAGCGTTTAAAACATAATACTGGGTGAAAATGTTTTTAAACGACTCCAATTTTCAAATTAGGAATAGAACCTCAGGATAGTCATGGGAGCTGAGAAGTTATTCTATTTGATAGAGAAACCTCTCGGGCCTGAGCCCGGAGTTGAGCAAATAGTAGAGCATGAGCCTTGGAAGACTCATGGTGATGATAACTTTAGTGCTCAATCCGTTATGTTTTCCGCAATGACTCTTTAATTCCGTCGTCAGAACTAAGGATTAGATCCTTATACCATGATGTTGAAATTAAAGGATCTTCATAGATCTAACTTGAGATCTTAAAAGTACGAATTGCAAAAGAAACTCTTTCACTCGCGTATGTCAGAGGGTACATCTGTCGAGCACTAGGTGTCACAAATGATTGCTGACATCGAACAGCAAGGTTAGATGGGCATTACCTACGTGGGTGAGACTTCCAAAGATTTGATCTTACAGTCTCTACCCGAATGCTAGGGCAAGTTCATTATGAACCAAAAGAAAACTCTTGGAGAGTTGATGGCTATGCTCAATGAGGAAGAGCCAGAGCTTCTAAAAGGGGCAAAGACAAAATCGTCACAGTCTTCTAGGAAGACAAATGATATATCCCAAGATGTCTGCCTAAACTGTGGCAAACGGGGTCACTGAAAGCGTGACTGCCGTATGGACAAGGTAGACATGAAGGAAGTGAAGACGGACAAGGGTCCGGCTTCAGGTATGTTTGTTATAAACATGTCTACTGCTGGTTTTAAAATTGGATTTTAGATACTGGATGTGGTACATAAATATATGTACTGATATGCGGGATCTACTGATTAGCAGGATACTGACTTCAGTTGAGATCGACCTATGAGTCGGAAACAGGACATGAGTCACTATTTTAACCGTAGAAACCTAAGTTTACGGACTGCCCTTTGGGCATGTACTTAAATTAGGAAACTGTTATAATGTACCTAGTTTGACTAGAAACATTATCTCTATATCTAGTATAACTCGTTGCGGGTATACCTTTATATTCTAGAACACTAAGTGTTTTGTTTGTAAATATGATATTGAGATAATCACATTAGATGTGAATAACAATATTTATATTTAGTATATAAATGAATCTCAAACATATAATATGACAAACAATAGCTCAAACTGAATTAATCAGATGAGACTTATTTGTGGCATTGTTGTCTGTGACACATTAACAAGACTTGTATATCCACACTTTCGAATAGTGGATACTAGGACGAATTTGATTCTAATTCAAATAATGTCTACGAATCTAGTTTATTAGGCAAAATGCCTAAGACACCTTTTACTTGGTAAAATTACAAGTGCCACCGATCTGTTAGCCCTCGTTCATAGTGACGTAAGTGGGCCCATGTCTAGCTAGGCTAGAGGTGGATATGAATACTTCGTAATCTTTACGGATGTGGCATCGCGTTACGGTTATGTGTATCTTATGAAACACAAGTCGAAAACTTTTGATAAAATCAAAAGGGTTTTGACACGAAGTATAAAAACAGACCGGCAAGAGTATTAAAACATCACGATTAGACCGTGGTGGAAATACTCAAGCAATAAGTTTCTCGATTATTTGAAAGAGTATGTTATTCTTTCATAGTGGACTGCTCTCGGAATACCTCAATTAAGTGGTGTGTCCGAACAGAAAAATCAAACTTTGTTGGACATAATAAGGTTAATGGTGAGTCGCTCTGAGCTACCAATTTCCTTCTGAGGATACACATTAAACAATGCAATACCTATTTTGAATAAGGTTCTATGAAAATATGTTAGACAGACTTCATATTAGATATGATCAGGAAAGAAACTGGGTTTCTCATTCCTGAAGATTTGGGGATGTTGGGCATATAATTGAATGTTTGGATGATACCAAATTAGAACCCAAATCAGATAAGTACCTATTTGTAATTGGTTGTCCTATGGAAACCAAAGTATAGTACATATACAACTCACAAGATAACAATGTAATTGTTGCTCTCCATGCGGTTTTCCTAAGAGGAATTCATATGTGCAGTGGTAAGTGGGAGGAAAGTAAAACTCGATGAAAATCAGAGTAATATTGTTCCAGGCACCGATTCCTTAACGGAACACAAATAGTTCATCAGGGATGAAACTCTACCACAATCTTCAAATACACAAGAACCCCGTAAGTCGAAGAGAGTCAGAAAACAACCTGGGAGGTATGGGTTTCTGATCTTACCTCATAAAGATGTCAATCTTATTGAGGAAGACGAACCGACTACGTATGAGGAAGTGATACAAGGTATCGACTCCTTTTATGGCAAAGTGCCATGAAGTATGAAATAGATTCTATGTATACCAACTAAGTTTGGACACTGGTTGATGTACCAGAAGGCATTGTGCCTATTGGTACTATATGAGTCTTCAAGGAAGACATACATGGATGGCAGCATACAAATTTACACAGCTAGACTTGTACAGAAAGGGTATCGTCATCAACATGATGTTGACTACGATGAAACCTTTTACCTGTTGCCATGATTAAATCCATTCGGATAATGCTTGCTAATGCTGCATGTTTCATTTATGAAATATGGCAGCTGAACGTCAAAATCGCTTTCCTTAAACGGAAACCTTTTGGAGGATGTTTGTATGTAACATTCTGACGGTTTTGTCGTGCAAAACATGCAAACAAGGTTTGCAAGTTAAATCAATCTATGTATGGATTGAAGCAAGCATTGCGTTCTTGGAACCAGCGTTTTGATGTAATCATAATGGTATATAATTCTTGTGTATATAAGAAGGTTAGTGGGAGCGCACTGACAATGATTTTCCTATACGTTGATGACATATTATTTCTTGGAAATGATAATCCCATATTAAATAATCGGTGAAAGCATGGCTTTCATGAAAATTCTCCGTAGATTACTTGGGAGATGCAACCTTTATTCTAGGAATAAGGATCTACTGGGATAGATCTAAAAGTTGTTGGCACTCTCCGAGAACTCGTACATTGAAATAAATGTACGTGACCTGGTGTCTCATATAATTTGAGCATATGGAGTCACAATCAGGCCAATCCAGGTGATGGTCACTGGATTGATGTTAAGGACATCTTTGAGTATCTTGGACGAACTAAGGGTATTTTATGATAATATGAGGAAATGAGAACTTGAGGTGACTGGGTTCACCGCTGCAAGTTTCCAAACCGATAAAGACGACTGTAAGTTGCAATAAGAGTGCATATTTAGTTTGAATAATGGAACAGTGAGGTGAAAATCTTCCAAGAAAGATATTGTTGACGAATAAATAACAAAAGCGGAACATTCGAATAAATAACAAAAGCGGAACATTGATGCAGCTGAGGCAGCAATAGAAGCATTTTGGATCTATATAATCCTAATTGAATTAGGAGTAGTTTTGTTAGCAGCTAAGCTAGGCTACAACACAGGCTAAGGAACCACGGTCTCATCAATGATCCAAGTATGTACTTCGACTGATTCATCTAATTCGTTCGATCATACATCGTGGCGATGTAATGATCGAATAAATTGCGTCAGATGATAACCTTGAAAATCCGCTGACGAAAGCTATTTCTCAGCAGAAGTTTGAGCGACCCGTACATAGTTCAGGTGTAGGACACTTGAGTGATTGACTATAGGCCAAGTGGGAGATTGTTGGACAATTATGACCCATAACATCACTATTTGTACAGAACATGACATTGTTGTACAAATTAATTATGTGACAAAGGACATTGCTCTTTTATCAATTTGTAATTGGATTACCTTGATATATAAATGATAAAAGTCCATATGATTAGTACCGGATTAATAAGATATGAGACAATATTAATCCACTAAGATTTTATCATTAAATATCCATAGTCATAGTATTATCGAGACTGGACATCGATAATGCGGAATAGACTAGTATTACACTTGTGCGTGTTATGGAAGCGTAACGACATAGTTCTCATATATTTGGGTATTGGATACTCATGCAATTGTAATATGAGGTTCTGTTTGAAAGTGTTCAATCAAAGTCCCAAGGATCACAAAACATGCATAAAAAACCATATATGAACACATCAAAGGAGGTGGCGGAATCAACTCACATTGAATTCGGTTTTGATGGATGAAGAACAAGATGCGTTTTTGGCTCCCTCCAAGTCACGGCAGTGGCTTCTCTTGCAGTGGGCTGTGCGATTTGCTCCTCCTTGAACCTCCAAGAATCGGCCATTGATGACTCCATTGAAGCTCAAAGCTTCAAGCTTCCATGCTCACAAACTCACTTCCCTATCACCTTGTATCACTCCTAGAGTGTGCTAGCACTAATCATCTTCCATTGCTTCTCAAAATTCGGTGAACCAGAAAAATTGAAGAAGAAATCGGCAGTGATGCCGTGAAGAAGAAGAGGGAAAAGAGGGGGAGAAGAGAGAAAACCGTATTCTGCCTTGCATGTAAGAGAGAGAATGATAAAGTTTATATATTTAATTTATTTTCAAAAAAAACAAAATAAATATAATAAATCATTATCAATATATCAAAAGTAAAAAGCAAAAGTCTATTAATGCTTTTCTATTTTCACACATCATTTATACTTTTACTTTAAGTCATATCACATCACTCAAAGTGACAATTAATTTGACGCATGATGTGACAAACGATTTGACGCTTGATGTGACTCGCGTGCCGCGCTCGAATTCGAAATGCGAATGCGCTCGCAATCACTCTCGGGCTCGGGTTCGCTAATTCCAAATTAACGAATTTTCCGTCGCGTCGTAATTAAATGATTACGCCTAGCGAATTCACTATTCACGTCGCTAACGAATTAATTCTAAATTAATTCGTTCGCCCGAATTAAAATCTAATTTTAATTCCGCGTCAAAATCCAATTTCGATTAATATATCAAATATATTAATTATCGATTAATTCCAAATTAATCGTTCTCTCTCTTTAACGATATTTTATCCGAGATAAAATATCTCCGTAATTAATCCCAGATTAATTTTCTCTCTCATCGAATTAATCCCAGATTAATTCTATCTCTCTCTTCTAATTAATCCCAGATTAATCAAAGTGCGAGTAATACGTCATCGGTGAATCTTCGGGAACCGACCCATGAGATCTCCGGATATGTTGGCAGTAAATACGGTCGTCGGACTATCCGAACACGTAAGTACCTCGTACTACGTTTATACCGATTTACAAGACAAGGTTAGCTCTAGCAAAACGCCATGCCTACCCAATTCTCCAGAAATATTCTTACAGGAATATATAGATCTGTATCAAGCGTAGTATACCGTAGTATTGTGTATATCGGCCCAGTATCGGATAATCACGTGCTAGGGCTGGGGCTGGATAAGTGTCTGCCCCGTCCGAAGCACATGTCGGATGTCTGGTAACATAGTCTCTATAATCGGATATACATGACCTGGTCACAATATCCCGATTGGTTGCGCAACACTCAAGAGCACTAGTACCGTATCCTGCGTGACATCAACTCCATGACTGAAGTGACACTTCCGTCTCGACATCACACCCAATACACTACGACTCTCTGATAAACCCAGAAGCGGTGTACACAGAACCGGTTAAAGCCCTGTACCACCAAGACCAAAGTCTACCGATTATCGCAAGTATTAGCGATGCAAGTCTCAGGTTAAGACTATACACACCTACCTCGATTTCGGCCTCCCATAGACACATAGTCATAATACCAATGGGATTCCGAGGGGTCTATCCAGAGCGAAGCTGTTTCCCGTACCATCGGTGAAACACAACCTCCTATCGCACTTGCATAAGTATCCAATACTTATATATATGAGAACTATGCCGTTGTGCCCTCACAACACGCACAAGTGCAATACTAGCCTATTCCGCATTATCGATGTCCAGTCTCGATAATACTTCGGCTAGGGATATTTAATGATTAATCCTTCGGGGATTGATACTGTCTCATATCATCTCAATCCAGGAACTAATCATATGGACCTCTCTTCATTTATACATCTATGGTGATCTAATCACAAATGATGAGAGTGCAATTTCCTTGTCACATAGTTAATTTGTACAACAACACCATGATCTGTACAAATAGTGACGCTATGGGTCATATTATCCAACAATCTCCCACTTGGCACATAGCCAGTCACTCGAGTGTCTAACACCCGAACTATGTACAATTCGCTCAAATTGCTGAGGAAAGGTTTTCGTCAGCGGATTTGCTTAATTATCGTCTGACGCGATTTACACGATCATCACATCGCCACGATGTATGATCCGAACGAATCAGATGATATAGAAGTATATATCTGGATCGTCGATGAGACCTTTAATTCTTTAGCCTGTGCTGACGCCTAGCTCAGCTGCTAACAGAACTATATCTAATCTAATTAGATTTATTATCGATCCAAATGGCTTCTATTGCTGCCTCAGCTGCAGCAATAATCCGTATTTGTTGTTAATTCGGCAACAGTTATCTTGCTCGGAAGATTTCCAGCTCACTGTCCCAGTGTTCAAACTTTATAGTACCGTAAATTTACCGGTTTGGAAACTTGCAGCAGTGATCCCAGTCACTTCAAGTTCTCCATCTCCATAGTTTAAGACAACATCTTTAGTTCTCTCAGATACTAACAGATGTTCTTAATCTTCAATCCAGTGACTATCACTTGGATTGACCCGATTGTGACTCCATATGCTCAAAGCGTATGAGACACCAATACAAGTACATTTTAAATGTACAATTTCTCAGAGAGTGTTACCAACTCCAAATCTAGCCCAGTAGATCTTTATTCCTTGAATAAAGGTTGTTACTCTCAGAATTCTACGGAGAATTTCTTATGAAAGCCAAGCTTTCACCGATTGTTTTATGGGAATTTCATTGTCAGTGCCCTCTCCCACTAACCTCCTTATATACACAAGAATTATTTCGTTTTGAGTCAAATCATAAACTATTTTGATTATTTCAAAACGTCAGTTCCAAGAACCTTATGCTTGCTTCAATCCAAACATATTGATATACATGGAATCCATTTCGGACTCATGACACTTTGTCATAATAGGGAGTCGATACCTCGTATCACTTCCTTTGTTCTTGTGTATTCGAAGATTAATGGTATAGTTTCATCTTGATGAACTATATATGTTCCATTAAGATTCAGTGCCTAGAACAGTATTACTCCGATTTTATCGAGTTATACTATCCTCCCACTTACCACTGCATATCGGTATTCCTCTCAGGAAAACCGCATGGAGAGCAACAATCTAATTGTTCTCTAGTGAGGTGTTAAGTACAATACTTATGGTATCCCTAGGATGACCTACAATTGGCACTTATCATATTTGGGTCCTTAGTTTGGTATCATCCAAACATATGCCAAGCATACCCAAATTGTCAGGAATGAGAAACCAGTTTCTTTCCCGTTCATATCTAATATGATATCTGTCAAACAGATTTATATGGAACCTTATTCTAAATAAGTTTTGCACTGTTAGTACATATCCTATTGAAGGAAATGGTAGCTTAAAGCGACTCGTGATTAACCTTATTATGTCTAACAAAATTCGGTTAATCCTGTTCGGACACACCGTCAAAATGACGTGTTCCAAGAGGAGTCCTCATTGAAAGAATACTATACTCTTTCAAGTATACGAGAAACTTACTGCTAAAGTATTTTCCATTACGGTCTTACCGTGGCGGAATAATGCTATAGCCGATCTGTTTGGTATTTCGTGTCGAAACTTTAAAGTTTCTGATTTGTGTTCTTCAAAAGAAACACATAACCATAACGTGATGCCACATCCGTTAAGGTCACGAAATATTCATGTTCACATCTAGCCTAGCTAGATATGGGCCCACTAACTTCACCATGAATAGGGCTAACAGATCGGTGGCACTTACACTATTACCAAGTAAATAGTATTTTAGGTACTTTACCTAATAAAATAGATTCGCAGACCTTATTTGAATAGTCAAATCAGTCCTAGTATCCACTCTTCAAAAGTGTGGATATACGAGTCTCGTTAAATTGTGTCCGAGACAACAATGCCACGAATAAGTCTCTATTGATCAAATCAATTTAAGCTATTTATTTGTCAATTTATATGTTTGAGATTTTTAATTATATATTCAAAATATAAATTCTGTTATTCACATCTAATGTGTTTATCTCAGTATCATCTTTATATAATAAAACACTCAGTGTTCTATAATATAAAGGTTTTATCCGCAACGGATTAAACACTGATAAAGAGATAATGTCTCTAGTCAAACTAGTTACATTATAACAGTTCCTAATTCAAGCATATACCCTAAGGGTAGTTCCTAAACTTAGGTATCTACGGTCGAAACAGCGACTTTCGTCCCGTTTCCGATTCGCAGAGCAATCTCAGCTTGAAGTCAGTATCCTGCTCAAAGCAGATTCTGAATATCAACACATATATTTTATGTACCACACTAAGTATTTAAAATCTAATTTCAATACTAGCTGTGAACATAACTAAGACAAACATTTTTAAAGTTAGAGCCTCGCCCTTCTTTAATTCCTTTGTGTCTTCCATATCCAAAAGGTAGTCACTTTGGGATATGTCAATTATCCTTTTTAATATTTTAGGAACCTTAGGCCAAGCCTTGGGTTTTTAGAATATTGAAAGGAATGTGCACCTCGTGCTACATGCCCAATTGCAAACTTTGACTTTACATGAATAGTCAATTAATTCCCCAAGAATTATAAATTGCAATTTTAATACTTCTTAAATCCAAAATTAGATTTATGACAAGTATATTAAATTAAGCATTAAAGTCATCATAACAAAAATCTTCCAAAGATTTTATGCTCTACTTATCTTGCTTAATTTTGGGCTAAAGGTATAATAAGTTATTTTATCAAATAAAGTAACCTATTATTTATTCCCAATTTGAAAATTAAATCATTTAAAATATTTTAATCCTAGATTATATTTTAAATATCCAACTTTTCAATTTTATCTTGATTACAATAGTCCAACTATTTAATCAACGATTAGTGGTACTTTATATATTATAATGATTATAATAGTCCAACTATATAATCAAATATAATCCAAATTAATTAACCTCAATTACATTGATTACTATAATCCAATTATAAAATCAACTGTAAACTGAAATTAATTAATTCAAATATATTGATTAATATAATCCAATTATATATAATCAAGTATAATACAGTCCAACTGTTTATTAAAACAACAATTTAAATATTAGTCTAACTAACATTAATCTAATGACGAAATAATTTAATGAGCGCATATGGCGAGTAATTGAACGAGTATTGCAAATTCAATTCTTGCCTCCCACTATTTTTCGTCGAGCCTCTAACCCTCTGTCGAGTACTCGGGAAACCGTGTTTCCTAGTGGGCTAGGATCCCGTTAAATATCACACAATCTTGACTTTGGCCAACAAATTGTATGATAATTAACTAGGTAGATCTCGAAGATCAATTGGATCTCATCCAACTCCTAGATCCAGTAGGTGGACATCCAAGTCCCAAACATATATCTTATATATGCCTATACATCGAATGTATACCCTAACCTATTTCCTCTGAATCAACTAGGCCTTGGCTTTGGCACAACAAACCTATGATTCCAGTCAAGCGCGGACCCATTGACATGGAAGCTTCGTAATCAATGTCAATGGACAAGAAGTGGTCTTGACTTTGGCCAACAAACCACAACTTGGACACGACACCGATATGGAACAAAGCCTCGTGATTAAAACACATCTTTGATGGACAAGGGCTTGACTTTGGCCAACAACCCCTGCCAATCTCGGATCTTGAGTAAGAATCACTCAATGGAAGGAAAAACGCATGATATTTAACGAGGGTTTTTCGCGTGCAAATTGGCTACCAATTTAATTATCTTTGTTAAGGTCTCATCATCATACACCCTTAAGCATGCATTCTAAACACATAATAAAGCGAGTATGAAATAAAATAATAATGATATGCGGATGGATATTTTACATTGATCCTAGATCAAATCTCTCACTTCTCTCTCCCGCTAGCACTTGTATTACTTCTACCCGTTACACTACACTTCTAAAGAAACCTCTTTTACATGGAGGGGAATAGGTGAGAAGAGAATACAAAGAAATAGGAGATAAGGCTGGACACGCAGGTCCAATTTAATAAATCAAATTTATTACAATTTCCAAAATCGCCCAACCCGACTAATATCCATCCGATATACATTATTCAAACATCACAACCATGTATTCATACAAGCATGTTATCAATCAATCAATCAAATTAATTAATCTTGAATATTAGTGATCATCCAATGTTCAAACAAAGATTTGATTTTTGTTCGAGTCAAACTCGTATTGCAAACACGTACTCAAAGTACAATTTCTACGAATTAAATTAAATTACATAATTAAATCCAATTTAATACGTATTTAATTCTAATTCATTATTTAATTCTAAATTAAATATTACACTTTATTAACGAACCTTTACGACTTAAATTCCAAATTTAATCGCAACGGGTCTCAAAGCCCGATTAACATCTAATGTTTTATTTAATTAAAGTCCAATGGGCTTTTAATTAATTTCTATAGGCGTGGACTTTTGGTCAACTCGGGTCAAACCGAACAACCAAAATCCAATCCGGGAGTTACCCCATAAGCCTTTAAATTAATTTTGGCCCATTAGGCCCAATTAAATAATTAAGGTCCATTAAGTCATAATTGGACCTTTTGGATTCGGTTTTGGGCCTAATTGGATCCAACCAATTTTGCCTAAACCCAACTTTGTTACAACAAAGCCCAAAAGCCCAATTACAACCTAACAAGCCCAATTTCCAAAATCAAGCCCAAATTAATTAACTTATAAAATTCCAAATTTCACAATTAATTAACCTAAGTGTAATACACAATCAATTACCCAATTAACATTTCTAAAATATCAATTAGCCTAATTAATCATGCACTTTAACAACCAAATAGTGTCCAACACAATTCAATCAAAATCAAACCAATTAACATGCTTTCAAGTCTCGGCAATTAGGGGTTTTTCAATTCGATTCGGTTTCAATCCAATTGAGTCCACAATCATAATTTCCCAAATCAATTCAATTCATCCAATGAATTAAAACAACAAAATCACAAAAAAGATTCATGTTCTTTAAAATCGGCCAAGCCACTTTAAAAGGGAAAAATGTTCCAAATCAAAATTCAATCCAATTGAACTTCAAAACAACATTAACCAATTGTTTTAAGTATCCAATGATCAAACAAAACAAAATTACCAAGACATTAGGTTCTTCCAATTTTCGGCCAAGCCTCCAATTGGGGAAAAATGAATCCAATCCAATTTCATGAAATTGATCACACACAATCTCAATTAAACATGTTCTAAGCATACTTAAACATCCAATTCAATTAAAACATGCTTAAACACATTTTACCCAATTTCAAGTTTCATGTTCAACCTTAAGAATTGGGGAAAATTGATCTAATCCAATTTTCTTGAAATTGATCATGCACAACTTCAATTCAACCTCATTCAAGCATAATGCATCAAACAATTCAACCAAATCATGCCTAAATCGAGTTTACCCAAATTAAAGTTTTGACAAAAAATAAGCAAATTGGGGAAAATCAATCCAATCAATTTTTTTTGTCAAATTGATTACATATATCTCAAATTAGATCATATATAAGCATTCTTACACAATCAATTTGTCAGAATCAAGCTAAAATCAAAAAGCCCCAAATTTGCTCAAGAACCCTAATTCGGTTTTCATGCATCAAAAGCTCAAGATACCATTGAAAGTGTTCAATCAAAGTCCCAAGGATCACAAAACATGCATAAAAAACCATATATGAACACATCAAAGGAGGTGGCGGAATCAACTCACATTGAATTCGGTTTTGATGGATGAAGAACAAGATGCGTTTTTGGCTCCCTCCAAGTCACGGCAGTAGCTTCTCCTTGCAGTGGGCTGTGCGATTTTGCTCCTCCTTGAACCTCCAAGAATCGGCCATTGATGACCTCCATTGAAGCTCAAAGCTTCAAGCTTCCATGCTCACAAACTCACTTCCCTATCACCTTTGTATCACTCCAGAGTGTGCTAGCACTAATATCTTCCATTTTGCTTCTCAAAATTCGGTGAACCAGAAAAATTGAAGAAGAAATCGGCAGTGATGCCGTGAAGAAGAAGAGGGAAAAGAGAGGGAGAAGAGAAACCGTATTCTGCCTTGCATGTAGAGAGAGAATGATAATTTATATAATTTAATTTATTTTCCAAAAACAAAAAAATATATATAAATCATTATCATATATATTCAAAAGTAAAAAGCAAAAGTCTATTAATGCTTTTTACTTTTCAAACATCATTCTCTACTTTTATTTAAGTCATATCACATCACTCAAAGTGACAATTAATTTGACGATGATGTGACTAACGATTTGACGCTTGATGTGACTCGCGTGCCGCGCTCGAATTCGAAATGCGAATGCGCTCGCAATCACTCTCGGGCTCGGGTTCGCTAATTCCAAATTAACGAATTTTCCGTCGCGTCGTAATTAAATGATTACGCCTAGCGAATTCACTATTCACGTCGCTAACGAATTAATTCTAAATTAATTCGTTCGCCCGAATTAAAATCTAATTTTAATTCCGCGTCGAAATCCAATTTCGATTAATATATCAATATATTAATTATCGATTAATTCCAAATTAATCGTTCTCTCTCTTTAACGATATTTTATCCGAGATAAAATATCTCCGTAATTAATCCCAGATTAATTTTCTCTCTCATCGAATTAATCCCAGATTAATTCTATCTCTCTCTTCTAATTAATCCCAGATTAATCAAAGTGCGAGTAATACGTCATCGGTGAATCTTCGGGAACCGACCCATGAGATCTCCGGATATGTTGGCAGTAAATACGGTCGTCGGACTATCCGAACACGTAAGTACCTCGTACTACGTTTATACCGATTTACAAGACAAGGTTAGCCTCTAGCAAAACGCCATGCCTACCCAATTCTCCAGAAATATTCTTACAGGAATATATAGATCTGTATCAAGCGTAGTATACCGTAGTATTGTGTATATCGGCCCAGTATCGGATAATCACGTGCTAGGGCTGGGGCTGGATAAGTGTCTGCCCCGTCCGAAGCACATGTCGGATGTCTGGTAACATAGTCTCTATAATCGGATATACATGACCTGGTCACAATATCCCGATTGGTTGTTGCGCAACACTCAAGAGCACTAGTACCGTATCCTGCGTGACATCAACTCCAATATGACTGAAGTGACACTTCCGTCTCGACATCACACCCAATACACTACGACTCTCTGATAAACCCAGAAGCGGTGTACACAGAACCGGTTAAAGCCCTGTACCACCAAGACCAAAGTCTACCGATTATCGCAAGTATTAGCGATGCAAGTCTCAGGTTAAGACTATACACACCTACCTCGATTTCGGCCTCCCATAGACACATAGTCATAATACCAATGGGATTCCGAGGGGTCTATCCAGAGCGAAGCTGTTTCCCGTACCATCGGTGAAACACAACCTCCTATCGCACTTGCATAAGTATCCAATACTTATATATATGAGAACTATGCCGTTGTGCCCTCACAACACGCACAAGTGCAATACTAGCCTATTCCGCATTATCGATGTCCAGTCTCGATAATACTTCGGCTAGGGATATTTAATGATTAATCCTTCGGGGATTGATACTGTCTCATATCATCTCAATCCAGGAACTAATCATATGGACCTCTCTTCATTTATATATCTATGGTGATCTAATCACAAATGATGAGAGTGCAATTTCCTTGTCACATAGTTAATTTGTACAACAACACCATGATCTGTACAAATAGTGACGCTATGGGTCATATTATCCAACACTGTTTACCGATGGTACGGAAACAGCTTCGCTCTGGAAAGACCCATCGGAATCCCATTGGTAGTATGACTATGTGTCTATGTGAATCTGAATCAGGGTCGGTGTATTTGGTATTAACCTGAGACTTGCATCGCTAATACTTGCGACAATCAATATACTTTGGTTTTGGTCGTCTGGGGCTTTAACAGGTTCTGTGTACGCCTCTTCTGGGTATACTGAGAATCGTAGTGTATTGGGTGTGGTGTCAAGATGAAAGTATCACTTCAGTCATATGGAGATGATGATCACGTAGGATACGGAACTGGTACTCCTATGTACTGCAGTCATCGGGATAATATGACTAGGTCATGATTATCCGATTATAGAGACTAGTTGTCAGTGATCCGATATATGCTTCGTACGGGACATACACAATTCCAGCCTCAGGCCTAGCATTGATATCTGATACTGGATCGTAATACGCAATACTACGTATGCTACGCCTCGCAAAGATTACGTATCCCTTTAAAGAATATTTCTAGAGAATTGGGTAGGCACGGTGCTTTGCTATAAGCTAACCATGTCTTATAAATCGGTAAGAACGTGGTACCGGGTACGCACGTATTTGGATAGTCCGATAACCGTATTTACTGCCAACATATCCAGATATCTCTTGGATCGCTTCTCGAAGATTCACCGTTGAGATTTGACTCGAACAGAAAATTAATCTGGGATTAATTATAAAAGAGAAAATTAATATGGGATTAATTACGGAAATGAATTAATATATGATTAATTAAAATTGAAAGAATTAATCTGTGATTAATTGCGACATGAATTTATCTGGGATTAAATTCGTCGAGAAGAGAGAACGCGATTAATTTGGAATTAATCGGCAAAATAAATTTAATAATTAAATTGGATTTTTCTATTTAATTTATTTAATTGGGCTAAAATAATATATCGGATATATTAATTGAAATTAGATTTCAACGCGGAATTAAAATTGGATTTTAATTCAAGCGAATGAATTAATTTAGAATTAATTCGCGAGCGACTTTCGTAATAATTTTACAAGGCACTATTATTTAATTAAATTGGATTTAATTATGTCGCGACGGAAAATTCATTTAATCGGATTAAGCGAACCCGAGCCCGAAGTGTGTGGAGCAAGCCACTTGAATTTTGAATTAAAGTGGGTCCCACCAACTTACCTCACATATCTATCAAGTGTCAACTTGAGTGATGGAAGTGGTTGGAGGCATTAATTGCCATTTTCCCTCCAACACACTTTGACTTTATTTTTTCCTTTTGGAAAATATATATCACTTTTTTGCAATGCATAATTGGTAATTGTTTTTGGAAAAACATAACACAAAAACTTTTCTCTCTCTTTTCTCTACCTCTTGGCCGAATGTATGCTTCCACGGTGGGAAAATTTTCTTTCAATTTTTGTTCTTGCTAGCACATCAATGAGTGAATCAAGGTGATAGAGAAACTCACCCAAGTGTTGGAAACACTCAAGAAGGACTTGGAGCTTCCACCGAAATGCATAAAAAGTTTTGAACTCATCCGATCAATGTGAGTATTTTCCGCAACTCTTTTGATTTTATTCACACACAAATCACTTTTAGACGATCTTGGCATGTTCTATGAACACTTACAGCCAAACCATACCGGTATTATTACCGGTTTACATACCGGTCTTCATACCTGTGTCCATACCGGTCTAACGGCTAGTTTCTCCAAACGATAATATATTTGTTGGAGACCGTCATATCGGTGTCGGGCTTGTCTTGCATTTTACTATAAATTGAAGCTCCAATTCATTTTTGTCATACATGAGACATAATATACAACCTTCATATCATCTCATAGAGCAAAAACAAGTGTGTTTATAAATCTTTTTAATCTTATACACTCATTCATAAAAGCTCACACACACTACACCTTCATACACATTAGTAGTGAGCTTTGATCATTTGGGTAACCAACTCACACAATCTTCTTTATCATTGTGAGTGCCCAAGTGTATTTTACAACTTTCTTATACAAAATACTTGCGGTTTGTGAAATCCCATTGTTTGGGTAAATTG
This sequence comes from Zanthoxylum bungeanum, assembly GCA_019454045.1. Classification (NCBI taxonomy): domain Eukaryota; kingdom Viridiplantae; phylum Streptophyta; class Magnoliopsida; order Sapindales; family Rutaceae; genus Zanthoxylum; species Zanthoxylum bungeanum. Next base: position 28,268 of record SKCR01001382.1, on the reverse strand, counting down.
TAAAGGTTGTGAGTGCGCCTACGGATAAAACTCATAGTGTAAAGGTTTGGAGTGCAACTTTGCGGAAAACTCTTGGTTGCGAGTGAGCCACGACAAAACTCGTTATTAGTGAAAAGCTTCAAGCGTGGCTTGGAGGAGTGGACGTAGGCATTGTTGACCGAACCACTATAAATCTCAGTGTCGTTTTTCTCTATCCCTTCACTTTTACATATTGCAAGTTTAATTTATTTATATGCTTAATATTAGAAACTTGCATATATGTTATTTATTGCAATAGAGAAAATTGACTTGAGGCTTAATCGGCAAATATACTTCAAATCGGCAAAAGTTTTAATTCCGCATATTTTAGTCGTAACACAATTCACCCCCTCTTGGGTATAATATTTGTTTGTCACTATTGCTTGCTTGTAGGTAATTTTAATATAGAAGTTGTGTTTAGACTAATCATAATAAGTACAAATTCATGTGCTCTATTACATGCAAATGATGTGTGTGAGTATCACTGCTTGTTGGCCGTTTCTTTCTTCGCTTTCGTAGATTTCATAAATGATAGTTTATAAACTGTGTTATGAAATTTGATTTATGTTAAAAAAATAAATACCATGCCTTTTTTAATATTTAGATGGTGGAGGAAAATTAAAATTTTTAGCTTTTACAAAACTCATTATTTGAAATAAATCATGATTAACAATCGTAATTTTTCATAATTATTTAAACACTTAAAAACTGTATTTTGATCCAACACAATTTTATTATCTCACCACAATATCAAACAGACCCATAGTCAATAGATAAACGCACCATACTGATTGAATTTGTATTTAGAGTGGAATTGAATTGAATTGTGATAAATTTTTTATAATCTTTTATTATACATACTTTAATAATAGTATACGGTTAAAATTAGTTATATTTAAAATCATAGCTAATTACTACAATCAATTTTGTTTTTTTTAAATAAAAAAAAAACAACTTAACTCAACGTTAAATTTAAGTCGATATTGATTAGACTATACAACATTTTGATCAACTTGTTTTTGCAATTAGTGTTCACACTTTTGGCTACGCTCTGTTTGCACATTTGCTTATTAATCCCGTGCTTTTTATTTGTGACTACAAAAACAATGCGATTGAAGAGTTACTTCACATTTAGAATTGGATAGAAAATAATTTATTTTAAAGGAGTCTGCGAAATATTTTAGAAAAACGCTAATGTCTATTAATTTATTGTCAATAAAAATAGAGTAAGTTGTAAAAAAAAAAAAATTAATAAATTACATATTTGGGAGTCCAAAAATCAATCTACATAATATTACTGTTAGCAAATATGTGTCATCAAACAGTAATATAACTTGCAATCAAACAGATCAAAACAACAAAAGAAGATCTAGATGCATGAAACCCTAAAAACACAAAACCAGTAAAACAAACCAGAAAGTGTAGATCACAGAATAGTCCAAGTCGAGATGATCTCTGTCCTTAAGAACTTATTGGCTCCGTCACGGGTGCTTTACGGATTCGTTTTGCCAACGTTCTCCCAGGATTACTCGGAATCTTCTTGTTCAAGGAGCACTCCTTAACAAGTGTGTGAACTAGGAATAATGGTGGATCTCTCTCAAAACCAAAAGTAAAAAACAAAGTGTCTGTAGGATATTATTTTCGAACTCCTTAAATTAGGAGTACATGACCCCTTTATAAAGGCATGGAGGGGTGCCATAGGACACCCTTTGGGGTAGGGTTGCAACCCTCTATGGATTGTAACCACTCTAGCACCCATTTGCCATACACAAAGACATATATACCCTTATGAAATAATTGAAGAAATTTACAACAATCCCCCACAATTCTTCAAATTTTCATCCAGACACGTGAGAGAGATACCGTGAGCTAAAGCTGCATCGAAATAGGTAGCTTTCGCCTTGAACCTTTCCTAGTGAATGACAATCGGATTTACTTGGCAAACCAGTGACCCATAGTCTTGAACTGTTCTGCCGTTGGTGTAAACCAAGACAATTGCCAACACACAGCTTTAATTCGACCATTTACCCGTTCTACGGTTGTGTTCATTTTGGCCCTGAACAACGGTCATGGATTCATCAAGCACTTTAGGGTAACCCGCCTTTAAAGGTTCCCATGGAAGTGGCCTCACTTCTTACTTGAAATAGGTGATCTACTATGAAGAGGTAATCTGTCTTTACCCCCATTAGGACTCATCTCCTAATATAGTGATCATTAAAAGCCTTAGCTTATCCTAACCAATGACAGACAGCACTCAGCGTCATTATCGGAATGGGAAAGAGTACGAAACTCTTCAGTGCTTGTTTTGAATTGCACAAAGTTTCTGTTGTCCCTTTTGAACCTAGATCTTGGGATCTCCAGTCAACTAGGTTGGGTTTCCACAGTGACAATTCTTAGATTATAGGCTTCAAGCCCATTCCCCTCGATGACTTCTCAACTTGCTCTCGAGGTAAACCTTTAGTTAGTGGATCCGCTAGGTTTTCCTTTGACCTGACATAATCGATCGTTATTATGCCACTTGAGAGCAGTTGACGTATGGTATTATGTCTCCGACGTATGTGTCGAGACTTACCATTATACATTGTATTTTGGGCTCTCCCAATAGCCGATTGGCTGTCACAATGTATGCTTATCGCTGGAACCGGTTTGGGCCAACTAGGAATATCCTCCAGGAAGTTTCTAAGCCATTCTGCTTCTTCCGCTGTTTTGTCTAACGCTATGAACTCTGATTCCATAGTAGACCGGGCAATACATGTTTGCCTCGAGGATTTCCATGACACGGCCGCATTACCAAGTGTGAAAACAAATCCACTCGTGGATTTGGAATCCACCGTATCAGATATCCAGTTAGCATCGCTGTAACCCTCTAGTACAGCAGGATATCTCTCGTAATGTAGCCCATATTTTGAAGTTTCTCTCAGATACCTCAAAACTCTTACTATGGCTTTCCAGTGGTTGTGTCTGGATTACTCGTATATCTGCTAAGCCGATTCACAGCTTGAGCGATATCGGGTCGTGTGCAATTCGTGAGATACATCAGACTTCCGATGATTCTCGAATACTCTAGTTGCGATATGCTTGAACCAGTATTCTTTGATAAATGAAGAGTTAGGTCTACAGGGGTTCTAGCCACGTTTAGATCCCCTTTGATATATTTATCGAGTATCTTCTCAATATAATGAGTCTGTGATAATATATATCGTCTGATGTCCTAGAAATCTTTATTCCTAGGATCACATCAGCTATCCCCATATCTTTCATATCAAATCTACTGGATAACACGTTTTTGGTAAACTTAATCATTTCATGATTACTACCAATTATCAGCATATCGTCTACATAGAGACACAGAATGACATATCCTTTTGAGTTGATTTGGTGTACACACACTTATCACACTCATTGGTTTTAAACCCATTTGACAACATTTCTTTGTCAAATTTCTCATGCCATTGTTTCGGTGCTTGTTTTAATCCGTACAAGGATTTTACAAGTTTGCACACCTTCTGTTTTTGTCCAGGAACACTAAACCCTTCTGGTTGTTCCATGTAAATTTCTTCATCCAATTCACCATTCAAGAATGCCGTCTTTACATCCATTTGATGTATTTCAAGACCAAATATAGCTGCTATGGCTATGAACATTCTTATCGATGTGATGCGAGTCACAGGTGAATAGGTGTCAAAGTAATCAAGGCCTTCCTTTTGTCTATAACCTTTTATGACAAGTCTCGCCTTATACTTATCTATTGATCCATCCGTTTTCATCTTCCTTTTGAATATCCATTTGTAGCCCAGCGGCTTACAACCTGGCGGAAGATCAACCAACTCTCAAGTATGGTTCTGTAGGATTGAATCAATCTCACTGTTAATAGCCTCTTTCCAAAGAGGTGCCTCCAGAGAAGTTACTGCTTCTTTATAACTTTGAGGCTCATTTTCTAACAAGTATGTTAGAAAATCAGGACCAAACGACTTAGACGTTCTAGCCCTTTTGCTACGTCTAGGCTCGATTGTCTCAGCATTTACACGTTGATCTGATTCTTGGTCAACTTGATTACTGTCCTTGACAGTATCAATTGTTCTTTTGAGAGACCCAGTTATTTGTCTTTCCTTACAAGGAAACGTCTCTTCAAAAAATATCACATTCCTTGACTCAATTATCATATTAGGATTGATGTCAGGAATCTCCGACTTGTGCACCAAGAATCGATACGCACTACTGTTGTGAGCATATCCAATGAATATACAATCAACAGTTTTAGGTCCTATTTTAACCTTCTTAGGTTTAGGAACCATTACTTTGGCAAGACACCCCCACACTTTGAGGTATTTGTAGGAATGTACGAAACCTTTCCACAATTCATATGGTGTCTTGTCTAGTCTTCTGTGAGGAAGCTTGTTCAGAACGTAGTTTGCGAAAGCAAGGCTTCCCCCACAAGTTCTTGGGTAAGCCCGAACTTGTCAACATGGCGTTCATCATTTCCTTCAACGTTCGGTTTTTGCGTTCCGCAATTCCGTTCTGTTGAGGAGAATAAGGAGCAGTGGTTTCGTGAATAATTCCGTGCACAGAACAATATTCACCGAACGGTGAAACGTATTTACCATCTCTATCACTCCTGATTCTTTTGATTTTCTTGCCAAGTTGATTTTCAACTTCGCTCTTATAGTGTACAAAGCTTTCAATAGCTTCTGCTTTGCTTCTCAACAAGTACACATAACATAATCTTGTATCTTGTGCTGTCATCGATAAAAGTGACAAAGTACTTTTTACCGCCTCTTGTTTGCACAATATTCATGTCACATACATCAGTATGTACAAGTTCTAGCGGTTCAGAACTGCGTTCGATAGAATGAAATGATGTTCTATGTATTTTTGCTTCAACACATGCTTCACACTTATGTTGGATATCAATTGCAAATTTAGGTATGAGGTCCATGTTAATTAATTTACGCATGGTATCATAATTAACATGTCCTAACCTCCCATGCCATACATTTTGTGACACAATAATATAAGCAGACGAACTAGCTTTATTAATAGCACGATTAACAGTCATTACATTTAGCTTGAAAAGGCCCTCAGTTAGGTATCATTTTCCTACATACATATCATTCTTAGTCATTACAAACTTGTCAGAAACAAATACAAGCTTAAACCCAGCCTTACTAAGAAGAGAGCCCGAGACTAAGTTCTTCCGAGTATCTGGAACGTGCAGTACATTCTTCAATGTTAGCTCCTTTCCGGATGTCATCTTCAGAACAACTGTGCCTTGTCCAACCACCTGAGAGGTAGAGACGAGTTTCCCATTGTCAGATGATCGCCGCCATCGACCTTCTGGTACATGGAAAACATCTTACTGTCTGCACAGATATGACGAGTAGCCCCAGTGTCTACCCACCATTCTCTCGGATTCCCAACTATGTTGGCTTCGGTTACCACTGCTGATAGTTCCATCTCTGAGATATCATCAGTCAGCTGCTCGCCTTCAGTAACATGGGCCTCATATTTCTTTTTCTTGCCCTTGTCCTGAGACTTCTTGTTCCTGCAGTCCTTTGACATATGACCGCTCTTTCCACAGTTGTAGCATTTTCCCTTGAACTTCTTGTTCCCAGAGTCAGCTCCACTGTTCTTTCTCTTTTTGCTACCCTTTGCACCTTCAATGATGTGGGCCTTAGACTCCAGAGTCTTGTAGCTGGCCTTCTCGGACATCCTGTTGTCCTCCTCGATTCTCAATCGAACACTGAGGTCTTCAAGGCTCATCTGCTTCTTTTTGTGTTTCAGATAGCTCCTGAAGTCCTTCCATGATGGAGGCAACTTTTCAATTATGGCGGCAACTTGAAACATCTCACAGAGTTTCATCCCCTCATCCAGTATTTCATGAATGATCAATTGCAGTTCACCCAACTGAGACATCACCGTCATTGAATCTACCATCTTGTAGTCCAAGAACCTACCCACGACAAATTTCTTTTGTCCGGCATCTTCAGTTTTATACTTCTTCTCGAGAGATTCCCAGAGAATCTTCGCAGAAGTCATGCCTTGGTACACATTGTACAGGGTATTGTCAAGACCACCCAAAAGGTAGTTCTTGCATAAGAAGTCTCCAGACATCCAAGTCTGTTCTCGCTCTTCCTTGGCCTTCTCGGATTCACCCTCCACAGGACCCGGAGGATCTTTGAGGAATTTTGCCAACTGGAGAGTTGTCAGGTAGAATAGCATCTTACTCTGCCATTGTTTGAAATTTGCCCCACCACGTGATATTTCCGCTAGCTAGCCATATGTAACTGGAAAATCAACAGGTCAATTAGTCTACGAAAGACAAATTGCACAACGATCAACAAATGATCTTGTTCAAAGTGATAAACGATAAATGTAGATATATATAATTCAATCAAGATTGGATGGAATTACTTGTGTATTATTACACTTTAATTCTCAACCAATTATGCAACAATCAAACAATTTCAACTTTATCACTATGTGTATGCTTGTGATAATTGAACAACCTAATAATAACTTAAATCTATACTTCCAAGATTAATGTGTTAACAGTATATGACTTACCAAGTTAATATTATTTAAGTTTGCAGTTTATAAGAATTACAGGACTATATCGTTAGTTCGCGTTCGTATCTACGTTCGAACGAGACTGTCCAGTGTGTGTGCGTTCGTGTTGCGTTTGATAACGCGTTCGAACGATGTGTTTCCAGAGAGTTTGCGTTTGAGTTGCGTTTAGTACGCGTTCGAACGTTCTAAGGCAGAAGGCTTGCGTTCGAGTTGCGTTTGAAGACGCGTTCGAACGTTCTAACGAAAGTTCAAATATTTAGCCTTCGCGTGCGTCGAGCGTTCGAACGCCCTACGGGTTTTTCATGCACAGTTCGTATTTTCCAGAAAATATTCAAACCCTAACATGCGAATTACTATCTAATAACATTAAAGCAATAAGTTCTTAAGATTGTTAGCAAATATGTGTCATCAAACAGTAATATAACTTGCAATCAACAGATCAAAACAACAAAAGAAGATCTAGATGCATGAAACCCTAAAAACACAAAACCATTAAAACAAACCAGAAAGTGTAGATCACAGAATAGTCCAAGTCGAGATGATCTCTGTCCTTAAGAACTTATTGGCTCCGTCACGGGTGCTTTACGGATTCGTTTTGCCAATGTTCTCCCAGGATTACTCGGAATCTTCTTGTTCAAGGAGCACTCCTTAACAAGTGTGTGAACTAGGAATAATTGTGGATCTCTCTCAAAACCAAAAGTAAAAAACAAAGTGTCTGTAGGATATTATTTTCGAACTCCTTAAATTAGGAGTACATGACCCCTTTATAAAGGCATGGAGGGGTGCCATAGGACACCCTTTGGGGTGGGGTTGCAACCCTCTATGGATTGTAACCACTCTAGCACCCATTTACCATACACAAAGACATATATACCCTTATGAAATAATTGAACAAATTTACAACAATTACTTACCCCCATTTTTTAACCGCGTGAATAACCGGCAACAATTTTGAACATAATTATTCAAGTTTGAACAATGATACGTGTACACCCACTCTCCACCCTTAGGATAAAAGACGTGTTTTTGTTTTTTATTTTATTTTTTTCTCTCCACGTGCTTGCCGACTATGTGACATATTTCCTCTCAAAAATCAAATACGCTCTTTTTCCATTTATTTATTATTATTATTATTTTTTGAAATCGTTCGAAAATTCTATCGCCAAACCACCAATTCCGGGTTTAAGCAGAATAAGTAAAATTCTTGACTATCACAGGTTCTTACAAGAAACGCACTCCCCAAACTCAAATTCAGGACCTCAAAATGAAACCCTGAACTTTACGTCACCAAATCACGGGATCGCTTTTCCAAATTTGGAGAGCCTTATCTCACGCAAAAAAAAATCCCTCATCTTTTTCCTCATAAGTTCCCATGTCCAAAACTTACCCAGGAAAACCATGATCAAATTTTTTCATCTTATGCTGAATTTGACCAAAGAAGAACAGGCAGCTAATCATCCTGTTGGAAGGATTGGTAAAAGCTTATTTTTTAAGGTAAAATTTTGATTGATTTGTGGATTTTTATTAACTGTTTGATTTAATGCCTCAATGAAAAATATATTAGATAAAATTTAGTTAGTGAGTAAAGCAAGTTTAATTCAATTAGGTTGTTGGTTCATTGCTGGGTTTTTTAAGATCCGGTGCTTGTGTTTGTTGTGATTAAAACACACACAATAGAGGAGATGTGAGAGGAAAACTCTTCTTTTATTACTACCAACAAAATAATTACAAAGTTATTATACAAACTTTACAAAAAAACCTCTCAACCCTCTTACTCTATATTCTCTCAATTTCGGGATTTATGGGATTACAGGGATGCTAACAATGATCTGGGAAGGCTCAATTTATAGTGCCAAAACCGTGTTGCCAGCTTCTTCAACACGTTTTGCTTTTGCCAGCTTCTTCAACAAGTTTTACTTTTGCCAGCTTCTTCAACAAGTTACGTTTGCTTGCTGACTCCAACAAATCTCCCCCTCGGTGAAGATTTGTCCTAAAATCTGAGCCGACCATCAATCATCCAAATCGGATCCTCAAAAGGATCCTCCCCTGGCTGCATCTGTATGACTGCCTACGTACCCTGAGTTGGGATCAAGCCAATCGTAGTTCTCTGAATCTCCCCACTCTGACTATGTGGAGAGTTTTGTCATCCCGGCTATGGCACGACAGATTTCAAGCTTCTCATTCGGTAAAACCTTCGTGAACATATCGGCACCGTTGTCGTCGGTGTGAATTTTCCTGAGTTCTAACAGCCTTGAGCTCAGGACGTCCCGTATCCAATGATACCTCACATCGATATGTTTTGACCTCGAATGAAATGTCGAATTTTTACCAAGATAGATAGCACTCTGGCTATCGCAGTACAAAATGTACTTCTCCTGCTTGAAACTCAATTCTTGGACGAATGTCTTCATCCACAGCAATTCCTTGCAAGCCTCTGTAACTGCAATGAATTCTGCCTCTGTTGTAGAAAGTGCAACACACCTCTGCAACCTCGACTGCCATGCCACAGCTCCTCCTGAGAGAGTAATCAGATACCCCGAAGTAGACTTTCGGGTATCCACATCTCCTGCCATATCTGAATCGGTGTAGCCCATCAACACTGGTTTGTCGCTGCTTCCAAAACATAATCTCATCTTGGAAGTGCCTCGAAGATACCGCATAATCCATTTGACAGCATTCCAGTGTTCCCGTCCTGGGTTTGACATAAACCGGCTGACCAATCCAACTGCGTGTGCTAAGTCTGGCCTCGTGCACACCATGGCATACATAAGACTTCCCACTGCTGAGGTGTATGGAACCTGTTTCATTTCTCTGTCTCAGTAGAGGGACTCTGTCTCATACTCAATCTAAAATGGGTAGCAAGAGGAGTGCTAACCGCTTTAGCCTTGTCCATCTGGAATCTCTGAAGTACTTTCTCTATGTACTCTTCCTGTGACAAGTATAATCTCCTGGCTTTCCGATCACGACCGATCCTGATGCCAAGAATCTGTTTAGCTGGCCCCAAGTCTTTCATCTCAAAAGACTTACTTAATTGCTGCTTCAAATTATCAATCCTCGATTGATTCCTGCCAACTATCAACATATCATCTACATACAATAGTAAGATGATAAAGTCATCGTCAGAAAATTTCTGAACGAAAACACAATGGTCTGAAGTGGTCTTCTTGTATCCCTGCTCCCTCATATCTGACTCAAACTTCACGTACCACTGTCTCGGTGCCTGTTTCAAACCATAGAGGCTTTTCCTGAGTCTGCACACATATTCCTCTTTCCCGCTGACTCTGAAGCCTTCTGGTTGCTCCATGTAAATTTCTTCTTCCAGATCCCCGTGAAGAAATGCGGTCTTGACATCCATCTGCTCAACTTCCAGGTCGAGGCTTGCTGCTAAGCTGAGTACCACTCTGATGGATGACATCTTCACAACTGGAGAGAAGATTTCATCGAAGTCAATGCCTTTCCTCTGATTGAATCCCTTGACAACTAATCTGGCTTTGTACCTGGGTTGTGAAGTATGCTCCTGTTGCTTCACCCTGTACACCCATTTGTTCTTCAAAGCCCTTTTGCCTCTTGGCAATTTCACCAACTCAAAAGTGTGATTGTCATGCAAAGATTTCATCTCATCTTGCATGGCTTCCTCCCACTTTTCTCTGTCTTCTGTTTCCACAGCCTCCTGATAGCTCTCGGGTTCTCCCCCGTCAGTAAGCAGCACATACTCATATGCAGAGTATTTGGTTGAAGGTCGCCTATCTCTGTCAGACCTTCACTGTGGAACTGTTGGTGGAACTTCTGGTACTGGTGGTTGATCATGATCATCATCTCTGGGAGCTTCATCACCTGTACCTTCCTGTCTGGGAACCTCATCTTCAACTCGTACTGGCACCGGTGTATGAGGTTCTGGATTCACATTTCTGTATTGCTGGGGCATTGTCTTCAATTCCTTTCGGATATCTTCTATGGTCTGGTCTTCAACGAAGACAACATCACGGCTCCTGACGATCTTTTTCTCCACTGATCATACAGTTTGTAGCCGAAATCATCTTGACCATAGCCAATAAAGACACACTGTCGCGTCTTTGCATCAAGCTTGGATCTCTCGTCCTTTGGGATGTGTACATAAGCTTTGCACCCAAAGACATGCAAGTGTTCATAAGACACTTCTTTACCTGTCCAAGCTTGGTTAGGAACATTACCTTTCAGTGCGACCGCTGGGGACATGTTCAAAACATGTACTGTTGTGATGAGTGCCTCCCCCCAGAATGTCTTCGGCAACTTGGCTTGTGACAGCAAGCTTCTGATCCTCTCGCACAAGGTTCTGTTCATCCTCTCAGCTAGGCCATTCAGCTGAGGTGTCTTCGGAGGTGTCGTTTGATGTCTGATTCCTTGCGTCTTGCAGTATTGATCAAACGGACCTCTGTATTCTCCACCGTTATCTGTTCTGATGCATTTGAGTTTCTTACCTGTTTCTCTCTCCACCAAAGCATGAAACTCCTTGAACACTCCAAGCACTTGGTCTTTTCTCTTCAAGGTGTATGCCCAGATCCTCCTTGAATGATCATCAATGAATGTCACAAAATACAGTGACCCTCTGAGTGTTCGTGTCTGCATCGGACCACATACATCTGAATGTATGAGATCTAGTACCTCCGGTTTCCGTTGAGGCGGGGAGCTCTGGAAGGATACTCTGTTCTGCTTTCCAGCCATGCAGTGTTCACACTTCCGTAAGTGTGAGTTCTTCAATTCCGGAAGAACATTCCGCCTGCGTAGTATCTCCATCCCTGTTTGGCTCATGTGACCGAGCTTTTTGTGCCATAGCTCGGCTGCCTCATTGCTGTTGACTGTATTTATGCTACTATTGGAAAGTTTAGCATGCATCAAATACAAAGTTGAATCTTTCTTACCTCGTGCCACGACCATTGACCCTTTAGTGAGCTTCCAGCATCCGTCACTAAAGGTGCTGCAGAAACCTTCATCATCCAGCTTGCCTGTTGAGATCAGGTTTAACCGGATATCTGGGATGTGCTTGACTCCCTTCAACACTAGCCTTGTCCCGTTCTCTGTTTCAAGGCAGATGTCTCCAATACCGACGGCTTTGGACTGTCCGTCATTCCCATCCTTACAGCACCGTAGTCCCCTGGTGTGTAAGATGAAAAGAAGTCTCTGCGAGATGTGGCGTGTATGGAGGCGCCACTATCTATCACCCACTGGTCTCGTGGCTGGCAAGATTCACAACAGCTTCTTCATACATTATGCAAAGTCTTTGGAGGTTTTCTCGGTGGTAGTAGCAACTCTTTCTTGATTAGAGTCATCGTCTCTCCTGGACTGCTCATTCTTCAGTTTGTAGCAATCCCGCTTCATATGGCCTTTCTTTTTGCAGTGATAGCACTCAATATCTCTAGTTCTTGACTTACCTCGGTTCTTGTCTGATCTCCCTGGGCCTCGGCTTTTACTCCTCCCCCTTCTGGTGTTCTTCTCCGTCACTAGAGCTTCTGAGGTTGAGGTTGATGCTGACTCCTGCATTCTCGTCCTCTTTTCTTCCTCGAAGATCCTGGTCTTTGCCATCTCCATAGTGACTTTCCCATCTGCGGCTGAATTTATCACCGTAGATCTGAACGTTTCCCAAGATTCTGGTAACGTATTAAGGAGTATTAAGCCATTTACCTCATCTCCGAAGTCTATGCCCAATCCAGACAATTCCTTCATGGTTCCGAGGAAATCGTTGATATGGTCTGCCACAGCTGTACCTTCCTGGTATTTCAAACCCATCATCTTCTTGATGTAGTACAACTTGTTGTTTCCAGTCTTTGCTCGGAAAAGCTCCTCTAGCTTTCTCCATAAGACACGTGCATTTGTTTCTTCACTAACATGGTTGACGATATTGTCGTCGATCCACTGACGAATAGTACTGCATGTTTTCTGGTGAAGATTAGCCCACTTATCATCGGTCATTCCTTCTGGTTTCTGCTCCAGAAATACCGATCCATCATAGTCCTTCACATACAGAAGGTCTTTCATCCTTCCTCTCCATGTGAAATAGTTTGTACTGGTTAACAAAATCATTTTTCCGTTGCTCCCCTCCATCATAAAAATTCTAAGCAGAATTTCAAAAAACGGACCTCACCGTTGCGTCCGGAATGGTCGACAATGGTGGAAATGACACTTCGTTTGTCAAAATCCGACACAGGGACCAAATTACAAATTCCAGAAATTACAGGGGTCACAGTGCAATTTCCGAAAGTTCAGGGGCCAAAGTGCAATTACGGAAAAGTTCAGGGACTATATTGAAATTTCCAAAAAGTTCAGGGACTAAATTGAAAATTTCTGAAAGTATAGGGGCTAAATTGTAATTTCCAGAAAGTTCAGGGACCTATCTGAAATTTACCAGGCACCGCTGACGTGGCTGCTGACTGTGCGCTGACTGGGCGACACGTGGCGGATGACATGGCGTCTTCTTCTTCCTTAAGCAGGCGCGTGGAGCGCGTGATGAAGTCTCTGACCGGCGCGTGCGGCGCGTGCGACGTCCTCAGGCCTCCGTTTGATCGCCGGAAAATACCACCGTGATCGTCTCGCCGTGAAACGTCTGATGGTATGCTCAAAATCGATTTTCGACAACTTTCGTCGGAACCGACTTTCCAAACCGAACCTCTGTTTCTGAGTTTCGGGATCCCTCCGAGTAACCTTAGCTCTGATACCACTTGTTGTGATTAAAACACACACAATAGAGGAGATGTGAGAGGAAAACTCTTCTTTTATTACTACCAACAAAATAATTACAAAGTTTATTATACAAACTTTACAAAAAAAACCTCTCAACCCTCTTTACTCTCTATTCTCTCAATTTCGGGATTTATGGGATTACAGGGATGCTAACAATGATCTGGGAAGGCTCAATTTATAGTGCCAAAACCGTGTTGCCAGCTTCTTCAACACGTTTTGCTTTTGCCAGCTTCTTCAACAAGTTTTACTTTTGACAGCTTCTTCAACAAGTTACGTTTGCTTGCTGACTCCAACAGTGTTATATAGTCATATAATTGGTGCAGGATCCCAAGAACAATTAGTCCAGATGCGATGGCAGTAGAAGCCCGAAGTGTACTAATGACAGAAATGAGAATTGAATCAAGTAAATTTAATTTATTTATTTTTATACATTTCTTAATCATTTCTTCTCTTGCTAGAAGTAGAAAGATGGTGAAAGTTTTGACATGTCAATCACAATCAACAACAATTCCATTACATTTCTTTCAATGGTTATAACTGATCATGGAAACGCATTAACTAACCAATAATAATAAAATGAAATCTAAACCAACATCATAATTCCAATATATTTCCTTCACAGAACATGATCTAAGTGCAATCCTTCACAGAACATGATCCAAGTGCAATCATTTAATGTGTGGGACATGATCAAAATCTTGTCCAAATAGAAGATTCAAATGTAATCACGTCTCCAAAATCTTTGTAGGCTTCTCTGGATCTATCTAAAATATATTTTTTAATCTACCAATCCAAGTCTATATTAAAGAAGAACCATTGTTTCCTTCTTGCATTTTTAAAAAATATTTTTGAATTATCATTACATCTATAAATATGTCATTTTCTTTTAAGACCTTAGTGACGGGGTAGTTTTGGTATTTTGGTAGGTTAGTATATAAATCAAAGGTTGATTTATGTTGCATTCATTTTCCAACTGAGAGATAGAGCCACGTGAGAGAGAAAGAAAAAGAGAGAAAATAGATAAGAGGAGAAGAAAAGAGGAAAAAGTGAGCATCTCGGTCTCGATTCGTCTTATTCAAAATCGATCTCAATTGAATCTTTTAAGGAAAATATAGAGTTCGACGAGAGGAACGTTTTGACGGTTGTACGGGCTAAATTTGGGTCAAATATATTTTTGACTTTTCGCTTCAGGTCCTATATCAAATGGGCCCCAATCCCCCCTGACAGTTCCCAGAATAGGCTCAAGCCCTAATTGCCTTCTCAGGCCCATACACAAAGAAAGGCTCAACATTCATCACCCATCAGTCTAAAGGACCCAAAACCCTCAGACAAAACCCGTTTTTGTAAGCCTATATCGGTCCAAGTTGCTTTACAAGCCCATACCTAAGAAAATAATTTATCATAACTCATCATTTGCCAATTGACGGAACGCTTGGACTCTTAAACTCCCCCTTCATGGATCGGCCATTTCCACCACCAAACGAACGAGCAACAGACGGGCAATTGAATGCATTAAATACACACGTTACTCAAGTGTGTATGTATTAGATAAGAAATCTACAAAGCAAAGGAGGAAAAAAGCATTAGAACTATGAGCTTAATCATATTCTCTTCCGGGTCCTCTCAAAACCTCCGACCCACGCCCTTAAGGCAATCCACGGGGATCAAGGTAGTATTTAGCCTTGCTCTTCCATTACTTACAGCTCATCTTCACTACTGACTTGAGCGTCGGAGTGCATACGACACCCACTACACCGGTGGGCAGTAACCTTCACGCTCACTCTACCTTTGTTTTCCAGGATCGCTAGTGCGCCCAACCTATAAATTCTCGATTGTGGACCTCGGGTGAAAACCAGCATCCACAACGGTGATATTATCACGGGAAATTACCGATTTTCGTTGATTTTTGGATAAGAATCATTTTATGATTTTTCTCAATTTCTCGTTGATTCGGAACTTCGATTGATGAACCGTCAGCGGCATTGGAACTATGAAGGGGAGACCTCCGCGTGTGAGGCTCACACGCGACCTAGAGACGCTGCACATGGGACCCATGTGCCGGATAAAATGTCGTTGTCGATCTCCCGAGTATTAACAGACATCCAAATCTCGATTTTCGTGTAATTCATCGTTATATTCGATTTATGTGTAATTTATCGTTATATTCGATTTATGTGTAATTCATCGTTATATTCGATTTATGTGTGTTTTGTGTTTCGGAAATATAATTAGCCTTAAAGTATGATTAATTTACTTGCTTACACTATATAAATGGTTTGCGTGTGGTTTGAATTAAATTACACACTTTATCGGGAAATATGATTGAGTAAGAATGTGTGGGGGAAATTATTGTAGGCCTTTGATTTGAGTTAGTGATGTTGAATTGGTATGTGGATGTGTATGTGTATGTTGCGAATTGAATATGATTGTTGGTTTGATAAGGATGAATTGTTTAATGGAAGTCCGTATTGTAGACGAAACTCTGTCGAAATTTCGTTATGATTACGAGAGCGATTGAGTTATGTTTCTTACATATTTTGTCATATACTCTAGTTGAGATTATGTTTCTTATGATAAATTCTTATGTCTCTTTAGGTAATCAAGATATCGTTGACGGGGACGATTCTAGTGCATAGTTTCTTTTATCGGTAGTCAGCTCATCAGGGGCATGGACAAGCTTATAACATTGATGATTTTCAAAGTATATAGTTATGTGCTTTCTTAAATGAATTTACAAGGTAATGCATTAAATGATTTAGTTTTTAAAAAGTTTATATTTTGCTACAAAAGAATGAATCGAGTATTGATTGTATTGAAATCATGAGTTTGTAATATATGAGAAAATTTGAATGATTTTTGAGATACATGAGCATGTATTTTATGTTATGATGCACTCCGTGTACATATAGTGCCAGACTATTTACCGTGAGACGAGGTCTTATGTTGTCGTTTTGTTCCAAATGCTAGTTATTACCGTGGGGATGCCCCATGTTGCCAGCATTGCTGCATTCTAGATGAATGAACAATTTTTATTTTATGTAGAACATTCTTATGCAGAATTAGATTTATGAGAAAGTGACTTGTGATTTTCAGAAAATGTTTTATACGCCAGTTTACAATTATGTAATTATTGGTATTATGAAGACTTATTCGATCCGCCTATTACTTATTTATCCATGACACTAAGTTGTGATCCATTGCACTAAGCTTGATTTTCAGAAAATGTTTTATACACCAGTTTACAAATTTATGTAATTATTGGTATTATGAAAGACTTATTCGATCCGCCTTATTACTTATTTATCCATGACACTAAGTTGTGATCCATTGCACTAAGCTTGATATTACTATTTTCTTTTAATTTTTACAGGTTAATAAGATTAATAGATCCTTCTTTTTGTCCTCTGTTGTTTCTTCATCATATTCGCTTTTAGAGAAAAGTTGTACCAACAATAGAGTGTCTTTTGATACATATTTTGAGACAAAGGATCTAGATATGTCTTCTTTATGTGGGTGTATTATTTTGTTGTGGGCACATGGCCTATTTTAAATACCTCGATGTATATACATTTTATCATGAATGATTCTTTTGAGTTGGATCAAGGGGATCATATCTATCTATATATATATATGATTACAAATCATATTTTAGCTTTGTATTAAGTGAATTAGTCCATTTTACAGGAGAAATTCTATTGATTTCACAACTCTCTGTCACTCATACTCTACTTAAATTGACGAGCGTGACATCATCCCATTCTCCAAGACGTAATCGCCTAAAGTTATCAACATGATTTCTACTATCTCTTTCTAAAAATGAAACATTTTCATGGCCACCAACCTCAATAACAACGAGATTATAATTTTGGGCAACTCTAATGCATGCTCGATCATCCATTTCAAGCTTTTGTTTCACATGCGAACTAATGTGATGGTTGCATCTAAAATATTTAGATTTAGAAGGACTCACTTCATGATTGTGTTCAAGGATTACAATACTAAGAATCCATTTCCCATCATCATTTAGACATCCACTAACTTTTGCATTATATCCATTTTTCCGCATAGGTTGAGGCCTCAACATATTACTAGACTTACTTGTTGACCTATCAAATCGCCCACAAACAAATATCACGTATCTTTTAACACCATCACTTCCTCTCTTACTAGATCTTTGAACTATCACGAATCTCTTTTATTTTCCAAAACTCTATAATATTTAAACATTTCATCATCAAATCAAACAACATCAAAATCACTGGCGCAATCATTTTTTTGTTCCACATTCCCAAATTTCTTAACTTCATTCATATTTTCATCTAAATCAAATCCCTCCGACTTTTATGCTTCGATTACTTCTTCTAAATTAATCATTTCTACATTAAAAAAATATGACACAAATAATATTAATGATCTTTAGTGTAGACAATTAATTAAACAAACACAACTACAATTAATGATGCAATAGTTAATTTATTGTAGATATATGCAGTTTTAATTCCGTAAATTTAATGTAAACATCATTGCCAATTCATATTATTTACGTTTACTTTAAAATAGGGCAAATGCATACAATCCTTATTCTCTAATAATCAATGACTGGGACAAATCCACCGTGGCAAGAGGACAAGGCTTCACTCTTTGGCGACGGCAGGCTCTCGAAGTTTGAAAAAAAGAGCGTATTTGATTTTTGGGAGGAAATAGGTCATATAGTTGATAAATTATATTATGTGTCGGGTGTATATGTCATCTCTCTCACAGCAGCTGAGTCACACACAGTTATGAGATCCAACTGCTGTGAGAGAGATGATATATACACCCGGTACATGATATACCACCTCCACATAGTTGGTAAGCATGTAGAGAGTTTAAAAAAATAATAATTAAAACACATGTTTTATCGAACTCTTTTGGCTAGTTAAATTAAGTTGCTTGAAAATCATTAGCTCAAGTCTTCGGGTAGTTGTGATTACAAATATAATTTTTCTTTTAAAAAAAAATAAAATACAAGAGGCGGACAAATATCAAATATAAAATTTAAATTTTTATATTTTTATCTCTCCCAAAATTTAAACCCAAAACAAATTAAAGAAGATTACTTGAAAATCAGAGAGCAAGTCTGTTGGGCTCTTGTCATTTTAAATATTGTTCAATTGACTTTATGAATATTAGATTAAAGTAAAGATAGTTAAAAAAGAAATTAAAATTGACCCTCTAATATTCTAAGAACCATGTATATTTACAATAATTTAATAAAATTTGCGCTATGATAATTAAACTCCAACAAACAAAAAAACAAAAAAACAAAAAAAAAATTCAAATTTGTGATACATTTCACCCTGCCACTGCCCCAAAATAATAATCCTCGTTCCGGCACTCTAGTCCAGGACTTAACTTGCCACTGCATCGAGTATTATCACTAATTTTAACAGGTAATGTTAATTGATTAAAATTAGAATTGATCGATTCATCGGTAATACCTACTACAACAAAATTACAGCTTCTTCCTTCCTCCAAGAGGGTGAAAGTTCAAAGACATATAAGTTGTAATCTTGAGGAATATATAGTTTACTGATAAATCTCCATTTACATCAGTGAAACTGAAGTATGTATCATCATCAATCGAGACAGTGCCAGAACATAATAAGTGATCAGAGACTAATTTACACTTCACTCGTATTCCCTTTTGCAGCTAAAACTGTTTTTTATTTTTTGGGGAATATTTTTTCTCACATTAACCATTACAGACTGAGGAATTCATTGACGCAGAAAGAGTGAACAACTGTCCAAGCTACGGATTCAACAAACATAAATATCTATTTACTCACCTTAAGCACTACATATATATATTTTCACAGGAGACTCAACTCAAGTACCTAAACCATTTTATTTTCTGAATCGTGCAGGGCCAGGATTTCATCACAGGATTTAGGAAACGAAGTGCTCCCCTAATTCAGGACACAAACTTCATATAACAGCAGAATCTTTACTTAGCATGATAGACACTGTGCATAATGTAACAGTACCCTTTACAGGGCTTTTATTTAGACATCTTTATAGTTTAGATGCTTAGAGATCAAGCAACTACTGCCTCATTCATGAAGATGAGTGTTTCTTTTGACTGTTCCTCATTGCAAGACTCTCCATCTTTGTATTCCGATGCAGATTTAGCACCAAGACTACCTCCGCAGCCACCTCCGCATCCGCCACCACAGCCGCCGCCGCAGCCACCACTCTTAACAGTGTTTCCACACCCTCCTCCACAACCACCACTTTTCACCAGGGTTCCACAACCACTGCCGCATCCCCCGCAGCCACTACTCTTAACCATGTTTCCACATCCCCCTCCACAACCACCAGCACCACATCCGCCACCACATCCCCCACAGCCACTACTCTTAACCATGTTTCCACACCCCCCTCCGCAACCACCAGCACCACATCCTCCACTTTTCACCAGGGCTCCACACCCGCCACCACAACCAGCACCACATCCCCCACAGCCACTGCTGTTCACCTCATTACCGATGTTCATGTTCAACTTTGGTTCACTTTCTACATGAGGGGTCATGTTGGTATGTATGCCCTCCTCGTGTAACCCATTAACAATATCAACCGTTCTATTTATCTCCTTCACGGTTTCATTGTTAGTAATGAAGCCATCATATCCTTCCTTCAAAACATCAAAAAGTATAAAAGCTGATACGATTCCCAGCAACACAAACCATTCTTCCTTCACCTACATTGTTTTAGACAAAGACACAGAGGCTGTAAGTGATGAATTCCCATTTGATAAAATTGAGAAATAGAAGTATTGTACCTTGATGACTCCAGATTTCAAGTCAAGCAATGCAATTGCTATTCCATATGGATCTGCTGCGGAAAATTCAACTGCAGTCATATAATCTTTTTCAGTTCTCTGCTTCTGACAACTTTTGTGTTCATAATCCAGCTTTCTGCCTGGGAATATTTTAATCTATTCAAAAGAAGACAAGTACAAAATTATAAAATTGCTCAAACTCAAACAAGAAGTTCTATGGAATTTATTTATAAAATGCATGCAATAAATCATAGGAGTATATTATTGCATTTGGGGATAACACCGACACCTAGCCAGACAATGAAATAATAAATAAACTATGATGATTTTCCTCTACTGAAACAGGAACTTGAATGGAATGTATGATCCAGTTGGTATGAATGTAACATCACAAGTTTAACAAATGAACTTCTTATAGAATGTATTGCACTAGCTATCACATAATTTTGCGAATTAGGAGCTGCTGGTTCCATGCAAATATTCTACAGCAAGAGTGGGATTGTATCAAGGTTTCAAGTTAGCAATACGTAAGCACTTATTCACTAAATAAGATCTGGTTCCATGCAAATATTTGCGAAATAGGAGCTGCTGGTTCCATGCAAATATTCTACAGCAAGAGTGGAATTGTATCAAGGTTTCAAGTTAGCCATAAGTAAGAACTTATTCACTAAATAAGCTCCAAAGGACAGTTTTTGAAGGTAGACTTAAAACAGTAGAGCAACCAACCATGGAACTAGATACTTCATAAATATTTCGCATGCTGCAGGCATATGGATAGGAAAGAATGCACTTCTGAAAATTCCTACAGAGCCCACAATGATGATACAATGAGGATAGATGAGAAACAGAAATATGATAGGTACATACCATTCTTTTGCCAAGGAGCTCAAAGAGATGATCTTCTTTAGTGGATTTCTTTTTAAGGCACCAACTGGAATCCATCAGAGACCAGCCAGTCGCAACCATCTCTGCCAAAGTAATTGTTTCACCTGACCCTGTAATGCCAATAACTTGCTTCCTCGGAGCGCAGTTGTCTCCTGCTTTTGCTGTCTTGGGGTCCCTGAAATGTAACCCGGACAAGCAAACAGTGTACTTAAGGGCTTCTTCTGAATATTATACAACATGAAAATACTAATATGTTGTTGGGAAGAGTAAATCATTTGGAAAAGAGATTCTCATGACTTTGTACCACACAAGCTATTCCCTTCACCCAGTAAATAAATATCTCCAACTCAAATTAACTGAATTGGGATGGTCAATGCAATTTTTAAGTGTCAGAACATTGTAAGAATCTTGTTACAGCAATTATAGATTAACTACATTATTTTCATACATACTCTCATTTCTCACTTTCTACAAGCATGAAATTGGTTAATTGTTTAAAATTTAAGTTTCTTAGAAGCAATAATCTGTGGGGGACTACTGATTCAAGCTCGCATACCTAATTGTTGCATATGTCCATGCTTGAGACCTAAAGTTGTAACTCCCACTAAGAAGACTAAGATCATTATTGTTTAAAAAATTTAAGTTGATCACATTGCTATAATGGTAATGGGTCAATAACAGATAAAACAAATTACATACTTCGGCCTAAAGGCCCTCAACCTACATTTGCTTAAAATTTATAAAGCAGATAGATTTTCCGCTTAGAATTGTCTTTTAAAACACTATTCCTCCTTCTGTTATATGTAGATTTCTTGAGAAGCAAGTTCAGATAGAATTTCCGCTTAGAATTGTCTTTTAAAACACTATTGCTCCATCTGTTATACGTAGATTTCTTAAGAAGCGAGTTTAGTTATCCCTCTAATGGTTATTAATATTTTAAAGATTCCACTTCGACTCATTCATGACATCCAAACACACACAGAGACACAAAACCCTATGTATGTTGGTAAATTTATATAGTTCCTGCAAATATAAGCAGCATTCAACCCATTTATTAGCTGAAATGATATAAATATACCTCATTTGAAGACTGATCACCTCAGAATGAATTTCATCAATGACATAGGTCCAGCTCTTAGCATGTTGAATCTTTCCAGGGAGGGGCAAAACACAAGAACTTTTTGATGAAGGCCGGGAATGAACCATGCGAAGTACATGTGATGCTAGGGTTGGAGTGGTAAATGAGACAGCAATTCGGAGGCTAATTGGTTTTGAGCTCACATTGCCAGATCTGGGCACCAAGTCAAACCATTGTTCCGCTGCAAGTTTAGATATAGGATTTGTGAAGTTTTGCAGAGAGAGTGAAGTAGTACCCATTGTCTTTGATGCCCCTGTTATTGGTATTTTAGAAGGTGAATGAAATACAAGTTCAATGAACAATTCTCCAGTAGGTTCACACTGGAAAGAAGCAACTTGTTTCACCCCAGCCTTGGACAAAATAGTGAGTTGCCGTTTAGCATTGAAGAAAAAATCAGGCTGTGATTTACTAAACAAGACAAAAAGGTCTCCCTTGTGATCCTCGGGTAAGTTTTTAACAGCAACAATCTCCAAAAAGACCTGAAAAGGATATGGAGAACATTAAAGAATATCCTTGGATAATGAGAGCTGTTGAAACAATATTGGTTCAGGCTGAATATATCCTCATGCAATGTGCAAACACAGACACGATAGCAGGACAAAGACCATAAGCACTCTATAGCTACATCAAAGCCTATCACTAACCAGTAAAAGAGTTGCATCTTATCTACAGCGAAAAGCATAACTGAAATTTTAATAAAATTCTACCACAGTCCTTAAGTTTTTGTTGAAGCATAACTTTCCAATTTCAGAAATTATAAATTATCTTCAGATTTATTATGAAGCCAGCAGGCCTAATGACAATAGAACATCATTTCCAGCATTATATTTGTTTAAGAAGAACACTCTACTAGGACACTTCAATCCCCTTTGTTACTATAATGAAGTTAGCTTTTGAAGTGCAGGTTACGAAAATATTCTTGCCTGATTGATAACATGTAGACGCTGTCTGAATTTAGGCTCCCTCTAGACATTTGAGATATATCAAAATAATAGAAATAAAAAACGAAAATTCTAGAACATGCAGTTGACATGTATAAAAGGACAATTTATATGGAAAAGAGAAAAGGTGACCAGGAAACTACCTCCACAACCTTCAACTCTGGAATATTAATTATCTCCTGGCACTCTTTTGATGAAACTACCTCCTTGCTGACAATATCAGATGAGAAGGGAATGGTTGTGAGTGGAGATGGTGCAGTGCCTCTATACATTGCTCCTGCTTTCCAATACCTTAAGCCAAATGTCTCTTCCCACTGCTTAGTAGTTCCAGAAAATCCAGTATCAAGCTTCTTCCCTTTAGTTCTGTCTTGGTCCATATCATCATGCTCCAATACCTTCCCAAGCACTTTACTCATGTCTTTACAATAAAAAAGAGGGTGCAACTGATGAGTATGCCAGATAAGATCAATGTCATAGGTTGGGACACAAAACCGTTTCATGGACTTCTCCCTGTTTCTCTTAATCAGATGCAGAAACCCCTTATATCTGGCTACAGCTTCCTTGAGAAAGACATCATTGTTGATATGAGATCTGGATACCTGATTTGGAATAGCACAAGATAATCAATGAGAAAAAAACAGAGGAACTGGAAGACAAAAAGCTCAAATATGCGCAGTGATGAAGTGCCAATTTTGTCTATACATAAAATGGTAATTCTCAACCAAATCTGGTAGCGGCACCTCACATTCAAAAGAATTCATGGCCTGGCTCATCGTAACAATGAAACCGGAAGTAATTGGAAGTCCAAAAGGACATATTTACTGAGATATACAAATCATCCATTCTAAATCATATTTAAAAGACATGATCTTATTGAAATACCATGAAAAGGCTCTATATCACCCTCAAACACTCAAAATAGATTTTGAAAATTAAATTCTTTTGGTTGGAATTTGATATCAAAACTTTTATTAAATCTAATAAAAGTTTGAAAGAGTAGTTATAAAATGAGAGTTCTTTTAACATTCAAAGAACTGATCTTTAGCAAGCCTTCTTTCTTAATCAAATATTATTAAAATATTTATGAAATCTCAATGAAGAGTAAGATAACTTGACAAACTGATGAAACAAACCAAAACACTTCCAAAGATTGAATTCTTTTATAAGCAACGCATAAGATTTTCCTCAATTCCGACATAAAATTAACTAGTAGCTTCTCAAGGAATCTAGTGAATTCAATTCAGCCGCAGGAGTGTAAAAATAATTAAGATAGCCATGAAAGCTAGGAAATCCCACACAGGTTCTAAATTGATAATGCCGCCATTATCAATATTAGCCTACCAATCAATGATTCATGCATAAATCTAAAACGAATGATATAAAGAAGTAGTATTCCGGCATGCTAATTAAGGCATAACTACCAGAATAAACTCAAACATAGTGGTTAAGGAGACGCTATCTGTATACTATCCAAACCTGATAAAAGAAAGGACTCTGTCGTTTAACAGCTGAAACCAGATCGTATCTGGTGAATTTTTCAAGTCCAGAAAGTTCGGCTGACGAATCCTCTGAGGATGCTTTTTTCAAGTCAAGTTCATAGGGCTCCTCCGGATACAGTCTACTCCAAATTTCTTCAGTTTGCTTTTTACAAATGCCTTGAATGGAAGAGACAACATTAGTGTTGTCAAGGTTCTTCCCATAAAGTTCCTCACAGTCAGATTTGTATCGTACCTGAATAAAGGAGCCAAGAAAACTGCTTAGCAGCTTAACATTCCCTAGCCAAGGTACGTGTACGATTAAGTTAAAAACTTACTGGGTTGAGCCTGTGACAGTGCCAAATCCATTCACAATCAAGAGGAACAACAAGACAGCCTTCAGAAATCTGGGACTCAGTGTGTTTGGCAAGCAAAGGAAGCCAGCAAGCATTGTATCTGAAATTAGCATATTGCTAATAAAATGAAAAATAGGGCTAAAAGCGACACTTGATAGTTATTATAAGTCAAAGACTTCATGATACAAATACATCTAATTTCACAAAAATTTTAAGAGTATGAACTCTATAGAGTGGTCTTCGAGAGTCATATCCAAAACCAAGGGTGAATTAATTAAGCATTAACTTCCACGTATCCAGAAATGCAACATATCAAGATGATCAACAAATAAATATTTAAAAAAAAAAAAAAATCAAAAGCAGGAAAGTTAGATCAATTGAACAGAGAGATTGGATGGATTGTTGAGCGGTTACCTGTAGATGGCCCTTTGAAGGGCATGGCCTTCATATAGCCAACGGTTTCTATCAACAGCTGCAAGAAACTGAAGCTGCTGTTTGGCTGCAGCCAGGTCTAGACTTATCTCGATCTTTTGCGCTTCAAGCCACTCTAACTCTTGTTTCTTCTCGATCTCCATCTCTCAATTAATTCTCACTAAACAAACAATCCCAATTATTTATAATAATATATATATATATATAAATAAATATAAAGAACTTCTAAATTCTTGATACACACACACACCCCCCACATAATAAAGCTGATATAATATAATCAAACATTTATAAACATCATGCAAACTGTGCAGACAAAAATTAGAAAAGTCTATGTGAAGAACTTAAAGTCGAACATTGAATATATGAAAGCCTGTGATATTGATTTTCCATTTTTTTCTAACAACCAAACAAAGCAATTTCTGTTATGTTACAATAACTCAACATCGTAATTGGTTTATGAAATTACCAGAGAATTGCTGACACTGTATCTATGTGATCGATATGAATTAATGTACGTGAATGTATGTTCTTGCCGTTTGTAGGAGGTTCAGTTACCGGTATTTATCGTTGATGTCTTCAGACTACAGGTTTCCAATGACCGAATTGCCCTTCTCAAGTCAATACAATTATAATGATTCGTTAGCGTCTTAATGAGCCATTATTGGTTGTCTAAATGACCATCCTGTCCCTATTAAGCCATTGAAATTACTAATATGCAATTGTTAACCCCAAAAAAAAAAGAAGAATTGGATAGATGCAATGCAAACAGTTTAATTAAGAACCAAAAAGGGAGATTTGGACCGCTAAGTTTGTATAAACAAATTGGTTTTGTGCATAATTGTCATGTTGTACAAATATGTAATTTCAAGACATTGCGGAAGAAAGCAAGTGTAGGAAAAATGAGGACTCTGTTATTGGCCTTTTGCGTGTACGAAACAGAAAGAAAGCTGTGTTAGTACAAAATAGTGCGAAGTACAGTTTCAGCCAACGTCAGTACCAAAATTAGTGCAACTGCAACGCAACCACTATTTTTTTTTTTTGGAATTATCGGACGTCATCAAACTCTTACCACTAATATGATTTGATGATTTTTAATTTCTTAATAATAGGTGATTTTTATAGTCACGCTTGTATTGTATGTACGTTTTATTTATTTATATTATGCTTTCTAAATTTTTGTGATTGTTTTTAGAACATGTCAAAAGTTGTGGCATCATCTTCTCGGAATGTGCAATGAAATGTTGGAAGTAATGGGAGGTTTGCGAGAGATTCTTTGGTGTAACAGTGGTATGGGTGACGTGGTATCACAAGTGAATTAAAAAATGATATGTAGAGTTTCTTCACCTATTTTTTAGTTGTTTTTTATTTTAACACGCGTGGCAGTAGATGAGGTTTTTGGACTTTGGAGGGTAAAAGTGTGGTAATTGGTTTAGATGAGCAGTAGGCCTTCAGGGGCTAAATGTTTTATAGTCCAAAGTGGAGGACAAATGTGGGCTTAACTTACAGGCCAGAAGAATATTGAGCCCATTGTTTAGCGGTCATTTTTGTTCTGCCAAAGAATCAAAGCCTAATGAAACCTAGTTTCTTTCTTCCCTAACATAAATAATGCCAGAGCCAATAACTTTGTGGCCATATAAATTTAATTATACAATATATATATACTAGTTTTTGCCCGTGCCTACGGCACGGTATTACAGTATTTGGCCCGTGCCTACGGTACTGTGTTACAGAATTAAATGATTTTATTTTTTAATTAAATGATGCATGTGCCTACGACACGGTGTTACAGTACTTGGCAGTGCCTACGGCACGGTGTTACAGAATTAAATGATTTTATTTTTTAATTAAATAATTTTATTTTAACTTTTTATTTTTTAATTTGAAATTTTTTGACCATTTCCATCAATCAATTCACTCTCTTTCCTCCAATTACCAATGAAATGATCTGAGCCGTCAATTAAGTCACATAAAGAGAGCCGTTGGATACACTCTCTTTCCTCCAACACCATTCTCCTTTATTACATAGATATATCTCTTATAAAGCCAAGAATGTACAAGTTTCTGGTTGTCAAATACACCTAAAACTTTCAATTTGAAACAATGACATCAAAATTCGCCAGAACAAAGTCAATTTACCTCTAAACCAAACATGCGAATCTGAAAGAAGAATCCATTAAAGCATCATTTTGCTAAATTTTATTGAGTGCATGTAATATCACTTGACAGGCGGGAAGAAAAAGATTCAAAATCTGTTTATATCAGATCAGGTACTAAAGGACAAAATATCCGCTTACAAAAGAACTCACTCATGAGCCCCTTGTGAAAAATGACAAGGAACAAGATTGCAGATCCTTTCTCAACCCATTGTAACATGTGATGTGAACAGAAAAGAGAAAGAGAACTCAAGCAGAGGCTGTGGCTGAAAGTAGACCATTGTGCCTGAGCAA
Source organism: Zanthoxylum bungeanum (assembly GCA_019454045.1). Lineage (NCBI taxonomy): Eukaryota > Viridiplantae > Streptophyta > Magnoliopsida > Sapindales > Rutaceae > Zanthoxylum > Zanthoxylum bungeanum. Next base: position 472 of record SKCR01001382.1, on the reverse strand, counting down.
TGGCTCCGGTGAACCTCAGAATTCCACAAAAACCTGGGCATGAAATCATAAGATGATTACCACATGAGATGAGAGTACTGTTGTAGGTCAAAACAAAGGAATAAACAAGATGAAATTTGACGCTCCTATTTTCAAATGGATTGCGTTGCCTAGCCTCTAACGGAGGTTTTCCGCCTCCCGAAACCTACGCCCTGTATCTTGGACACTGACAGCCTGTTAGCAATATCTAATAATCAGAGTTTTAACGAAAAGTTTTAAAAACTGTAGAAGGGAACTGGTGAGAAAATGTGATCTTAATTGCATCACAAGTACAAATAAATATAAATTAAAAGTAAGATGCTGTATGAAGGAAATATGATTTTGATGTCAAGGTATGAAGCAGTGCTGTTAGATACTCGTGTATCCCTTTCAACCTGCTTGAGTACCTTGCTGTCATTCAATCCATCATCCTCAAATGCTGAGAAAGCATCGC